>CM029015.1:161989156-162395330 GCA_016801055.1 Panax notoginseng | reverse complement strand
AAATGATATTTAATTTATTTAATTATAATATTAAAATAAATTATTTAAAAATGGGTTTAAGTTCATGAAAAATCATGAAAAAATTATATTATGGTATTAAAAAATATTTTAAGTTATTTTTAGTGACTTTTGATATTTTGTGATAAAAATTCATTAATAAATTAATATTAACGATAATTAGTTTATTTAATAAATATTTTATAATAAATTATGGAAAAATAGAATTAAAAATTTATAAATCATATAAAAATGATTTAAGTGTTATAAAAATATTTTAAGTTATAAAATATGACTTTTGATATTTTGTCATGAAAATATTAATATTTTAATATAAAAAGCAATTATTAGATAATGGATTTAATGGTTTAAAAATCATATAAAGGTGATTTTAAAGTATTAAAATACTTTGTGATATTATAAATATATTATAATATTATGACATGTATTTCATTAATATTTGATAATAAATAGATTTAATTCATTTAAATACGATATTAATGATTGAAAATTCATGATAAATGATAATAATTATTTAAAAATTATTACGAGCTTATGAAAATTATTTTGACTGATATTAAAATTATCTAAGATAATTGATTAGTCTTAGGCAGAGAGTTTAATTGAACTTAGACTCGAAATTTTGTCCGACTAGACCGTCGGAGTGTTAAAATTGTGTCGGGTTCAACTCAGACTGCAATAGTTTGATTTGATACTGAGTCTTATGTGAGTTATAGACTGATATGATTATGTGATAATGTGTTTAGGTTATTTTAAATACTGTGATGATATTATTCTAATTTGTATATCGATATTATTTATATAATAGGTCTTCGGATAAAACGTTATAAATTGTGTAGCAGTAATCAACCGGGCAGGCAAGTTTGTTTTTACTTAACTCTACTAAGAGTGTTTCATTCGGATAAGCTTATGGTTAATCATTGTTGGTTGCCATGAATTGTACTTTGTACATATTGCATGTATAAGTGAGGTATGAAAGGCTGATCACCTTCATTACCAGTTGGTCCAGATAAATTTGTTCATGTTTAATACTTGTTCAGTCAAAAGTTTGTTCCTGCTAGTTCACAATTATATTGTTGAATTATAGCCAGCTTATTATTCAGACTCTTTCAATCATGATATATCGTAATAAATTTAAACTTGTTGGGCAACTTTTATGCTCACCCTTGCTATATCATGATTTAACATTGCAGATTAAGGTGAAAACGTCGAATACATGAAAAAGGGTTAAAGCTAAGTTCAGCTTGGGATAAAGTGTGCAACTAATTTGTAATAGAATAGTTTAATAAATATGTTATATGTCTGATAGTTTATGAATTGTGTATAAGTTAAGGTTACTCGACCTTGGAGAAATAGTGTGTAATATTTAATGTATAAACAATTTATGTTTATATCTTCTGTAATAGTTATAGAATGATTGTACCGGATCCGCGGTGATTTGGGACCCGGATTCGAGGCTTTCACAATCCCGGGTTATAATCATATCAATAACTGTCCATCAATGCACTACGGGCCAATGAGGACTTTTACCACATCATCTATAATATTACGGGTCATGATTATACCGAATAATCCCTGGTCATAATCATACCAATAAACAGTTCATCTATGTGCATAAGCCAAAGATACTCATCAATCAATAGTTCATCTTTGAATGTAAGCCAAAGATATACAACTGTAAAACCAATAATCAACAGTCTATCTTTACACGTAAGCCAAAGATATACAACTGTAAAACGAATAATCAACAGTCCATCTTTGCACGTAAGCCAAAGATGATTTTCATCATAATATAAGCATGAGGATGATGACAATAATATAAGCATTAATCAAACGAAATCAAGGATAAATATTAAAGACTTTAAATTTATCCAGAGTTTAAAATATCCAAATGTTATCAATCACTTAATAATCCCAGAATATAATATCATTAATAATATAACAATATTTTAATCATTTCTTAAACTTATAAATAATTTATTTTAATTGTTTACACTTTACCAAATAATGCATTTAATCATTCAAAAATACCATACTCATAAGATTTAATCACCAATGATCAAATCCCTTATCAAAAATCTGCATATACCTTATATAGGATTTCCAAGCCATAAAATCCTATTAACCAATTTTTCAACTTCACATAACATATTTAATTCATATGTTCGTAACTAAACCATTTTCGTGAAAAATAACAAATCAGTACCAAAAAGTTTTCTTTTCTGGGATTTAGCAGAATATAGTCCCATATTGAACATATATTTTTCTTGAAATTTTTAAAATTCATTTACTATTTTTCATATGGCCAAAACTGCCGAATATTTAGACATTTATCATAAACTGTACTTTTGTCCAAAAATTTCGAAATTTACAGGGTATACTCTTGTTATTTATATGTACTCCCAATAAAAAGTTAACAAATTTTGGAGTTAACCACAAGGAGTTATAAGGGTTTACTTTTAAAATAGTGTTTTCTTATAAAATTCATAACTCCTAATCTATACATCCAAAAATCGCTATTTTTGGACACAATCTAGAAAACTCATCAAATTATCATTTTAAATTTTTCTAGAATTTTTGAGGGTGAGAAAAATTACGAAACTACAAATGGATTTTTGCCCACCATGCGGTAATCCACGTAGACAGATCATTTCCACAATTTAATAAGCAATGAATACGAAGGATCATTCACCATGCATGCAATAATCCACATAGACAGGTTATTCTAACAGAATAATAAAGAATAGAATAACAGAAGAATTCACCAGGCATGCGATAGACCGCACCGACAGGTTATTCCAACAGAATAATAAATAACGGAACCAGGTCATGCGTAATCCGCACAGACAGGATATTCCAACAGAATAATAAAGAATGGAACCAGGTCATGCATAATACGTATAGACAGGATATTTCAGCAGAATAATAAAGAATGGAACCAGGTCATGCATAATCCGCACAGACAGGTTATTCCAACAAAATAATAAAGAATAAAATAACAGAAGAATTTCACCATGTATACGGTAGTCCGCGTATACAGGTTATTCCAACAGAATAATAAGGAATGGAATAACAATAGCTCTCTTCATGAATACGAAAGAAATAATACCTCTTACCTTAGAAGAAAACTAGAATAGTGAGGTAGCAGACTTCTCTTCTCCTTTCTCTCTATAAATTCTCTCTATAGCTTTAGCGAATTGGTAAAAAATAATGAAGTAATGAACTTCTATTTATAGAAAAATATAGTTTCAATAATTGCACGTTTTGGGACTCAAAATATTACAGTATAATGCCTTCCTCTTTTTCTTTATTTTTAATTTAGTCTTGCAAGTATTATCAAACTTGCACCACTTTTCCTAATAGTAAATCATGTGAATCAATAGTAAATCACGTGAATCAATAGTTCTAGACATGTGAAAATACGAATTACAGTATAGTACCTCCATCTATACCTCCAATTTTAACTTAGTCATGCAAGTATTATCAATCTTGCACCACCTCCGCTAATAGTACAAGAATGTGAATCAATAGTACACACATGTGAATAAATAGTTATTTAATCATATGAATTAATAGCAATTAATTGTTCATTTATTCGATTAATTACCCGATTGGTCAGTATAACTTCCAGACATCAATTAATATCGAAATAAATGTCGATTTCCACTAACACTAAAAATTCCAACACAATGGAACTATCAATTTCATCTTTAATCAACAATAACTTATTCATCATTAATATTATAACTCACAATATTTAACAACTAGGTCGTTCCCAGGAAAGAAGGGGCTTTCCGATAAGGATTTCTCCTTATTGGCGCACAATTAGGTGACCAAACCTCTCCTTGACAGAACTTCTAGACATTGTTAATATTACAAATAATAATATGAATAACTTTGCCGTCTCAATTATTGATTTAATAATATAACATATTATATAAATGATACTGTGACAATAATTGAATCAATAATATGAGAGATATGATGCAGCAGTTATTGTAGCAATAATTGAGTATAACTGAGTGACTTCTTACGTAAGCATCAATAATCAATACCGGGTGCTACTATGCAACCACACGTATTACTGTACTTTTACTACCGGGTAGTTCAACAGTTTTAACGGTAACACTTTTGCCGTTATTTTTATAAAAATATAATTCTGTCATTTTCTTACTACGACAATACTTCCATTGTGGGGTCCACCAATGATTGTGCCGTCGTACGGATATTTCCCGACCAAACGAATATTTTATAACAACTTGCATACTTTGTAAAATTTTTACATATCACCCTTAACTTTAACCCTTTCTCAATAACCATTTACTAAATAAAATAATAATTATAAGAAAATTGAATACTTTCATTTCATAATTTTGGGATCTCACAATCTGGCCTCATCCCGCTCAGCAACAACAGCATCTCTATGAGCTAATGCCTCATCTCTCTCTGACAGAGCGACATCTCTCCCATCAAGAGCTATCAACATCAAGGCCCTAGCCTGATCTCTCTCGAAGGTCATCAGATGAAGACTCTGCTCCAAATACTATGTTGAATGTTGGATCACAGTAGCACTCGTACTGGGAGAATCTACAAGAGCTGTTGGCAACCTAGTGAATGGCTCCGCCTCAGTGTGAGAATCAATGTCCTCCATGGGCTCTCCACCATCTGAATTAATCCCCAACACTGTGGATACTGCCGCAGCCGATGCAGTCTCTATCTCCATCCATGCAGAATACTCTATCGACCAACCCGGATAGCTAACAGAAAACTCATCACTCTCACATATGCATGACATAATACATGCATGATAAATAATAGATGGCAATATGATGTAGGGAATGAAAAATAGTACATACATTCTTAAGTACATCATCATCTAAATACATCATCTCTGTACAACTGAAAAATACAGGGAAATGGGGCACAGATGCCCTACGACTAACAGAGGCCTATCAAAAGATATAACGAGAATACGGCACAGTCACCTAGTATCTAACAGAGGCTTATCAAAAGATATAGTGAGAATACATATCAGAAGAAGACAATGGTGTCTATGTCTACATCATCAATCATGTCCACTTGATGTAACTCCTCCTGAGTCACGGATCTCTGCCAAGAGGAATGTCAGGCCTATACAAGGGAGGATCTGCACTGGCAAAGCCATATTGGTCATCTGAAGGGCCAGCCCCCGAGCTGGAAGGATCAAAAGTATCCACCTCTAAAGGATCTCTACCCAAATATCGGATGAAAAAATGTGCCCAGTACAACTGTCGGGTCAAACTGCCAATCTGTGTCAAATGAGTCGGATCTTGGACACAAGCCATCTAATCCGTCATCATCACGGATCCAGGAACCATATCCCCCATGAACTGAGTGGCTCGGGTCTGGGCTCCGATGGTACGAGGGAACCACCAGCGGTATAATACCTCTTGAGTAAACGGACACTCTGATAAAGTACAGTCGTTAACGTCCATCAATGGGATATCACTAATAGGCGACTGCAACACAGGCCAATAATGCCTGGCAAGAGGCAAGATCAGTACACGAATCTCTCCTGTAGTGCTCCTAATAGAACTCTCTCCTAAATAGAGCTCCCATCCTCCATCTGTGAAGAGAGGAATCCTATAGGTGGATATCACATACTCGACACCAGTCGGGAATCCATCCCCAAATCTAAATATCAAGTGGTCCCCAGAATAGGGAATCCAAGTGATGGCATCAGCTGTCAACAACTCCAACTGTAAGTGACAATGGGTGAAACCCTCAGCTATAGGAACCTCTGCCAATATGGAGTTATGCCATTGTCATCCTCGTGGATAGGTATCTAAACCTAACACACTAATAGTACACAAACATGAGAGTCTCTTATAGGCCCAAAACTACCACACAAAGGAAAACATCTACTGTCAGTCAACACTCTTAACCTGTACATGGGAAATCAAAAGAGAAATACTCACCAGCAGAAACGGGTAAAATCCTAACCAAGCCTCTATCAAGCCCTGCGAACGCATCCGCATTCCCCTGAGAAAATAGGCAAAGGTATAGGAGCCCCAATCATACTCTCCAATACGGTCCACCTCCCAAGTGGCGCTGATCAAAGCGAATGACACCGTGGAAGAGTTTTCTGCTATGAAACAACCCCTGATAATAACCAGGAACAATCACTGTTAATCGATTTCACAATCAAAACATACGTGCAAGTATACACAGTCAACAACTAATAAAATGAAAGTAAAGTATCGTTCTCACGAAGAATTATTTAATAGAAATCACCAAGTACTAGTTCTTAACCAAACTAATTTTATTTAAACAATCGATTTAGGGTTGTGAATTAAAATATATAATTAACCTAACTCTAATTACCACTAATTGAAAATCAGGTTATGGAGATATAAGATCATAACTTCACTTATTACTTCACTTATATAAACACACTTCTTATTAATTATGCTCACTATTTTGGATTATTAATTAGGAACTTATTAGTATTTATAACCACCTTCCGATGCATCACAAACATATTAATCCAAATCTACAGTTAATAGAATTGAATCAAACACTCTAATTAACTAATTCACTATATTCCTATGTGAATTACAATTAAAAAGGATTTAAAGCACATGTTCCCTTATTAGATTATACGTGGCGTAAAGGTATATCCCTATCCTAAACACAAATCATGAATTCCAACACCATGTAGATAAAACAATCACATGCTAATATGATTAGATCTAAATCTATATTTCATCTCCCAAATCCAAATAGATTATCATGGTAATTGTTAGCTAGAAAATTAAACAATTATGCACAAATCATAGTAGACAATCCCTAGAATAGATCAAAATAATTAATAAAGAATCATACTAAAATAAGTTATGCAGTAAGATCCATTGCAATCTTAAACAAGAAATTTAGTTCATTGTCATTGAATTAAAATCTAGAATCCACAACTGAATAAACATTAAAAGGCAAGAATAGAAGTAGAGTAGAAAATAAAATCTGTTGTGTGCAAATCTGATGCTCCCCTCTTCCTCTTGCTCTTGATCTTCAATTATTTCTAAGTTGCTTCAATCTCCAACAATCCAATATAAACTAGGGTTTAAGCTCTAATCTAATGGAGTGTTTAATCTAATGTAATCTATCTAATCTAGGGTTTAGGCACATTGAAATGAATCGGACACCACACTTGAGTTGGACTTAACTAACCTGTGAACACAAAAGAAGCAAGCTTATTAAATCCTAAAAAAATGAAAAAAATCTATCAACTAATATGAAACCTAATAAAAACTAAAAATAAAAATTAAACTTTGGTTGCCTCCCAATAAGTGCTTGTTTTATAGTCTCAGCCTAACTTCTTCAATTCTCTATCCAATTCTCCTACAAAAATTGAGGAACCCTCCATCCATCAGAAGCAATGTCTCTCTTGGGAGGTTCCCATTAGTAATGGCCATTAAATTTAAGTCGCCTAGCGTGATCTTTTCAGATAGGATCCCTATTAAGTACGACAAACCACTAGGGGCATTCCCCATTATGTTTGTGATCAAATTGTGGCATGGAAGCTTGTTAAACACAACAGGGTCTTCTTCTATCTTCCTTTTCTCATCCCACCATTGCTCTGAAGTTGTCCTAGCTCTCACATCACATATAGCATTGCCTATGACATGACTACCAATTGGACACGGTCTTGAAAAACTGTCCGGTTCCTTGAACTTCGGTGAAAAAGGTACATGGGACACCATCAAAATTGGCTCATCTTCGTTGGTACTCAAAGTTAGATCTTCACCGATCTCCTTTTCTTGGTCCCCAAGTGTCTCCTCTCTTTCAACATCTATATCAATTGGCACATCAGGTTGCAGATTTGGTTCGGGCTCATCATCAGTCTCGGAATCCATGTCATAGGGCCAAGTGTATTGAGGACAAATGTTCGAAGCATTGAATAGGTGTTCCGCAAAATTTTGACTCGATATTTCTGACTAATCCTCCTCTCCTCACTTAAAGCTATGAACTTGGACAAAATTTCCTCAAAATTTAGATTTTCTTCCTATTGTAGTGGAGGTAAACATGAGAACTCCGGTGAGTATGTTGAATTTGGAACATAAAATTAATCTTGATACGTATGGCTCCATAAAAAATTCGGGTGATACCCCCAATCTTGATAATAGTTGTTGGGATAGACGTAATTGTTAGGGTAATCACCATCATACGGTATCGGCTCAAAACTGGTGCTGAATTGATGACTCGGATGATTTCTAGCGCAATAATCACAAGTAACCGCCACACTTTGTCGATATTGTGCTGCAAAAGCGACCAACCTCCTCGAAAGTGTCTCAATCTGTGCTGATAATGCAGAAAGTGTTGCGAGTCCATCAATCTCCGCTCCCCTTGGCTGAGTCATTCTCGTATACGGTCATTGATAATTAAATTTCGTCATGGTACCTGAAAAGAAAGAAAAATAATAGAAAAGATTTAAATAAAATAATAAAAACAAAAACAAAAAAAAAGAAACGTTTAAATTAAAACTAATTTGATTAAAATTTATATTGGCAAAATTATTAAACTAATTCCCCAGCAACGGCACCAAAAACTTATTGATTGATTTCACAATCAAAATATACGTGCAAGTATACACAGTCAACAAGTAATAAAGTGAAAGTAAAGTATCGTTCCCACGAGGAATTATTTAATAGAAATCGCCAAGTACTAGTTCTTAACCAAACTAATTTTATTTAAACAATCGATTTAGGGTTGTGAATTAAAATATATAATTAACCTAATTCTAATTACCACTAATTGAAAATCTGGTTATGGAGATTTAAGATCACAACTTCACTTATTACTTCACTTATATAAACACACTTCTTATTAATTATGCTCACTATTTTGGATTATTAATCAGGAACTTATTAGTATTTATAACCACCTTCCGATGCATCACAAACATATTAATCCAAATCCACAATTGATAGAATTGAATTAAACACCCTAATTAACTAATTCACTATATTCCTATGTGAATTACAATTAAAAAGGATTTAAAGCACATGTTCCCTTATTAGATTACACGTGGCATAAAGGTATATCCCTATCCTAAACATAAATTATGAATTCCAACACCATACAGAAAACACAATCACATGCTAATATGATTAGATCTAAATCTATATTTCATTTCCCAAATCCATATAGATTATCATAGTAATTGTTAGCTAGACAATTAAACAATTATGCACAAATCATAGTAGACAATCCCTAGAATAGATCATAATAATTAATAAAGAAGCATTCTAAAATAAGTTATGCAGTAACATCCATTGCAATCTTAAATAAGAAATTTAGTTCATTATCATTGAATTAAAATCTATAATCCACAACTGAATAAACATTAAAAGACAAGAATAGAAGTAGAGTAGAGAATAAATTATGTTGTCTGCAAATCCGATGCTCCCCTCTTGATCTTGTTCTTGATCTTCAATTATCTTCAAGTTTCTTCAATCTCTAACAATCCAATATAAACTAGGGTTTATGCTCTAATCTAATGGAGTGTTTAATCTAATGTAATCTATATAACCTTTTTTTATTTTATACCTTACATCATGTATTTATAGGTTACAAGTCCAATTTTTAGCTTAGGAACAAACCTAATCCAATTTAGAGTCAAAAAAGTGTCAAAATTCGCCCCAAAATGCGTCCAAGCTTAACCAGGCCCTTCCCAGTGCCCCAGCGCTATTCACGGGGTTGCACCACTACCTCCTAGCACGACATCCTTTGGGAAAATGGCCATAACTTCTTCGTTCGAACTCCGATTTTGATGATTCAAAATGTTCCGGAAAGAGGAGACGTAGATCTACAAGTTTCATGCTTTGAGGTTTTTGAAATAAGGTTCAGAGAAATACTTAAATTAGCTCTGAAGTGGGTGATATGTAAATGGTAAGCCGCAAACGCGAATCTAGCAACCCCAAACGTCGATCCAAGTAACTTTTATCTCAATTCCTACAAAACAACGTAAAACATGCATGAATAGACACAAACACTTAAAAACATCCAAAAGATTAAGCTCAAACGCACTCAATTCATGGGTATAAAACTCACTCATCAAATACCCCCAAACTTAAACATTTGCTTGTCCTCAAGCAAAAACATAATTTAGAAAAATTCATCCTCTAGCAATGATTCACCCAAACAATGAATCAATATGAATTCTCACAATGGCCTCAAAGGTTACAGCAAATGTTAACCCGCAAAAAATTTCAAAACAATGTCATGTCTAAAATTTCAACAACTTTCATTAGCTTCACATCTACTCATGATCCTTTAAGTGCATCTGTGCATCCATATGTTCAAACTAGTCATGATTTAGCTAAGATCAACCAACACTCGTAAAAAATTTTCAAAACAACTCTCAAAACTTCTTATCACATCAATCACAGCTAAAATAGACAAAGCACAAATTTTTTTTCTTTAGGATCAACCGGATATTCAATTTTTAAGCACATATGAACCCTTCCCAAGTATTTCAAACATACATGTTTTCTTTTCTCTATTTAGTGAGTGCGTTTTACGCTCCATCTCACTTTCCACTTTTCATGAACGAGTGCGTTTTATGCTCCATCTCGTTTTTCACTTTTCATTAAATGAGTATGTTTTACGCTCCATCTAGTGCATGTGTTTATGGGGAGTGCATTTTACGCTCCATCTCGACCCACCATATGCTTCAATTATTCAACTCGGGAAGGTACCAATATTTTTTTTCCCAAAAACACCCCAAGATTTCCCCCAAACTTATGTGAGTGCCTAATTTTCATTTCGAATGATGCTCAAATAAGATTTCTCAAGTTGCAATGGTATCTTTCATAAGCATTTAGCCAAAAAATGTCAATCCCAACTGGCTAAACAAATGGATGTGTAAAATTTTTAAAATATTTAGCAAGTAATGTGAAAACCAACTAATGAGTTAAAATATAGACTAAGCGTGCTCATCAATTCTCCAAGAGTTAACAATATCAACCATCCACTTATCATTGGCCAAAATCAAATTCCATCAAAACATTGCCCAAGTAAATACTAAACATGATAAATACCCCCAAACTTAAAACAGACATTGTCCTCAATGGCTAAGATAGGAAATATTAAAAGAGAGGACTTCCCTAACATATAGAAATTTATCTCCTTATCTACGAAGTCTGAAGAATAGGTTAGGCACATTGAAATGAATCGGGCACCACACTTGAGTTGGACTTAACTAACCTATGAACACAAAAGAAGCAAGCTTATTAAATCCTAAAAAATGAAAAAAAATTATCAACTAATATGAAACCTAATAAAAACTAAAAATAAAAATTAAACTTGGGTTGCCTCCCAATAAGTGCATGTTTTATAGTCTCAGTCTGACTTCTTCAATTCTCTATCTAATTCTCCTACGAAAATTGAGGAACTCTCCATCCATCAAAAGCAATGGCTCTTTTGGGAGGTTCCTATTAGTAATGGCCATTAAATCTAAGTCACATAGCATGATCTTTTTAGATAGGATCCCTATTAAGTACGACAAACCACTAGGTGCTTTCCCCATTATGTTTGTGATCAAATTGTGGCATGGAAGCTTGTTAAACACAATAGGGTCATCTTCTATCGTCCTTTTCTCATCCCACCATGGCTCTAAAGTTGTCCTAGCTCTCATATCACATATAGCCTTGCCTATAACATGACTACCAATTGGACACGGTCTTAAAAAACTGACTGGATCCTTGAACTTTAGTGGAGAAGGTACATGGGACACCATCAAAATCGGCTCATCTTCGTTGGTATTCAAAGTTAGATCTTCATCGATCTCCTTTTCTTGGTCCCCAAGTGTCTCCTCTCTTTCAACATCTATACTATTTGGCACATCCGGTTGCAGATTTGGTTCAGGCTCATCATTAGTCTCGGAATCCATGTCAAAGGGCCAAGTGTATTGAGGACAAATGTTCGAGACATTAAATAGGTGTTCCGCAAAATTTTGACTCGATATTTCTTGACTAATCCTCCTCTCCTCACTTGAAGCTATGAACTTGGACAAAATTTCCTCCTAATTTAGATTTTCTTCCTGTTGTAGTGGAGGTGAACACGAGAACTCCGGTGAGTATGTTGAATTTGGAACATAAAATTGATCTTGATACGTATGGCTCCATGAAAAATTCGGGTGATACCCCCAATCTTGATAATAGTTGTTGGGATAAACGTAATTGTTGGGGTAATCACCACCATATAGTATCGGCTCTAAACTGGTGGTGCATTGATGACTCGGATGATTTCCAGAACCATAATCACAAGTAACCGCCACACTTTGATGACATTATGCTGCAAAAGCGTCCAACCTCCTCAAAAGTGTCTCAATCTGTGCTGATAATGCAGAAAGTGTCGCGAGTCCATCAATCTCCGCACCCCTTGGCTGAGTCATTCTCGTATACGGCCATTGATAATTAAATTCTATCATGGTACCTGAAAAGAAAGAAAAATAATAGAAAGAGATTTAAATAAAATAAAATAAAAAAAGAAACGTTTAAATTAAAACTAATTTGATTAAAATTAATATTGGCAAAATTATTAAACTAATTCCCCGACAATGACGCCAAAAACTTGTTGATCGATTTCACAATCAAAACATACGTGCAAGTATACACGGTCAACAAGTAATAAAGTGAAAGTAAAGTATCGTTCCCACGAGGAATTATTTAATAGAAATCACCAAGTACTAGTACTTAACCAAACTAATTTTATTTAAACAATCGATTTAGGGTTGTGAATTAAAATATATAATTAACCTAATTCTAATTACCACTAATTGAAAATTAGGTTTTGGAGATTTAAGATCACAACTTCACTTATTACTTCACTTATAAAAACAAACTTCTTATTAATTATGCTCACTATTCTGCATTATTAATCAGGAACATATTAGTATTTATAATCACCTTCCGATGCATCACAAACATATTAATCCAAATCCACAGTTGATTGAATTGAATCAAACACCATAATTAACTAATTCACTATATTCCTATATAAATTACAATTAAAAAGGATTTAAAGCACATGTTCCCTTATTAGATTACATGCGACGTAAAGGTATATCCATATCCTAAACACAAATCCTGAATTCAAACACCATGCAGAGAACACAATCACATGCTAATATGATTAGATCTAAATCTATATTTCATATCCCAAATCCAAATAGATTATCATGGTAATTGTTAGCTAGAAAATTAAACAATTATGCACAAATCATAGTAGACAATCCCTATAATAGATCACAATAATTAATAAATAAGCATACTAAAATAAGTTATGTAGTAAGATCCATTGCAATCTTAAACAAGAAATTTAGTTCATTGTCATTGAATTAAAATCTAGAATCCACAACTGAATAAACATTAAAAGACAAGAATAGAAGTAGAGTAGAGAATAAAATATGTTGTCTGCAAGTCTGATGCTCCCCTCTTGCTCCTGCTCTTGTTCTTCAATTATCTCTAAGTTGTTTCAATCTCCAATAATCCAATATAAACTAGGGTTTATGCTCTAATCTAATGGAGTGTTTAATCCAATGAAATCTATCTAATCTCTTTTTATTTTATGCCTTACATCATGTATTTATAGGTTACAGGTCTAATTTTTAGCTTAAGAACAAACCTAATCCAATTTGGAGTCAAAAAAGTGTTAAAATTCACCCCAAAATGCGTCCAAGCTTGACCAGGCCCTTCCCCAGCGTTGTTCAAGGCACTGCACCACTGCCTCCTAGCACCCCGATGCTGGGAATAGGCTTGAAATGGGCGCCCCGGCGATGGCCTCTTTTCTAGAAATTTTCTACTCCAACGTCTTTTGGGAAAAAGGCCATAACTTTTTCGTACGAACTCCGATTTTGATTATTCAAGATGTTCCAGAAAGAGGCGACGTAGATATACAACTTTCATTCTTTGAGGTTTTCGAAATAAGCTCCAAAGAAATACTGAAATTGGCTCTGAAGTGGGTTTTATGTAAATGGTAAGCTGAAAATGCGAATCTAGCAACCCCAAACGTCGATCTAAGTAACTTTTGTCCCAATTCCAACAAAACAACGTAAAACATGCATGAATAGACACAAACACTTAAAAACATCCAAAAGATTAAGCTCAAACACACTCAATTCATGGGTATAAAACTCACTCATCAATCGCCGAAGAATGCGATCCCTGACTCTCACATCAGCGGGCATGGGCTCACTCAATAGCCCACTCATAGCATCTACACTCAAAGGACCCGTACGGACGGCCCTGCCCTTGAGCGTCTCAGTCAGAACTCCTAACAAGGGTCTAACGGCAGTCGGGGTAATGTTCGTCGTACATGGCACTGGCGCCCCGGTGATAAATCACCAATCCATCAGCGTCATCATCACCTCACAATCCAACAAGTGGAGAAATTGAGTCTGGTGAAACCAGGGCTCAGACAATGCCCTAAGGTAACCCTAGGGACAACGACGAGGGAGAATGAAAAAGAATGCCCCAAAGCCCCAACCATGCACAATACCTCGGTAATCTGGATGCAGAGCCTGATATAGAGAGTGTATGCTGAACCAGTTCCCTCAAGGCTGTGTAAAGCCGGGAACCTACATCAAATGCAAATCAACATTAGAATCATTGATCCTCATCAATAGGAAAAAGGAAGATTCAAACCCAAATTTTACCTTGTTTGCCTGCAAGTAAACTGATGGGTGGCGACTTAAATCACCCAGAAGATCTGGAATCGTCACAACAACGCCTGGAAGATCCCTGCGGGGAATATGAGCAGCAGGAGCTGGAGCCGCAACTAGTACATCCTCCTCCTCGTCCTCAACATCTGGTACATCAACCTGGATAGGAAGTATCACCGCTTTCATCAAACGACGAGGCTATCTAACTAAATAGGGTCGAGGCACTTCAGAAGCCCTCCTCCGCACACCTGAAGTGGTCCTACGAGAACTACTCGGTTGATCTGAATCCATAATATCTGGACACAAATCTCCAAATCACCTCAAAAAGGGTGTAATAAATTCTAACCTGGAGCTTTTCAAATGCATTTTTATGACTACATGCATGCATGCATTACTTTAACATACGCCTACAGTAGAGTTAAAAAATGCATTTCTACCCAATTCCTAGAGTTTTGGAAAATTTTGCCAAAGTCTCCTTCGTAAACAAGACTATCCATATGCACATAGGCATGACTAGGTGGCCATTCAGTAGCACACCTACCCACAGTCATAAACATCCTATATGTATAAGCATGTCACAGTCATAATCCATGATGGTAGATTAATTACCAGGATTACTTTGTTTTACTACCTTTTCTCATTTGTCCTCAAATAGGATAAGAAATAGTAGAAAAAAAAGGTACCAATTTGATTATTTCAAAAGATAATTTTTTTTCACATCGTTATGTTCAACATGGTTAAATACTAATATTTACTATGTTGAATATTTTTTATCTAGTCATATGAGCATGCATATTCACTACTATGTGTTTAGACGTATTTCATATGATAATTCATTTTTAAACAGATGAAAACTGGAAAAGAAGACATGCATACGTTATCAGGATAGTGTGAAACACTTGTACGGTGACAAAATTTGTAGAAAGACGTCCGAACTCAGCAAATCTGAAGAAGAGCTATCGGATTTTCTGTGTGGCGCTGTATGAAAATGACTTGTGAAAGCAACAGACCATTTAAACCCACCCACGATTGGCCGCAGGTGTACCTGTGGCTCCCTTGGGTGGGTCCCACCCCTCCGGCTCGCTCCAATTCGAGTTTTAAAGGAGATCTCACAAGTTAAAACAATCAAATTAGGAGAAAAGATGCTACGCGATTAAGCGAAAAAGCCTAAAATTCTGGTTTTCAAGACCAAACTGCGGGTCTTTCTATCACTCGTTAGTATTCGCCCATACACAGGGTTCACTATACCGATGATCACAATTGTTGCGAGCTACGATCGGCAATACCTCACAGAGGTCTGATGCCATCAGTTCGGGGTCATAACTCCAAAATGCTTCTCCCCAACGGAGATTTCATACAACTTTAGTTGTTGGCAATTAAACCTAACGAAGCATCAGAAGACATCTGATGACATCAGCCATTGATGCACATGTTAACGAGGGTCAGGCAACCCTGACAAACACAAACTGTTGGCAGTAACTCCGATAAATCACTTGAAGGACTTGGCGATACAAACCAGGGAAGGCCATCCTCATTGGGGAGGATCAATAATGGAATTTGTTATACACAATCTTCATCAGACAAATTCTCGTTCCCCAGAGTCTCTTGCACATGAGAGGAACATCTATGGTGGAAAGTCTGTACCAAAGATTAAAGACTTTGGTGATAACCCCAACATCAACATCCTGGAAGTCCCTGAGAACTTTGGAGCACACATCTAAACAGTTTGTCAGAGTCATCAATGATCACTCCACTACCCATCAGAAGTCATGGGAGTAAATAGTCATCACATCCCGAACCACATACATCATACATTTGCATCATGCTGCAGTACATTGCATCATGAGTATCTTGTCATGTTTCAAGTGTCTAGTGTTCTTTATCCTATCCATGCCATTACATTGCATGAATATGATAAAGAAGGGCATCTGTAGACACTCAAAATTTTTGCATTCCTGTTACTAACCTTGCAGGTTGGCAAAGTCGTCTTCCAGAGATAACCCTGGAAGTCAAAGCAGCACAGTCCCAGAGACAACCCCGGGATATTTAGTCTTTACCATCTCGGAGACAACCTCGAGATATTCAGTTCCAGTCCCGGAGATAACTCCGGGAGATACAGTTTCAACCTCAGAGATAACCCCAAGGAATGCAGTTCCAGTTCCGGAGACAACCCTGGAGTCCTCAGTTTCATCTCGGAGATAACCCCAAGATCTTCAGTTCCAATCCCGGAGACAATCCCAGGAGATGTAGTTCAAACCTCGAAGATAACCCTGAGGCATGCAGTTGCAGTTCCGTAGACAACCCTAGAAATTTTTGTTTCAAACTCATGTGATCAGCTTCAACACTCTGTGATAGCCCCGAGGCACTCAGTTCCAAACCCAGAGATAACCCTGGGAGAACAGGCACATCTCAGAGACAACCCTGAGGATCGTTGGCACTTGTAGTAGCCCAATCTCAGAGAAAACCCCGAGCAACGACTGCTAAATCAGCCCAGAACCAGAGATAACCCCGGTGAGGGGCAAAATCATTATTTTGCCACCTCGATCCCACATTCACGCTTTCTCAACATTTCAACCTACATGCTACACAGAAGTGTCCTATAAGAACCATAGTTCCAATCCCGAGTGACTAATACACAAGACAGCACACCGGATAGAATTTGAAGCCTAAAGATATGGGCATGGACCCATCTTCCTGACTTCATACAACCTCTTATCCCATGTCCTTATGTATCTCTTGACAACATCATTCTGCAAAAGGTCTTATACACCTCGATCGGATGCCCGAATTGAAGTTTTGAAGGTTCGAGTGGACAACACGTTGCATGAGTGCATGTATTCGAGATGGCGGGGCCCGCAGAGCCCGGGGCACCCCGGGCAGCCGCAGGTACATCTGTGGCTGCCGCAGGTACACCTGCGGCTCCCCCTTCTATAAATAGAGGGCTTGGGGTGGCCATTTTGAAGAAGGAAAAGGCAAGAAAGCTCTGTCCAACTTGCTCTGTACACACTATAAATTGAGTGCTTTCTCATTTCAAACACTTGTGAGCTTATATTTGGCTAATTTTTATCGGTGGGAACCGAGTGTTCATCCATTTAAAGCTATTGAAGTTTTCTTTGGCAGTCCACTATAAGCCTTCTTACATTACTTAAAGCATTTTCCACACTTCTTACACACACTATTATTCACATTAAGAGTTGCGTATGTGTGTATGCCCTGGCCATCGGTCTGTGGTTTATTGCTTATATATATATATATATATATATATATATATATATATAGCTTTTATATATATATATATATAATTGTTTACAGCTTTCATACAAATTGCTACATCATGTGAGCCTAGGAATCATGTGATCATAGATTCAGTCTACTTAATCTAGATTCGGTTCCCGTGATGGACATTTTCAGCTGTACATGGCTTGTAAATTATTCACGGTGTTTGATTTTCCTTAGATGGTTCTCATGCCCACAAGGAATTCGACACTGCTTTTTTATCTTATTTTCTCGAAGATGTTTCACATATCGAAAATAAAAGCAATCAAGTCGAACACATAATAAAATGGAAGTATCAAAGGTCTCAATTACTATTGACCACAAGGGTTTGAAAAACCTCTTTTATAAAACCTCACTGCTATATCTTGTTAAAACTGAAATTTTATACAAAATTCAAACCCTTTGTATATAGGTGCAAACGAGGCATAGCACTACTTCCAGATAATTTCACATTGATCTACACACACACACACACTTTCAGATAATGGTTTAAATTGAAAAGTGGCGGTCACCGTGGTAACACGGATGTCGGGGGGTGCCTAACACATTCCCTCTGCATAATCAAGCCCCGGACCCTAACGAATCTCGGTTTCACAGAACAGTTAAATAGTGTCACATCACTAGGTCAATGTGCAAACCTTTTCTTGATTGAGTTGGTGCAACCATTTAAAAATACCAATTGGCGACTCTTACAGTCCAATCGTCGACATATACATGTTAGACCTTTTCACAACTTATTTTTTCAAACAAATCTCACCTAACATGAGAACACCAAAAGACAAGAACAGAAAGGGACAAATAAAAATCCCGACGTCGACAGTTATTGTGACAACCCCAAAATAGGTCCATTCCATCCAACCCATTCTGAGTCGCCAAATACATGGTGCAGAAAATAACTACAACTTTATTACAATAATTGTCGTACAAAATACAACAACATAAATGCTGTGAGTTTTGATACAAATATATACCAACTGTGACTCATGTCCCAACCTTGGATAGCACGTCACAATGACACCTTACATAAAGGTAAAGTCAAAAACTGTTTTAGAAATTATAATCTTTGGAAAGTGCTCAAGGAAACCTTCATACATGGGAGGTCATGCGTCTAAGTTATGATAGATATCATATGGCCACAGAATTATCCTTGGTTGACCCAATAGACCCCAAAGAAAAATTAGAAGATTACTATCATATTCTTCCCAATGGCGAGTCTTCTCTTGACATATCATTATCTCTACTGTCTCTAATCGTGAATTATACTTCAAACAAACACCAAGATTATATAGGTAGTGCTCGTAAATATACTCAGCAAGTGGATGTGCACAACCCTGTCTTATAATGATACGAGGTTGTATGACATTAGACATCTTGTATGATAGTGACAAAACACCCTTCCAACGTTGGGTTCGCCTCACCCTATATGATTCACCAAATATAGCTACAAAATGATGTATACAACACACTTTTCTATACTGGTTAGGGAGAACTCCACAGCTAGAGACCAGCGTTCTATCCCTTGTTACCCCGCTCGACCCAGCTACACTCTTATTACCTAAAAGGAATTGTGAAGCAAAAGGGTGGGCACAACTAGCCCAGTAAAGAATATCATGACTAAAGATAAATAAATTATCAATAGCCTTCAACAGTAATAAATCAGAGATTTAGAACATATGGTAGATGATAAAAATTTTCAACCATAGTTGTAGCGAAACGAGAAGTGTCAAATAATCCATAAAATCTATTATCTTCTGTATGTTAAAAATCCATCAATAATATTTTATCCCTGTAACATCAATCAACAGTTCTGGTCCACAATTATATAAATAAGTCATAATCATAATTGTGATTCTAAATTCCTCTTCGCATCCAGGACGAAGATAATTTTCATCACATGTCTTTATCTAAAACATCAAAGATCATGGTTATACCAAATCACAATTCCTGTTCATAATCATACTAATAAATTCATCTTTGCACTACGGGCCAACGATATTCATCAATAGTTCATCTTTGCACTATTGGCTAAAGATATTCAGTAACAGGTCATCTTTGCACTACGGGCTAAATATATTCATCAACAATTCATCTTTGCACTACAGGCCAAAGATATTCCTCAACAGTTCATATTTGTACTACAGGCCAAATATATTCATATCTCAAAGAAATATATAATCATTTCATAATTTATATAAACAATAATTATAACCATGTTAATCAATTCATCTTTACACTTAAGCTAAAGATATTCAATTATAAATTCAATGGTCATGATCATACCAGTTAACAATTCATCTTTGCACTACAGGCCAAAGATATTCCTCAGTCACGATCATACAAATAATTTACCCATCGTTACACTCAAGTGAAAGAAAAATTCAACATCAGGGTTATAAAAATGTTATATATGATAATAAAAACAATATGATCAATAACTGCATTTATTTTCAAGAGCAATAATCATAAATCAACGATAATTTGGTCAGAAAAAGAAATCAATTTTTGTCGTGAATAGTACCCGTGAATAGTAACTCATGAATAGTACTCCGTATTCGTACATAGTATCGTATACATAAATAATTTCATATACGTAAATAGTGCCATATACATGAATAGTGTCGTATATGTGAATAGTAATCTCGACTCAAAAAGGTAAAAATTCCACAATAAAATCTATACTAATATTTCAGTATAATGATATTGAATGAATAATATCATTATGAAGAATATAGCATCCCTTAATATCCTTTACTATCCCTTACTATCCCTTACAATCCCTTACCTCAAAAGAGCAGCACTTCTGACTGGATATTGGATATGACGCTGAAAGAAACTTGCACTGATGAATAGCAACTCACCAAGTATCTAAATACTCACAAAATACGCTCGATAATATAGAGAGAGAAAGAGAGAAATCTTATGTTTCTGGTGTGATTTTCAATTCTAACTTAGCCCTCTATTTATAAAAAAATATTAGCACGCCGAAGCAGACTTGACCTGCTACCTGATAGTTTTACCTGCTACTATTCCACCCACCAAAAATCAGCCATCTTCCCCAACAACCAAAAGTGGGGCCACCCATTTCTAGAATTTTTTACCAAAATCATTTATAAACCTAATTTCCGAATCATTCACCTCTTAAAATTCATAACAAATTATACGTTCATTTTTAACGGTTCAGAATTTGTGAACATATACTCAACTTATATATGTATAACATATCCAAAAATCACAACGATCCAACGGTCAAATTAAAAAATATAACTCACGCAATATAGCTCAAGAACACTGGTCTGATCTAATAATACCTCCAATCCGACAAAATACCGATAAAACACCTCAACATTAATTCCTTCATTTATAACCACATAAATAAATCCATCATTTATATCCACATCAAATAAATATTTTCTTATCATATAAATCAATAATTAATTATTCACAAATAATATTACAGAATCACAATTATGACAACCAGGTTGTTCCCAAGAAAGAGGGGGCTTTCCGATAAGGATTTCTCCTTACTAGCGTGCAATTAGGTGACCAAACCTCTCCTTGACAGAACTTTTTAGACATTGCCAATAATGTTATCTAATAATATTATTCAAATAATATGAATTATTGATCTGATAATAGAGATACTATGCAGTGACAATTATTGAAACAACAATAATATAAAATATCAATGCAGCAATTATTGATTCAATAAAATAAAATATTGAATAGAAATTACTGTAACAATTATTGAATAGTGCCTTCTCACGTAACAATCAATAATTGAAAAAATACTGTGCAATACTGTGTGCTACTGTGCAACTACGTGTATTACTGTATTTTAACCACCAGGTATTCCAACAGTGTTAACGGTAACAACTACGCCGTTATTTATAAAAACTCAAATTTGTCATTTTCTTCATCCGACTGTTATTCTGTTATGGGGCCCACAAATGGCTGCGCCGTCGTATGAATATTCCCCGACAACATGAATATTCCACGACCAAACGAATATTCCCCAATAGAAATGAGTATTTTATAACCACTTGCGTATTTTGAAAATTTTATATATATCACCCTTAACTTTAACTTCTTTTTTTATTTTTTTTATCAATTTAACCATTTACTAAATAGGAAAATTGAATACTTTTATTTCATAAAATTCGGGGTCTTACAATCTCCCCTCCATATGAAATTTCGTCCCCGAAATTTACGTACCTGATAATTCAAAGAGTTGAGAATACCTTGCTTTCATTTCAGATTCCATCTTCCCTGTCATCATAATTTCTTCATTGCTCATCTCCTGTATTTCAGATATCATTCTAGAATACAGCTTCAAAACAAGAGTTAATTGAACAAATTAACATATCACATAATATCCTGATATTATGACTGACCAACAAATAAGCTTAGGTTGGACACACTAGCAAAGGATTTACTCATCTCTCCCCTCCTAGTTCTATTTTCCGATCTCCGTCAGAGATCATATCCCTAAGCTCTGATACTAAATGTGACAAATGTCCCATCAGTGGACAGCACCTCACACTGGTACCTATCAGTTTGCCACCGCAGAACGGCGTCCCCTACGGAGAGTCTGGCTTCGCTACATCCCCCATCAACAGGAAGTCACCAGCGAGAGGCTCGGGGCTATTTACTTATAGCTCTGATACCAAATGTGACAACCCCAAAATAGGTCCATTCCATCCAACCTATTCTGAGTCGCCAAATACATGGTACAGAAAATAACTACAACTTTATTACAACAATTGTCGTGTAAAATACAACAACATAAATGCTGTGAGTTTTGATACAAATATATACCAACTGTGACTCATGTCCCAACCTTTGTTAGCACGTCACAATGAAACCTTACATAAAGGTACAGTCAAAAACTGTTTTAGAAATTAGAATCTTTGGAAAGTGCTCAAGGAAACCTTCGTACATGGGAGGTCATGCGTCTAAGTTATGATAGATATCATATGGCCGCAGAATTATCCTTGGTTGACCTAGTAGACCCCGAAAAAAAATGAGAAGATTACTATCATATTCTTCCCAATGGTGAGTCTTCTCTTGACATAACATTATTTCCACTTTCTCTAATCGTGAATTATACTTCAAATAAACACCAAGATTATATATGTAGTGCTCGTAAATATACTCAGCAAGTGGATGTGCACAACCCTGTCTTATAATGACACGAGATTGTATGACATTAGACATCTTGTATGATAGTGACAAAACACCCTTCCAACGTTGGGTTCACCTCACCCTATATGATTCACCAAATATAACTACTAAATGATGTATACAACACACTTTTCTATACTGGTTAGGGAGAACTCCACAGCTAGAGACCACCGTTCTATCCCTTGTTACCCCGCTCGACCCAGCTACACTCTTATTACCTGAAAAGAATTGTGAAGCAAAAGGGTGAGCACAACTATCCCAGTAAAGAATATCATGACTAAAGATAAATAAATTATCAATAACCTTCAACAGTAATAAATCAGAGATTTAGAACATATGGTAGATGATAAAAATTTTTAACCATAGTTACAGCGGAACGAGCAATCCATTAGAAGAGTCAAATAGACCATAAAATCTATTATCTTCTCCATGTTAAAAATCCATCAACAATATTTTATCCATGTAACATCAATCAACAGTTTTGGTCCACAATCATATAAATAACTCATAATCATAATTGTGATTCTAAATTCCTCTTCGCATCCAGGACGAAGATAATTTTCATCACATGTCCTTACCTGAAACATCAAAGATCATGATTATACCAAATCACAGTTCCTATTCATAATTATACTAATAAATTCATCTTTGCACCACGGGCCAACGATATTCATCAACAGTTCATCTTTGCACTACTGGCCAAAGATATTCAACAACAGGTCATCTTTGCACTACGAACCAAAGATATTAATCAACAATTCATCTTTGCACTACAGGCCAAAGATATTCCTCAACAGTTCATATTTGTACTACAGGCCAAATATATTCATATCTCAAAGAAATATATAATCATTTCATAATTTATATAAACAATAATTATAACCATGTTAATCAATTCATCTTTACACTTAAGATAAAGATATTCAATTATAAATTCAATGGTCATGATCATACCAGTTAACAATTTATCTTTGCACTACAGACCAAAGATATTCCTCAGTCACGATCATACAAATAATTTACCCATCGTTACACTCAAGTGAAAGAAAAATTCAACATCAAGGTTATAAAAATGTTATATATGATAATAAAAACAATATGATCAATAACTGCATTTATTTTCAAGAGCAATAATCATAAATCAACGATAATTTGGTCAGAAAAAGAAATCAATTTTTGTCGTGAATAGTACCCGTGAATAGTAACTCATGAATAGTACTCCGTATTCGTACATAGTACCGAATACGTAAATAATATCATATACATAAATAGTGTCATATACATGAATAGTGTCATATACGTGAATAGTAATCCCGACTCAAAAAGGTAAAAATTCCACAATAAAATCCATACCAATATTTCAGTATAATAATATTGAAAGAATAGCATCATTATGAAGAATATAGCATCCCTTAATATCCCTTACTATCCATTACTATCTCTTACCTCAAAATAGCAGCACTTCTGACTAGATATCGGATATGACGCTGAAGGAAACTTGCACTTATGAATAGCAACTTACCAAGCATCTAAATACTCACAAAATACGCTCGATAATATAGAGAGAGAAAGAGAGAAAGCTTGTGTTTCTGGTGTGATTTTCAATTCTAACTTAGCCCTCTATTTATAAGAAAATGTTAGCACGCCGAAGAAGACTTGACCTGCTACCTGATGGCTTTACTTGCAACTATTCCACCCACCAAAAATCAGTCATCTTCCCCAGCAACTAAAAGTGGGGCCCACCCATTTCTAGAATTTTTCACCAAAATCATTTATAAACCTAATTTTCGAATCATTCTCCTCTTAAAAATCATAACAAATTATACATTCATTTTTAACGGTTCAAAATTTGTGAACATATACTCAACTTATATATGTATAACATATCCAAAAATCACAACGATCCAACGGTCAGATTAAAAAATATAACTCACGCAATATAGCTCAAGAACACTGGTTTGATCTAATAATACCTCCAATCCGATAAAATACTGATAAAACACTTCAACATTAATTCCTTCATTTATAATCAAATGAATAAATCCATCATTTATATCCACATCAAATAAATATTTCCTTATCATATAAATCAATAATTAATTATTCACAATTAATATTACAGAATCACAATTATGACAACCAGGCCGTTCCCAGGAAAGAGGGGGCTTTCCGATAAGGATTTCTCCTTACTGGCGCGCAATTAGGTGACCAAACCTCTCCTTGATAGAACTTTTTAGACTTTGCCAATAATGCTATCTAATAATATTATTCAAATAATATGAATTATTGATCTGATAATAGAGATATTATGCAGTGACAATTATTGAAACAACGATAATATAAAATATCAACGCAGCAATTATTGATTCAATAAAATAAAATATTGAATAGAAATTACTTTAACAATTATTGAGTAGTGCCTTCTTACGTAAGAATCAATAATTAAAAAAATAATGTGCAATACCATGTGCTACTATGCAACTACGCGTATTATTGTATTTTAACCACCAGGTATTCCAACAGTGTTAACGGTAACAACTACGCCGTTATTTATAAAAACTCAAATTTGTCATTTTCTTCATCCGACAGTTATTCTGTTATGGGGCCCACAAATGGCTGCGCCGTCGTACGAATATTCCTCGACAACAAGAATATTCCATGACCAAACGAATATTCTCCAATAGAAATGAGTATTTTTTAACCACTTGCGTATTTTGAAAATTTTATATATATCACCCTTAATTTTAACTTCTTTTTCTTTTATTTTTTTTATCAATTTAACCATTTACTAAATAGGAAAATTGAATACTTTTATTTCATAAAATTCGGGGTCTTACAGTTATCAAGTCCAAATTGTGATTTCCCAATATTCAGGAAAAATGATCTACATATTAATTGAATGAGATATCAGAAAAAGATATGTTTGAAATTAAGTGTGTACTAAAGATGGTAAAAACAAAAAACAAAATAAAATAGAAGTTTTGTGTAAAATTATTTCGGGGTTAAATTTAAATTTAATTATTTGAAAGCTTTGTTTACATTTAAATAAAAAATCGTATAAGTATGGTAGATTATTTATTTTGTCCTTAAATTATTTATCTTTTTGAATTTGGATTCTTCGTTCCTTCATCTAATTTTTTCTTAATGATTTAGTCTTTCAGTTTTATCGAATGTTAAATGTGATACCCCCAAAATAGGTATACACAACCCATTCTGAGTCACCAAATATATGATACATAACTCAAATACATACTTAATTTATATAATTATCAACTGTCGTGTACAATACGACAAAACATAAGCTGAGTGTTTTAACACGAATATTATCTCGTAGACAATATCCAAACTTAAATGGAGTCATCATTACAATTATTATCACACTATTTTATAGAATAGTGAGGACTGCTATAGCAACAATCTCAGACCGTCACTCCATTCCTCGATTAGTCCCAACTATATTCTCATTTCCTGAAGAGAATAATGAAAGAAAAGGGTGAGCTCAACTATCCTAATAAAGAATATTATGACTAAGATAATGCAGAATAATTTATCATTAGCCTTCAGCAGTATAAAAACTGATATAATACAATAGACAACAAGTTTAACTGCAGCGAAACAAGCAATCCATTAGAAGAGTCAAGTAGAGCATAATATCTACTTGTTAATTCCCAGTAGGCACACAATAGATCTAAAAGGGGGGTTGAATAGATCCTTTTGATTTTAAATACTTTTCATGTTTATTTAGTATTACTAATGAATTAGCATATGATAAATATAAGAATCTTTTTAAGCACAGCGGAATAAGTAAAAGATCCCCTTCATTAATATATTCATGAACATACATACATTGTTCGTGGAGTTAGTTTATTTGTAAGTTGTTAATACATACATAGAATTTATAGCAGTTAGGTACATAATGTAAATGACAGAAAGTAAATGACTGAATGTAAAAGACACAAGAGATTTTAAGTGGTTCAGAGACTCATGCTCCTAATCCACTCTTCTGCTTTAACAAGTAGGAATTCCACTAAGGAAGGGCAGTACCCTGAATCACTAAGATTCCTTCAAGGCCTGCAGCCTAGGAACTTCAGTTCACTAAGAATTCTTCAAGCCCAGCAGACTTGGAACTCTGGTTTTCTACCAACTCTTAAAGCCCAGTAGACTTGGAACTTCATTTAATCCTTCCGGACAAGGACCCCTCAGGTCCTGGCTACTTGTTGTTGGTGTAGTTGTTATTTCTGCTTTGCTGCTAAGATATCGTGAAGCTTTAACATCTTTTGTACTTAGCAGCTTGACGTTGTTCTCTTGGCATTCTGTGAAGAGTTTGGACCACCTCTTCTCTAGTGTAGCTGATCTTTATACTGTTCATCTCATCTTCATTCGATGTCAACTGTGCACTATCACCATTTAGGTTTGCTAAGTCGTTGAGCTTTTGGTAGACTTCGTTTGACACTTAGCATTCCCTGAACTCTTCTTGAATGGTATGCATACATGGTTCTGTATCTGATCTGTTTCAGCTTTTGGTTCGTTGTGATTCGTAGAGTGGCTCTCTGGATCTTCTTTGTGCTCTGTAACTTTTTTGAATGCTATCTTCTTGGCCTTCTCGGCTCTCAGCTTAGCTGCCATCTTCAGTGGCATTCTCATCCTTATTGAGTGAAGCTTTAGTCTGGCCAAGCCCTTCTTCAAATTTGCTTCACTTCCACCTTCGTAGTCTCACTGCTACTGAGACTTATTCTGTTCAGCTCTGGTGGAACTTGTAGAGTCAATAATATAGCATTCCAACAACTCAACCACTCTTGATCTTTGAAGCTCTAGCTGATATATACTTCTTCACAATCTTCCTGTTGGAATATATGCGTTGGGAGCTATTTGAATTGCTTCGCAGATCTCGAGTTATTTGGTACCGACTGTAGATATGACATGGCATCCCCTTTTTCACTTTTCTGACACTGCAATCTACTATTTCACCTAACCCGTCAGAGATGTCACTTTGGTGTGTCAGGCAGGTAGTCATCTTTATTTCTTCTTTCTGATTTCTAGATCAGAACATCAAGAATTGTCCTTCTACATCGATGCTCTCAATTAGCAACGCTCGAATATTAGTCTTTAGATTAAACCATTGTCAATACTTCAATCTTTAGATGATCAAACTCTACTATTCTAATGCAGATGTTCTTGGACCTGATCGTAGTAAATCTTGTTGAATGTTGCTCATTAACGGGTTGAGGCAACACTACGATTCTGAAGAGTGTTCATTGGATCTTCAATGTAGAACACCTGTTGCTCCACTCGTGCAGTGCTTCATCACTTCTACTTTCCTTAACTAACATTAGGTACTGACAACTTGTCTGATTACTCTGTCCCTCCTCAACTTCAAGACTTATCAGGTTAGACATGCTCAGTCTCTTTCTCCTTGTGATATGTCGTTCATATATCATTAATGGTCTGACCCATGCTTCATCTTCTTTGTCTATTTTGTATAGGTTAGTCAGTGTCTCTATTAAAAATCCCATCAGTTTCTGCTTCTAATCTAACAAACACTACGATCCTGGTTAATCCCAAGGTCGGTGTCTTGTTCTCTTAACAGCTACTGCACTTGCTGACTTTCGCTACTCAGTCACTTTTACTGAAGTCTTCTTCTGATCGATTTATGGAAGACTTCATCTTGAATAGCTTCACTACTCAATCTAGATGCTGATTGGGTTTGTGCTTAGATCTTCTATTAGCTTGCATACCATTCGTTGAGTGCTCTTTGGTTTTCTTCAGGTGGAATGTATCTTTGCAAATCAGTCCAGAGGCTTCATACTTTGGATATTCTAGGAGTGCTCATTTGTTAAGAATCGTGTTGACTCTACGATTCTACCTTGGAATTATGAGCACCTCTGTTGAAGCCTTAGTTCTGCAGACTACGATTTAGCTTTGGTTCTGCAGACATTACGACTCCGAGATCAGATCTTGACAGACTATGATTTCTGTCTGTATGCTTATTGTCCTCGTCTGATCTGGCTTGACTACGATCTCTGCCTCTGATATGATAAGTAGACTCCACTACTTCAAGTGTGGCCTACAATTCTTAACTTGGCTCTGGCAGATGCTTTGTCGGCTCTTAGACATGTTGTCTCTACGATTCTGAACATGACTTCCTCAGCAGACTATGGCTCTGAGAAAGTTATTCTCGATATACTACGATCATTTCTCATTTCTCCTGATAGACTACGAACTCTGAGATATTACGGTCATGATTACACCGAATAATCCCTAGTCATAATCATACAAAGTCCATCTATGCACTACAGGCCACAGATGACCTTCAAAAAAATATTAACATGAGGATGATGATAATGATATAAGAATTTAATAAAACAAGTTCAAGAATTAATTTATTCAGGAACTAATAACGTCCAAGTTGTCAACATGATACTGCTTTGTGAAGTAAAATTCAAGAATGCTCAGAAGAATATTACCATGAAAAGATACTGAATGAAGCGCAATTATCAAGGATATTCTACTAATTTCATGGAATATAGAAGTCAAAAATTTAACCAACTTGAGTATAATAAAGAATGGAATAACAAAAGAAATCACCATGCATGCGGTACTTTGCATAGACAGGTTATTCCAACAGAATAATAATAACGAAACCAGGTCGGGCAAAATTTGCACCGACAGGATGTTCCAACGGAATAATAAAAACGGAACCAGGTCCGGTGTAAAACACACAGACAGGATGTTCCAACAGAATAATAATAAAGATGGAACCAGGTCCGATGTAAAACACACAGACAGGATATTCCAACAGAATAATAATAAAGATGGAACCAGGTCCGGTGTAAAACACACAGACAGGATGTTCCAACAGAATAATATAAGAATGTCACCAAGTATAGGGTAGACCGCGTATACAAGTTATTCCAACAGAATAATAAGAAATGGAATAACAACAGTTCTCTTCATGAATAAGAAAGAATAACACCCCTTACCGTAAAAAAACTGGATATAAGAGTAGGGAATTAGCAGAAAACTTTTCTTCTTTCTCTCTATAATTTTCTCTCTCTAGAGTTTCAGTGAATTCGTAAAAATAATGAAGAAATGAGCTTCTATTTATAGGAGAATGGAAGTGTACTGTTTATGAACGAATTATTTCTGCATAATTATTTCTTCAACCAAATACAATAAAGTCAATCAACTAACCAATAAAATCATAACAAAATTAAAATATAATACATATATATAAACACATGTTTTCAACTTATATATATCAATATTATATATACACCACTTAATTTTTCTCCCCCATAACCAACATCAATCCCCCACCCACCAACCCACCCAAAAATCAATTTCACTACACTCTTACACATCACTATCACACTACCACTTTTCCACTCACACACACATCACACACCTATCACTTTCACATATCACTTTCTCCCACTATATACTCAATACATATATATACTTCCATACGTATACTCTTCTATTTCCAAAATCATTTTCCAACACATATGGGCCCTACATGTGGCCCCCACATGTGGGCCCCACCTTTAAATAATTTTTTACCGATTATTTTGAAAAATGAGTAAATAGCAATCCATAAAATAAGCAAACTTCATAAAAATCACCTTAATAATTTAACAACATTTATCATCTTTATTATAATTCACAATATTAATCGACCAGGTCGTTCCCAGGAAAGAGGGGACTTTCCAATAAGGATTTCTCCCTATTAGCGCGCAATTAGGTGACCAAACCTCTCCTTGACAGAACTTCTAGACATCGTTAATATTGTAAATAATAATATTAATAACTTTATCGTCTTAATTATTGATTTTAACAATATATAAAATATCGACAATAATTGAATCAAATAACGTGAGATACTATACAACAATTACTATAGCAATAATTGAACAAAACTGAATGACTTCTCACGTAAGCATCAATAATCAATACCGTGTGCTACTATGCAACCACGCGTATTACTGTACTTTTACTACCGAGTAGTTCAACAGTATTAACGGTAAAACGTCCGCCATTATTTTTATAAAATATTTTTGTCGTTTTCTCAATCAGACAATAATTCCGTTGTGGGGTCCACCAATGATTGCGCCGTTGTACGAATATTCTCCGATAAAAAGAATATTCCCCTACCAATCGAATATTATACAATAACTTGCATACTTTGCAAAATTTATAAATACTACCCACATTTATAACATTATATCAAATCCACACCATACTATTCACAAAAAATATTTTGAGAAATTTAAACCATTATTCATAAAATTTAGGGTCTCACAATCTCCCCTCCTTATAGAATTTCACCCTCGAAATTTACATACGTACCTAGTATGCCGAACAGATGAGGACACTTCGTCAGATTTTAACTCTTGAGGTATAACCTTTAAGCGTAGAATATATTCTAGGATTTTAATATGTACATCTTCATACGTTAAATCATCCGCTATCTCGTCTGGTTTTAAATCAATAATGTGGTTCGGGTCGTCCACATATTTACGTAACATCGATACGTTAAAAACGTTATAAACACGCGACATACTTGGCGATAAAACGAGTTTATAAGCCACGGTTCCTACTTGATCGAGGATTTCAAATGGGCCAATTAAATCGAGGGTTGAGATTTCCTCTCTTCGTCGATTCTTGCTTCTAGAATAACGCCCTTTTGAACCTTCTTCTTCACGTTCATCAGCTCTGAGTATGTAGCTTGAACGGCTTTAACTTTATCGATTAAAGTCGATTCTAATCGTATATTCATTATCTTCACGTGAGTTCCTAGAGTCTTTAACTCTATCTTCATCATTTGTAAGTTATACAAAATGGGTCTTTGTGTTAACAGCATTGCACTCGCATACGATCTTCTACTCAATGCGTCAGCTACTACGTTCGTACTTCCACGATAATATTGAGTGGTACGATCGTAATCTTCAACACCTCGAGCTAACATCTTTGGCGCATAATACGTTCGTTTTAGTTGAAGAAATATTTAAGCATTTAAGAAATGGGATTTGTACTGGGGTCAATACAAAATTCAATTTCACGCTCTGAGGTAGGCTAAGAAGTCTTCAAGAATACGTCAGGAACTTTATTAATAATAGAAATATCGTTCAAAACTGTGACCCTCATCCAAGACTTGGATAGCACGTCACATTCATACCTATCAACTTGCCATCGTCATTCACGACGTCGCCTACAGAAAGTCTGGCTTCGGTGCATTCCACATAAGAAAGTCAACAACGAAAGGACCGGGGCTCTTTACTTATGGCTTGATATGACAATGATTGACTTTAGTGGTTTGGTTGCTTGAATTCGCATAACAGGTTGGTTAGGAATATGAAAGCTAACAACCTTACGAAAAAGCATGATGAGTAGTTAACCAATCGTTTCCAAAAATCACATCAAAGGAAAGTATTTTCAAAGAGATAAGATCAACAGGTAACGTGAAAGTGTCGATTTGAATCAAACAAGATTTATATATAGTGGAGTTAACGAAGGTTTCTCCCAACTGAGTTTAAACAGATATATCAAAGTCTAACTTCTCCGGAGTTAACTTTAAACATTGAACACAACTAGGTGCAATAAAAGAGTGAGTAGAACCGGTATCTAACACGGTATAGACTTCGTAAGAGTTTATGACTAACATACCCGTGATAATTTTATTCAGGTTCCTCATCACTAAAAAAAATGCTCTCTTTTAAACTATTAGCTTTGGCTTGTCTGGGACATCCTTTGGTGCCTCCATCCTAGCTGAACTTGTCTTCAGTGAATGATAAATTTGGGCTAAGTGACCTTCTCTTCCACAATTATAGTATGCTTTAGATGACATCGCGCAGTTTGGACTGATGTGTCCCTCCCCTCCGCATTTGAAGCATATGATAGGTGGTCGTTCTCCTTCCTTAACAATGGGTTCTGGTGCTGACATCTTTCCATCCTTGTTGAATCTCAACTTCTTAAAATGTCCATTCGTATTGTTTTGACCATGATTACCACAGAAGTGGTTACCATTTTTGCCATGTTGATTCCCTCCATGCTTATTGTCACCGCTTTGATGACTGTTATCACCGGTATTATTATTTTTTTCGACTACTCTCTTTTGGTTGCTTTGACTCGTTATCGCGCTCCACTAACTGAGCCCTATTTATAACATCTGAATACAAACACAGTTTATGAGAAATAACATATTGACATATCTCTGGCTTCAAACCTCTTAAAAACATCCGTGTCATTCTCTCTTCATTATCAACCAAGTGGGACGCAAATCGGGATAACTCGGCAAACTTGGCTTCATACTGCGACACGGTCATGTTGTTTTGCTCCAACTTGATAAATTCCACCTCCTTCATGTGACGAATACTTTCGGGAAAGTACTTGTCATTGAACAACTCTTGGAACTTCTCCCAAGATATCTTGAGTGCGTCAGGCTGGATACGTTTTACAAATTCCCACCAGTGAGCTGCCTCTTCACGCAATATAAAGGTGGCAAAGGGAACCTTTTGCTCCTCGGAGCATCCCAAGACATCAAATATCTTGCTGATCTTCTTTAACCACGTCTCCGCCTTAAGTGGTTCTGGCTTTCCTAAAAACTCCGGTGGTCTCATCTCCTTGAATTGCTTAGCGGTGACCAACCGTGGGTTGCCATTATTTTCTCCTGTATTATGAACAGGAGCCGCCTTCACCTGATGTTGCATGAATTCTAAAAAGCTCCTAAACGTACCGTTATTCGTCAATTGATCAGTGTTGTTGTTTACAGAAGGATTATCGCCATCCTGTTGCACATTGTCCTGATTATTGATCTGTGGAGAATCAACGGTCTCCTGTGCTCCATTGCTATTCTCAACATTCTCAGATGTCATTTTCAGATACTGCCACAAAATAAAGGTTAATTGACATGTAACATATTATCCCTATATTCTGGCCGACCAATTAAAAACCAAATAAACTTAAGTAGGTCATACTAGCGAAGGAATTCCCCGTTTCTCCCCTCCTAGTTCCATTTTCACATCCTAGCCAGGGATCATACCCCTAAGCATTGATACCAACTGTGACGCCCCCAAAATAGGTATACATCACCTATTCTGAGTCGCCAAAAATATGGTACAAAATTCAAATACAACTTACTAATACAACTGCCGTGTACAATACGACAAAACATAAACTGTGAGTTTGAATACAAATATTGTCTACTAGAGAGTATACAAACTCAAAAGGAGTCATCATTACAATTATTATCACACTATTTCACATAATAGTGAGGACTATTAATGCTATCCTCTGGACCATCACTCCGTTCCCTGACTCGTCCTAGCTATATTCTCATTTCCTGAAGAGAACAGTGAAAGAAAGGGTGAGCTCAACTAGCCCAGTAAGAAATATTATGACTAAGATAATGCAGAATAAATTATCATTAGTTTCCAACAATGTTAAACTGATAAAATATAATAGACATCAAGTTTAACTGCACCGGAACAAGCAATCCATTAAAAGAGTCAAGTAGAGAATAAAATCTACTATCTTTTATGATTTAAAAGGTTTTTCATCACTTTTATCGCTGGGACTCAGCTAAAAAAATAATTCACATCATCGAATCACCCCTGCACTACGGCCAAGAATATTCTTTAGTATCACAACCACGAATTATCCATGCACTACGGCTAAAGATAATCATGTTTTCATCAACGGTCCTGATCATGCCATAAAATAATTCATCTTTGCACTACGGCCAAAGAGAATCCATAGCCATAATCATACCAAAAACTATCCATCAATGCACTACGGGCCAATGAGGACTTTTTCCATTCCATTTATAATATTACGGTCATGATTACACCGAATAATTCCTGGTCATAATCATACCAAGTCCATCTATGCACTACAGGCCACAGATGACTTTCAACAAAATATAAACATGAGGATGATGACAATAATATAAGAATTCAATAAAACAAGTTCAAGAATTAATTTATTCAGAAACTAATAACGTCCAAGTTGTCAACATGATACTGCTTTGTGCAGTAAAATTCAAGAATGCTCAGAAGAATATTTCCATGAAAAGATACTGGATGAAGCGCAATTATCAAGGATATTCTACTAATTTCATGGTGTATAGAAGTCAAAATTTTAACCAACTGAGTATAATAAAGAATGGAATAACAAAAGAAATCACCATGCATGCCGTACTTTGCATAGACAGGTTATTCCAACAGAATAATAATAAGGGAACCAGGTCAGGCAAAATTTGCACCGACAGGATGTTCCAACAGAATAATAAAAACAAAACCAGGTCCGGTGTAAAATACACAGACAGGATGTTCCAACAGAATAATAATAAAGACGGAACCAGGTCCGGTGTAAAACACACAGACAGGATGTTCCAACAGAATAATAATAAAGACGGAACCAGGTCTGGTGTAAAACACACAGACAAGATATTCCAACAGAATAATAAAAGAATGTCACCAAGTATAGGGTAGACCGCGTATACAGGTTAATCCAACAGAATAATAAGAAATGGAATAACAACAGTTCTCTTCATGAATAAGAAAAAATAACACCCCTTACCGTAAAAAAAACTGGATATAAGAGTAGGGAAGTAGCAGAAAATTTTTCTTCTTTCTCTCTATAATTTTCTCTCTCTAGAGTTTCAGTGAATTCGTAAGAAATAATGAAGGAATAAGCTTCTATTTATAGGAGAATGGAAGTGTACTGTTTATGAACGAATTATTTCTGCAGAATTATTTCTTCAACCAAATATAATAAAGTCAATCAACTAACCAATAAAATCACAACAAAATTAAAATATAATACATATATATAAACACATGTTTTCAACTTATATATATCAATATTATATATACACCACTTAATTTTTCTTCCGCATAACCAACATCAATCTCCCACCCGCCCAAAAATTAATTTCACTAACATATCACTTTCTCCCACTATATACTCAATACATACATATACTTCCATACGTATACTCTTCCATTTCCAAAATTATTTTTCAACACATATGGGCCCCACATGTGGCCCCCACATGTGGGCCCCACCTTTAAATAATCTTCTACCAATTATTTTGAAAAATGGGTAAATAGGATTCCATAAAATAAGCAAACTTCATAAAAATCACCTTAATAATTTTAACAACATTTATCATCTTTATTATAATTCACAATATTAATCGACCAGGTCGTTCCCAGGAAAGAGGGGGCTTTCCAATAAGGATTTTTCCCTATTGGTGCGCAATTAGGTGACCAAAACTCTCATTGACAGAACTTCTAGACATCGTTAATATTGTAAATAATAATATTAAAAACTTTGTCGTCTCAATTATTGATTTTAATAATATATAAAATATCGACAATAATTGAATCAAATAACGTAAGATACTATGCAACAATTACTATAGCAATAATTGAACAAAACTGAATGACTTCTCACGTAAGCATCAATAATCAATACTGTGTGCTACTATGCAACCACGTATATTACTGTACTTTTACTACCGTGTAGTTCAACAGTATTAACGGTAAAACTTCCGCCGTTATTTTTATAAAATATTTTTGTCGTTTTCTCAATCAGACAATAATTCCGTTGTGGGATCCACCAATGATTGCGCCGTTGTACGAATATTTTCGGATAAAAAGAATATTCCCCGACCAATCGAATATTATACAACAACTTGCATACTTTGCAAAATTTATAAATACTACCCACAACTATAACATTATATCAAATCCACACCATAATATTCAAAAAAAATATTTCGAGAAATTTAAACCTTTATTCATAAAATCTGGGGTCTTACAATTTTTATTCCTTTATTATTATTACACTAAAATAAATTATTTCATAATAATTTCCATCGAATATTTTTTTCATTCATAAATATCTCAATTAAAATATTTATTTTATTTTATAAATATTTTAATAATAATTTTCATCGAATATTTATTTCATTCCATAAATATCTCAATTAAAATATTTATTTTATTTTATAAATATTTTAATAATAATTTACATCGAATATTTATTTTATTATATAAATATCTCAATTAAAATATTTATTTTATTTTGTAAATACTTTAATAATAATTTTCATCGAATATTTATTTCATTCTATAAATATCTCAATTAAAATATTTTTTTTATTTTATAAATATTTTAATAATAATTTCCATCGAATATTTATTTTATTCTATAAATATTTCAACTAAAATTTTTATTTTATTTGATAGATATTTTAATAATAATTTTCATCAAATATTTATTTTATTCCATAAATATCTCACTTAAAAAAATATTTATTTTTTTTGATAAATATTTTAATTATTTAATTATTAATTTTTATTTTATTTATTTTATTTTATTATTTTATTTTATTTTTTTTGCCCGCCGAGGCGAGTTAATTTAGTTTGGTAACACTCGCCGGGGGCGGGGTTACCCAAACTCAATTTCTGCAGTTTATGTAGTTTGCGAACACATAACAAGACCAATTTAGACAAAAAAATCTCACACAAGTTCAACCGTGAAGAACACAGAATAGGGCCATAACTTCTAATTTCCTTGACATACATTAATTTAAGCATACACAGATACTATAATTCATATATGATTATTACCCAACCTTTCTAACATGATTTTAACAACTTAATTCATATAATTACTTAAATCAAAACACATAATTTCACAGTTCTTAAGAAAAACTCCAATTTTCACATTATTAACGAAATCAATTACTGTGAACTCATTTTTTGACCAAATCAGTCCGTTTAAATTTTGCACTTTTCGTTTTTACATGTATAAACAAAATCATTCATCAATTTACCGATTAATATGCAATTTAAACACAAATTTTTGTACTTATAAGCCATATTCATATATTTTTTCCTGTAAAACTATAAAACTCCAATTTAAACATAATTTCATGGATTAATTGCTCTAAAACACATATAGGTCATATATATTTGAATTTTACAGGTTAATAAACATATACAACATCATAGATTTAACAATTAGCCATCAAAATCAATTACAGAAAACTAAAAGTCAATTTTCATGAAAAACTTAAATAACGTAAATTAAAACTTGAGTTTAAGGGTTTACTCTTGATTACTCTGCTTGGATTACACATGGACGATAGTAACTTCTTTAATTTTCCACACTTCTTCTTCTTCTATCTCACTGACCCTCAATTTCTATCTTTTTTTTTCTCTGAACTTGTTTTCCAAACTTAAAAAGAAAATAAAAGAATACGTATATAATTATAGATAAACTGACGTAGTTGTGGTCAATTAATCCCTTAGTGGGTTAACTGACCAACTTCTCTTAGGGCCACGTTTGGCTAGCCTTTCAAAGGCTCATTTTTATTTATTTTAATTAACTTCTTTATTATATAGTTTAATAATGTCACACCTATTTAAATAATTAATCAATATCTTATTTAATTCAATTAAATATAATAATTTCACATTAAAACACATAGTCACATAATTAAATTCTCATTTATTAATTATGTCAATTATTGAATCTCTAATTAATTATTAAATTAATTAGAATAACATTATGCTTATAATTAATTAATTCATTTAATCAAATAAGCTCAATTAAATACATACTTTGAATATAAAAATTCTCCACATTAATTTAATCAATGTAACACATATAATTAAATTAATCTTCCACAAATTCATTAATTAATTATTTAACCCAATAATTAAATAATCAAAAAATATTTATTTAATTTAATAAATATTCAAATTAAATTACAAAAATCTCGTTCGTCACATCTTTCCCCCCTTAAAAGGATTCTCTCCCTAGAATCACGACTCAATCAATTCGTCCCGTTGTATTCTCCCCCTCCCCCTTACAAAGATTCTATCCCCAGAATCGCTTACACATAAATTAAGCAAATAAATGTGGGTAATTCTTCATCATATGCTCTTCGAGTTCCCACGTAGCTTCTTTAGTATTGTGGTTCCTCCAAATTACCTTAACAGAAGGTATTACTTTATTTCTGAGAACTTGTTCTTTCCTGTCAATAATCTAAATATGAATTTCTTTATAGGACAAGTCTTTCTCAAAATGTAGGGGTTCCTATTCAATCACATGCTTCTAATCGGGTTTGTAGGGTCGTAAAACTGAAACATGGAAGACGTTGTGGACATTCTCGAGCGCCGGAGGTAAGGCTACCTCATACGCAACTTCTCCAATCCTTCGCAGTACCTCAAAGGGTCCAATGAACCTTGGGCTTAATTTTCCCTTCTTTCCGAACCTGATCTTTCCTTTTCAGGGAGAGACTTTCAAAAATACATAACTAATCGATTCAAACTCAATATTTTTATGATGTGGATCGGGATATTTCTTCTACCTATCTTGAGCTACTACCAGTCTTGTTCGGATCACTTTAACTATCTCGACTGTCTGTTGTAGCAATTCTTGACCTAATAATTGTCTCTCACCAACTTCATCCCAGTATAGCGGAGTTCTACACTTTCTGCCGTACGACGCTTCATAAGGCGGCATGCCAATACTAGCGTGATAACTATTGTTGTAGCCGAACTCTACAAGTGATAGATGATCATTCCAATTTCCTTTAAAGTCCATTATACAAGCTCTTAACATATCTTCTAATGTCTGAATCGTTCTTTCACTCTGCCCGTTTGTCTGAGGGTGATATGTCGTACTCATTCTCAATTACATACCCATGCATTCCTGTTGTCGTTTCTAGAAGTTTGATGTAAAGTGCGGATCCCTATCGAAAATAATTGACACTGGAACTCCGTGGCTCGAAACAATCTCTTTTACATATAATTTTGTCAACTGGTCTAAGTTAAATTTGATTCTGATCGAAAGGAAGTGTGCGGATTTTGTCAGTCGGTCAATGATAACCCATACTGTGTCGTAGCCTTTCTGAGTTATCGGAAGGCCAACCACGAAATCCATATTAATATGTTCCCATTTCCATTCTGGGATTTCTAAAGGTTGTAGCAACCCACTCGGCCTCTGATGCTCTACTTTCACTTTCTAGCATGTCAAACACTTGGCTATACACTCTATTACATCTCGTTTCAAATTTGGCCACCAGAAATGTTGTCAAAGATCTTGGTACATCTTGGTACTACCAGGGTAAATAGAATATCGTGAGCTATGAGCCTCGCTCAAAATGTCTTCCTTAATCTCGGACACTGGCGGTACCCAAATTCTGCTCTCAAATCTTAGTAATTCCTCACTGTCTATTTTGAATCTCGATTCGGTTCCTTCAGATATCTTCTTTTTCACCTTCTCACATTCTTCGTCCTGAAGTTGAGCCTCCTTAATTTTATCTAGTAAAGTTATACCTGCTTGCATCTGGAATAACTTCTCGTCAATCTCCATAGGATACTTCACTTCTAATTCCAACTTCTCCATCACTGAAATTAGCTCCTCCTGAGCGGTCAACATCATCAATTTCTCCTGACCCTTTCTACTTAAGGCGTCGGCAACTAAATTTGCCTTACCCGGATGGTATAAAATCTCGCAATCATAGTCCTTAATTAACTCTAACCACCTTCTCTGGCGCATATTCAAGTCCTTATGTGTAAAAATATATTTCAGACTCTTGTGGTCTGTATATATTTCACACTTCTCCCCATAGAGATAGTGTCTCCAGATTTTCAAAGCAAATACCACTGCAGCTAGCTCCAAGTCATGGGTCGGATACCCCTTCTCGTAGTCCATGAATTATCGTGATGCATATGCAATGACCCTGCCATTTTGCATAAGCACACAGCCCAGTCCTTTATGCGACGCATCACTATAAACCACAAAATTTCCTGTGTCATCTAGAAGAGATAACATAGGTTTTGTACTCAATCTTTTCTTAAGTTTTTGAAAGCTTTTCTCACACTTCTCCGTCCAAATGAATTTCACCGATTTCCTACTCAAATTCGTCAACGGAGTCGTGATAAGTGATATTTTTACTCACTTATTGTATATTAATCCAGGCGAATTGTGCCCACCTCGAGTACATTTCATTGTGTTTTAATTGCATTTCATGTTATTCTGCATTGCATAAACTTAAAACTCCTTTTGGTGAATAAGTGCAGGAATCAGCGTCATTTTGGTGGAAACTGAGGTATCGGTGAGCAGATGCATGAAGGCTAGTCGCAAGGCGAGGATGTGCACGACATGGGGGTATAATGAGGCATGGAAATCAAGCAAGTAAGAGGGTTTAAGCAAGAATAAACAAGTAGCAGCAACAGTAGACCAAAAACCAGACTCAGGAACAACAGAACACAGGCCGCGCGGCAGAACAAGTGAAGACTCGCGCGCCCGTGCGAACGCAGGGCTTTACATGGGGAACCTTCTGCAAGTCAAGGGCCCGCGAGGCATGAGCGCGCGACCGCGCGATAGGTCACCTAGTTTGGTCTGAGCTTACTGTAAGTCTCGCAGCCGCGAGCCAGAGACACTAGGGACGCGTGCGGCCGCGCGCGATGCTGATGCTGTAATTTGTTTTATTTTTATTTCTAAACTTAATGATGTGTAATTTGATATAAAATGATTCTGACGTGTGTCAGATAGGGGGACGAGACTTTTATTTACGTAATTTTCATAGTAGCAATTAGGGTTTACACCTTGGAGAGATTCCAAAGGAGAACGAAGCCACAATGTCTTATTCTCTTCTTCTTCGTGGAGTTCTTCACCATCGTAGATATTGATTATTGTTTATTGGATTTCTTTATAGATTTAATAGTTAATCTTTGATTTCTATTCAGCGATTGGGTTTGATCATTCTATCCTTCTTACTTTTATTGCTTGTTTATTAATCATGCTTAACATTGATCCCATAAGGGTTTTTGGTTCAATCATGAACTAAACTCCATTATGGGATTCTAACGGATTTCAATATGTAGTTCGGTTGTACATCTAAGTGTTCGATTTGTTTTGTATATCATATGGATTATCTATCATGGTTGGTGTGCATGTATGAATGACTGATAATCATTCGTGTTAGTATTTGTATGGGATTGGAAATGAACATATGAATATGGAGTGAAATCATGATAGCATGCGAATATGGGGCTAGAGTAAGTCTTGTATGTTCTGTGAATCAGATAGGAATATACTGTTTCACCGTATGAGCTAGAATAAGGGTTGTGCTTAAAATCAATAGGATTGCGCACATAGGAATATGGTAATTGTGATGGTATTGGTGATTACATAGATTCTAACATCTGTAGATGATATGTGAGTTAGTTATAGTGCATTGGAAAATGGTTATAACTCGCTTTGTGCCCTTGGCTATTATCTTGTGATATGTGAACACTTCTTGCATGACATATGGCGATTAAACAAAATATTGAATGAAGTTAGGATCCCATTGTTTCCACATTATATTTAGTCCATTGATACTTTTATCTTTAGTTAGTAATCATAGTTAGTTCAAATCAACATTTAAGTCCATAGTCTTAGCATATAAATATAGTGAGTTAATTAATGCATAGTAGTCTAAGATTAACAACTTTCTCTGTGGGATCGATACTTTACTTACTCTGTATTACTTGTTGACCCGTGTATACTTGCATGAGTTAGAGCTTTTTTATAAGAACTATAAAAGAGGCAACAAGTTTTTGGCGTCGCTGCCGGGGAAAGGCGTTAATTTAGATAATTATCATTAGTTTAAAGCTGTATTGTATGACTTAGACAATTCTGTTCATTTCTCATTTGTATTTTTATTTTGTTTTTGGTTACAGGTACTTGTAAACTTTTATGCACACGCGATCATCCAACTCGGAGTTAACACCAGCTCAAGCTAATATTAACGGAAAGGGTTGGAAAGCGAGTGTGCGGAGGAATCTGCAAGAGCAGTTAGAAAGAATTACAGTCAATATGGCAAAAGAACAAAGGATTGAGCAAAGAGAAGAGCCTCGGGCTCTAAGGGAATATTCCATGCCGAACATAAATGAATTACAGTCTAGCATAGTTAGGCCAGCGATAGCAGCAAACACCTTCGAAATAAAAATGGGCACTATTCAGATGGTGCAGAACTCAGTACAGTTCGGGGGTGCTGCTACGGATAATCCGAACGAACACCTATTAAGTTTCATCAAAATTTGTGACACATTCAGATATAATGGTGTGACGGAGGATGCCATCAGACTACGGCTATTCCCATTTTCCTTGAGGGATAAAGCAAGGAGTTGGCTACATTCCTTGTCGGCTGGATCGATCACTACATGGGAGGACTTAGCACAGAAATTCTTAGCCAAGTTCTTTCCAATGGCTAAAACTGCAAAGATGAGGACAGCGATATCTCTGTTTGAGCAACAATAGGGCGAAACCCTATATGAAGCATGGGAAAGGTATAAGGAGATTCTTAGGAAATGTCCACATCATGGTTTGCCAGACTGGCTGGTAATTAATTCATTTTACAATGGCTTCGGATGGCAATCCGGACAGATTGTAGATGCAGCCGTAGGAGGGGCATTATGGGCAAAGAGCTATGATGAAGCCTATTCGCTTATCGAGACTATGGCCGCGAATGACTATCAGAATCCTACAACTCGGATGTCTCAACCAAAAGTTTCAAGTGTGTTGGAGGTGGATGCGATTACACAGCTGTCGGCACAAATGGCAGCCATGGCTAAGAAAATAGATACTTTGACAGAGAGCAAAGTGAAGACGGTTGCTTTTGTTTGTGAGATTTGTGCGGGGTCACACTCCACGGATCAATGTGCTATCAGCTCAAAATCAGTACAGTACGTAAGAAATTATAGAAAGGACCAAGGCCAATTCCAGAACACATACCATCCAAACAACCGTAATCATCCAAACTTCAGTTGGTCTAACAATCAAGGACAACAACAAAATCAGTTCCAGCCGAATCAACAGTTTCAACAACAGTCAGCATAGCCACAGTTTACACCAAAACCACCATTTCCACCGAGATTTACTCAACAGCAACAACACCCCACTCCGACTGCATCACATTCAGAGAAGAAATTAGAAATGGAGGAGATGATGTTGAAATACATGGCAAACACCGAGGTCATGATCAAAAGCCAAGCAGTGGCTATCAAGAATTTAGAGACGTAAATGGGGCAAATGGCGAACATGCTTACTAATAGGCCCCAAGGAGCATTGCCAAGTAACACAGAGGTAAATCCTAGAAGAGATGGGAAGGAGCAGTGTCAAGTAATAACATTACGATCTGGGAAAGACTTGACAGAGTCGTCAAGTCGCGCGCCGGCGCATGATACAACTAAGGAGGCCGCGCGGCCGCGTGAGGCTGAGAAAGAAACTGAGGAGGAGAAAAATCTGGAAAATTCTAAGGTTCAGCAAGAAAAAAAGAATAAAGCAGGTTCAGAAGAGAAGGTCAAGAGTCCACTACAACCACTGCACCCTCGAGTACCATATTCGCAGAGGTTAGCAAAGCAGAAAGATGACAAATAATTCAGCAAGTTTTTAGAGGTCTTCAAAAAGCTGCAAATCAATATACCTTTTGCCGAAGCATTAGAACAAATGCCAAGCTACGCAAAGTTCATGAAAGGTATCTTGTCAAGGAGGAGAAGATTAGATGAGTTTGAAACGGTTGCCTTGACAGAGGAATGTAGTGCAGTGCTCCAACGCAAGTTACCACCAAAGCTGAAAGATCCTGGTAGCTTCACAATTCCGTGCACCATTGGAAAGATGCAGTTTAACAAGTGTTTATGTGATTTGGGAGCAAGTATAAATTTGATGCCATTGTCAGTATTCAACCAGTTGGGATTACAGGCCCCACGACCAACGAACATATCATTACAGCTAGCAGACCGGTATGTCATATATTCGCAGGGAATTGTTAAAGATGTATTGGTTAAAGTGGATAAGTTCATCTTTTCGGCTGATTTCATCATTCTAGATTTCGAAGCGGACAAGAATATTCCGATCATACTAGAAAGACCATTCTTTGCCATGGGCAGGACTTCTATAGATGTTCAGAAAGGGGAATTAACTATGCGTGTACAAGATCAGGATGTCACATTCAATGTCTGCAACGCAATAAAGCTCCCAACTGATGAAGAAGAGTGTTTTTTAGTTGATCTGGAAGATGGAAACCGCAAGGATTGGATACACAACCCAAGAACAGATGAATCACAGAGATATGTAACGGGTGAAAATGCAGAGTTGAAGGTGGAGCCGTTGATGAAAGCCGAAGTGATAAAATTTTAAGGTGCCAAGGACAGCAAGGAAGGCACCACAATTATTGATGTGACGTGAAAATTTTGAGACAGTCAAGCTAATTGACTATAACTTAGCACTGGATGGGAGGCAACCCATCAATTCTTCACCCAAGAATTCATTTATTGTCGTTATTTCCTTTTGAATATTTTAGTTAGTAGTTTAAATTCAGTGATAACAAGTTATGGAATAAGCGAGCGTATATGCATGTCATTAATTTCGCATAGCGCAACCACTATTGTATGTCTTATTCATGTGAATTAATATATGTGCAGGTACAATGATTAGAGAGCATCACTGATGGAAGAGTGAGATCAAAGTAGAATGGCAGTAATTGGGGTAGCGCGGCCGCGCGGCCCAAGCAGTATCAACTCGGGCGCCCGCGCGTTCAGCCAGTTAATCCACAAACCTTTCTGTAAGTCTCGCGCCCGTGCGCCTAATGTATTATATCATCGCACGGCATCGCGCGACACTGGATCCAGCTAGATAAAAACATTTTAAAACAGAAGTTGGAATCATTCGGACTCTTATTTGCGATATCAACAGAAGCGAGAATCTCTCACTCCCCATAACTTACGTCTCTATCTCTCTATCAGTTACAGATTGAGGCATATTTCTCTCTATCAAATCTCCACGAGTTCCTTCACGATTCAATGCTCATCCACATCTCAGTCATTATATAAAGCTAGGGCTCTACATTGGGATAGCACAAGCAAGAGTGGAAATTATCAATTCACAAATACATTCTCTCTTTCAGTAAGTTCATTTGCTATCTCTATCTCCAATGGGTCCAAAGAGAGTACAGGTAGCTTCCTCCTCTTCATCTTCCTCCGGCGGTCATGAGGAGGATATTGTCGACCATAGCAAATTTCCATGTTTGGAGGCCCAGCAGGAGTACTATCGCATTGTCGCGAAGACATTCATCAAGGAAAGAGGATTTAGGCCAGAAGGTCAGGATGGGGAACTATGTGCCATGATCCGCGAACGAGGATGGGGTGGACTAACTGCTGCACCCACGTCGATTCCAATGAGCATAGTTCGAGAGTTCTACGCTAATGCCAAAGTCACCATGAACGATACCTCTATGGTTCGTAGTACAGAAGTAGACTACCAACCCTCTGCCATCAGAAACGTGGTGAGGCTCCCCGCTCGACCACCAGCAGGGGCGGCTAATTGGATCACGAGAGCTCATCAGGAAACAGACTTGGAGTAGGTCATCGCAAAATTGTGCATTCCCAGCTCACGATGGACTTACAAAGTCGGTACGACCCAACCTCGTATTTTTCCAGCAGCCGCATTGAATCGGTACGCCAAGGCATGGAATCTGTTCATTTGCGCTAAATTATTGCCATCATCACATCAACATGAAATCGCAGCAGAGAGAGCCATACTTCTGTGGGGCATCATCACTGGCGAATATATTGACGTAGGGTATTTGATCCATCAAAGCATTGTAAAGTATCTGAAGGGAACTACCACTGGAAGCATCCCACACGCTTCAGTGATAGCCATGTAATGTGCGCAACAAGGGGTTCATTGGGGCAATGAGCAAATACAGTATCCCAGCCAAGATATCACACACTCCACAATTTCCAAATTTGAGGACTGGGCATGTGGCGAGCCACATCCGCGAGGACGAGGATTCATTCTCTGACCCACCTTTTCCGAGCCACCCCAGTAACCCCCACAGCCCGATGAAGTAGGTCCATCCACCCGTGTGCAGCCTGTCTCTAGCGATCGACACCTCCGAAGGTTGGAGCGGAAAGTCGACGCATTGTACGACAATCTTGGGACATTTGCTACGGGACTCTCCAGGGCTTTGCCCGAAGCATTCGCGCAGCAAGGAACCATACTTGAATGGCCCCAGTTCGGGACCGCCGTGCCGTATCCACCACCAGATTCACCACCCGAGGAGGGTGGTCACGCCGATCATTAGGGGAGTTTTTCTCATACCCTTTACCTTCATTCAATGAGGACATTGAACATTTTAAGTTTGGGGGTATCGGAGTACTTGCATAGTAGTTTAGATTGCATTTTATTTTAGCATGTTTAGTTTAATTTTGCATGAATATGTGTTAGTTAAATTTTAGCATAAAATTTTTATTTTTATTCATTCTTAGTATGTTCTAGTTTACTGTCTCACATAAATTTTTGCTTATAAATAGAAATTTTTGCCTAAGCCAATGAGGATAATGAATTGTGGAAGACTTCAGAATATGTTGCATAGCACAACTTGGATATAATGTTTTACACAAATGCGATTCATGTTGCTGTTTATATGCTTTCGGTTTGCACAATTGTGTTCACATTCACTTGTAAGTTTAAGATGTATGTTATGCATTGCTCAATAGAACACGTAGTGTTAAAAAGAGAAACATGAGGAAGGTGTTATAGATTGTATGAGTCATTGAAGTGCAAATTTTGGGGAAACAGGGGTATGCTGTATAAATATATATATATATATATATATATATATATATATATATATATATATATATATATATATATACATATATATGCAATAACGTGACTAGTCTTAATTCGGGGCCCTGGCTACTTGAGTAAGTATGCCCGAGGGGATTGTCTCTACACCTAGCGCCCTAAGGTCTTTCATGGTCTGGGAGTCGTTGGTTGAAAGCTCGTTAAGGGGTAGCAGTGTGCCTAATGGATTGAGACATTGCACAGTCATGTGAAAAAAAAAGAGAAAAGAAACAATAGCAATAAACACCACGGGAAAGTGCGAAATTGCCCTCGTGAGTAGCAATAAAGCAATCAACCCATTGTTGAACTTTAGTTTGCGGTGATATGTTTAAACTATCTATGTTGCATGAGTATACATGAATCTTGACTTAGACTATAATTTTCTGTTTGGAGCAGTGTATGATATATAATCTTTGCTTAGATCAAGTTTTTGTGAACACCACACACATACACAGCATCTGTATAGCATTCATGAATTATCTGCGTGTATAATGCTATGCCTATGGTTTGGTTTGAAACTATGTTCTGGAATTGGGATAATTCACTGAGGCAATATGGAATGAAATTCTGTTACGGCTAAGATTATGTGAGACTAGTTTGCATCATAGAGTAGTGTATAGTTTAGTAGTTACATTTTCAATGTTCATTCATATGCATTGCTTGAGGGCAAGCAGCAGTTCAAGTTTGGGGGTATTTGATAAGTGATATTTTTACTCACTTTTTGTATATTAATCCAGGCAAATTGTGCCCACCTCAAGTACATTTCATTGTGTTTTAGTTGCATTTCATGTTATTCGGCATTGCATAAACTTAAAACTCCTTTTGGTGAATAAGTGCACGAATCGGCGTCATTTTGGTGGAAACTGAAGTATCGGTGAGCAGATGCATAAAGGCTAGTCACAAGGCGAGGATGTGCACGGCATGGGGGTACAATGAGGCATGGAAATCAAGCAAGCAAGAGGGTTTAAGCAAGAATAAACAAGTAGCAGCATCACCAGACCAAAAACTAGACTCAAGAACTGCAGAACACAGGCCGCGCGGCAGAACAAGTGAAGACTCGTGCGCCCGCGCGAATGCAAGGCTTTACATGGGGAACCTTCTATAAGTCAAGCGCCCGCGAGGCATGAGCACGCGGCCGCGAGGCATGAGCGCGCGAGAGGTCGCCTAGTTTGGTCTGAGCTTACTGTAAGTGTCGCGGCCGCGAGCCAGAGACACTAGGGGCGCGCACGGCCGCGCGCGATGCTGAGCCTGTAATTTATTTTATTTTAATTTTTCAACTTAATGGTGTGTAATTTGATATAAAACGATTCAGACGTGTGTCAGACAGGGGGACGAAACTTTTATTTACGTAATTTTCATAGTAGCAATTAGGGTTTACACCTTGGAGAGATTCCAAAGGAGAACGAAGCTGCAATGTCTTATTCTCTTCTTCTTCGTGGAGTTCTTCACCATCGTAGATATTGATTATTGTTTATTGGATTTCTTTATAGATTTAATAGTTAATCTTTGATTTCTATTCAGCGATTGGGTTTGATCATTCTATCCTTCTTACTTTTATTGCTTGTTTATTAATCATGCTTAACATTGATCCCATAAGGGTTTTTGGTTCAATCATGAACTAAACTCCATTATGGGATTCTAACGGATTTCAATATGTAGTTCGGTTGTACATCTAAGTGTTCGATTTGTTTTGTATATCATATGGATTATCTATCATGGTTGGTGTGCATGTATGAATGACTGATAATCATTCGTGTTAGTATTTGTATGGGATTGGAAATGAACATATGAATATGGAGTGAAATCATGATAGCATGCGAATATGGGGCTAGAGTAAGTCTTGTATGTTCTGTGAATCAGATAGGAATATACTGTTTCACCGTATGAGCTAGAATAAGGGTTGTGCTTAAAATCAATAGGATTGCGAGCATAGGAATATGGTAATTGTGATGGTATTGGTGATTACATAGATTCTAACATCTGTAGATGATATGTGAGTTGGTTATAGTGCATTGGAAAATGGTTATAACTCGCTTTGTGCCCTTGGCTATTATCTTGTGATATATGAACACTTCTTGCATGACATATGGCGATTAAACAAAATATTGAATGAAGTTAGGATCCCATTATTTTCACGTTATATTTAGTCCATTGATATTTTTATCTTTAGTTGGTAATCATAGTTAGTTCAAATCAACATTTAAGTCCATAGTCTTAGCATATAAATATAGTGAGTTAATTAATGCATAGTAGTCTAAGGTTAACAACTTTCTTTATGGGATCGATACTTTACTTACTCTGTATTACTTGTTGACCCGTGTATACTTGCATGAGTTAGAGCTCTTTTATAAGAACTATAAAAGGGGAAACAAGTCGCGATCTTGAAAAAGTCTTGAATGAATCTTCTATAATAACTTGCCAATCTAAGAAAACTTCTTACTTCCAACGGTGTCTTCGGCTGATTCCAGTTCATCACAGCTTCGACTTTAGAGGGGTCTACCGAAATTCCGTCCTTATCGATCACATGTCCAAGAAATTGTACCCTTTCAATCCAGAATTCACATTTCAAAAATTTGGCGTATAACTTCTCTCTTCTCAACGCCTCTAACGTTACTTTCAAATGATCTACGTGTTCTTCCTTGGTTTTTGAATATACCAAAATGTCATCGATAAAGACCACTACAAATTTGTCCAAAAATGGTTTGAATACTCTGTTCAAGACGTCCATAAATGCTGCAGGCACATTTGTTAGACCAAATGACATCACCAGAAATTCATAGTGACCATATCGAATCCTAAATGTTGTCTTCGACACATCCTCTAGCCTCACCTTCAGCTAATGATATCCACTCCTCAAGTCTATCTTTGAAAAGTATCTCGCTCCTTTCAATTGATCAAAACAGGTCGTCGATCCTCTGTAATGGATATCTATTCTTAATTGTGACCTTATTCAGTTCTCCGTAGTCGATGCGAAGTCGCATCGTCCCGCCCTTCTTCTTCACAAATAACACCGGCGCTTCCCACGTCGATACGCTCGGTTGGATGTACTTCTTGTCCAATAGCTCTTGTAGTTGCACCATCAGTTCTTTCATCTCTACCGGAGACATCCGGTACGGTGCCTTCGATATTGGTGTCGTTCCTGGGGCCAAATCGATCACAAACTCAACCTCTCTATCTGGTGGAAGTCCTGGCAGATCATCTGGAAATACATCTGCGAAGTCCCTTACTACTGGTATCTCCTCTATTTTCGGGTTCTCTTTACGACTGTTGACTATGTAAGCTAAATATCCTACACAGCCTTGTCTTAACAACTTCCTGGCCTACATCATCATCAGATAATTCGCTTGTCTAGGTGACTTACTACCATAAAACACAACCTTTGACGAAGTCATAAGGTTAATACATTTCCTTTGGCAATCAATGACAACCCCATAATTGAATAGCCAGTCCATTCCTAGAATAACATCGAATTCCCCAAGCCTAATTGGGATAAGATCTACGTTCATAATGTTACCCTTAATATCCACCCTACAATTCGTGTGTACGTATTTAACAAGGATCACTTCTCTATTCGTAATTTCTATGTTCATGGGGTATTCTAACTCATCCTTAGGCAATTCTAAGTTCTTAGAAAAGTCATCGGATATAAATGAACAAGTAGCACCCAAATTAAATAGTACATAAGCGTTAACTTTATTAATTAGAATGATACCTAACACCACATCACGAGACTGCACAGCATCCTGCACTGTCATGTTGAAGGTTTTGGCGGTCGGTTGGTTGGTTACGGTTGGTCCCGTGATAGTTAAAGCACTTCCATCACTGTTTCCCCTGTTCCCTCCTGATCCTACCCCTTCAGATCCCTTCTTGGGATAGTCCCTCGCCAGATGGTCCTTTGAGCCACAAGTAAAGTAGGCGCCCTTCTTTGGTTTAGGACAGTGAGGTGCTTTGTGGCCTTCCTGACCACAATTGTAGCACACCTATTTTCCCTCCATACAAACTCCCAGGTTAGCTTTCCCGCAGGTCAAGCATTCTTCGATTCTCTTCTTCTGACCTCCTTGCTGATTTCCAGTTGATGAGTTGTCAGTCCACCTCCTCTTCTGATTGTTACTTCCCCCCGTGTTACTGCCACTAGCTTTGTTATTTCCTTCACTTTCACTCTTTTTCTTTTTCTGATCTTGGTTATACTTGGTTACCGCATCACTTCCACCTTCAGCGAGTATAACCTTCTCTAGCACCCTAGCAAAAGTATTCAATTGAAACATTGACACTTTTCTATACAACCAGGGCTTCAGTCCCTGCTCGAATCGCCTAGCCTTTCTCTCGTCAGTATGCACTTGATACGTGGCAAACCTAGCCAACTCGTTGAATTTCGCCACATAGTCTAGTACGGACATATTCCCCTGTTTCAACTCCAAAAATCGGACCTCTATTTGGTTCTGCGAGCTGGTCAAAAAATACATCTCGAAAAACATTTCCTTGAACCTCTCCCAGGTAATCACACCTTCACCTCCCCGGACCTTATTTGCTTGCCACCAATAACTGGCTTTAAATTTCAGCATGAACGCCACGTAGGCAATTTTTTGGTCCTCTCTGACTATGGCGACATCAAAAACGTTTTCCATCTCCATAACCCAAGTTTTAGCCTCTATCGGGTTCATGGAGCCTTTAAACTCTGGCGGTCCCACTTGTTGAATTTTGCCACATAGTCTGGTATGAACATATTCCCCTGTTTCAACTCCATAAACTGGACCTCCATTTGGTTCTGCGAGCTGGTCGAAAAATATATCTCGAAAAACATTTCCTTGAACCTCTCCTAGGTAATCACACCTTTACCTCCTCGGACCTTATTTGCTTGCCACCAATAAATGGCTTCAAATTTCAGCTTGAACGCCACGTAAGCAGTTTTTTGGTCCTCTCTAACCATGGCGACATCAAAAACTTTTTCCATCTCCATAACCCAAGTTTGAGCCTCTATCGGGTTCATGGAGCCTTTAAACTCTGGCGGACCCACCGCCTTAAAGTCCTTGACTGTAGTATTTGGTGGAGCTTGTGGTTGATTGTTAATCGCTCCTGTCAGTAAATTCACCAACTGCTGAACGGGGTTAGCATTGGCGCCATTATTGTTGTTATTCGTTGACCCTTCTTGGGCTGGTCGACGATTTGGTCGTCTTTTTGGCGGCATTTTTCTGTTAAGAAATATGCTTATTAGATCTTTATTCAATTCTCTAAATATTTAAGGCTTAACTCAAACATTTTAACATAATCACTTAACACATTATCTCAAATAACTCTGATATATTTATCTAATCAAAAGTTTTAACAAAATATGATAGCATCACTGCTATTTACATCGACTATCCCGAGATAAAGAATCTATAGGATTTAAAACATCAAAATATTCCTCTGTTTATAAACACATTGGAATTTACATTATTAACTACCAGATAGGTTTTCACATAATTGAACTATTCCTATCACTGCCTGCTAAGGTGTTGAATAGCTTTGCTACGCTCTTTTTCCATAATGCGGGACATCGTCCTGCGAACTGAATTGGGTATCTCATAACACGATCTTGGGCCTCATCAATTACATTTTGAAGCGAAGAGTGCGTCTCCTCAAGCATAGCCTTCTTTGCCCGACAGTTCTCTTCTGCAAGATCTGCACGTCGAGATTCCCTTACCCAGGCATCCTCTGCTATGGCCAGCCTTGTTGAGTTCTCTTTCAGTTCATTCTTTCCTCTATTTCCTCTGACTTCTGCTCGGTTTGGCCCTTCTCATGAACCAAATCCCACTCTATGTTCCCCAGACGTGTGTGAAGAGCCTCAACCTCTCCATCCCTCTGCTCGATGGTAAGTTGTTGAATAATTGTCCGCTCCCTCAGCTCCTGAACAGTATCTCGTAGCTCTATGTTATGATCATATAGCTCGTCGTACATCTCGGTACTGATAGAGTTCGGTGGGAACTCATCTTCCTCCTTTTCTTCCTCAGGGTCCTCCTCTAGATCAGACTCAGGCTCATGCTCCTGACCAACAATAGTGATCAACGGAGATGGCTCTCTCTGTACCAACTGCTCCCGGACGACATGAATGTCTCGGGGCTCCTCCTCTGTAGCTACTCGGGGTTCCTCCTCCCCAGCTCGACCAGATCCTCCAACATCGGACATCCTGACAACACAATTTTAAGTTTTAGTTATTAATCGATACTCGAGAGCACATAAGTTAATCACATAAGCACATAAAGTCTTTTATTATCTTCGATGAATTATGAAATTCATTTCTTAGAACTCGATCAGAGTTTATCACCACAATGTTATCTTTCTTCTATAAGGCTACTACCTAAGGTTTTTTCCCCCACCTAAGGTTTATAACCTACAACTTTGATACCAACCTGTGACACCCCCAAATTCGGGTACTTCAATTCCCACAGGATTTGGTATTCACTGTCCAAACATCATGTACCTATCTACCCATAATAAATGAAAAACCATAAATAGATAGAAATAAATCCTCTCCTTATGGAGTTACAACATCTGAATGTAATACATTATTCCCATGTCATACTAACCTTAAATCTCAAATGCGGAAACATAAACAAATATTAAGTCTTACACAACTTAAACATAAGTCTGAAACATAACATAACAAATAAACAACAAGTCTTCATCACTTGTTAACTTTACCCTTGCCTTTGCTAGTAGAAGGCTCGTCAGACCTTTCATTCTTAACTGCAATGTTATTATTATGCAAGAGTGAGCATGATTGCCCACCAGTATAATAATATAATAATAAAATAATAACATACGAATGAATCAAAGACTTCTGAAATAAGAAAACTCAGCTTTTGAATTAAGAATGAATAACAAGAATCAAAAGAACTTCTGAGGGTCATAAGACCTTGAACTACGTTCTAGGTTGTCAAGTGTTTATACTTGAAACCTTTAATAGTCATAAGACTATGGACTCTTCTTCTCGTACTTAGGGGGGATCAGCCCTTAGTACCATACTGTGCACAATATCTTAACGTTAAAGCATAATTAATCCCCTATAACAGGGTTGTTCATCTCAGTTTAACATTAGAGTCCACACCAAAGGAAGTTTGGTTTGGATAAGCACAATAACGGTTCTGAAATTTAGAACATTCATCAACTATGGACTAGTTGAATCAATAAAGGTTCGCTAGTCTTACAAGGTTCAACAATAATTGATATTCAATTTGAACAATAAAGTTCAAGATGTATACAATCGAATAAGTATTGTATAACAGGAATCATGCGTTTAAAGAATAATAATATTTAATATGAAATCTTGACTTAAACAATAATAAACAAGATAGAATAAGGAACTTGTTTTATGTAAAGAAACAAGGTTTAGGAACTTGTCTCGTGCGTAGGCTAAACGATTACTATTTCCTTTCATCACAAGTCCTACACACATACTATATGTATTCACGACATTTATTAGTTATATTTTTACTTAATTATTTAATATAACTCTACTTTATTTAACAAATCATTACCCTTCTAATTTAATTACTTAATTAAATTAGAATATTTTCATTCCTTTATTATAATTACACTTAAATATATTATTTCATAATAATTTCCATTGAATATTTTTTTCATTCATAAATATCTCAATTCAAATATTTATTTTATTTTATAAATATTTTAATAATAATTTTCATCGAATATTCATTTCATTCCATAAATATCTCAATTAAAATATTTATTTTCTTTTATAAATATTTTAATAATAATTTACATCAAATATTTATTTTATTATATAAATATCACAATTAAAATATTTATTTTATTTTATAAATATTTTAATAATAATTTCCACAAAATATTTATTTTATTCTATAAATATCTCAATTAAAATATTTATTATATTTTATAAATATTTTAATAATAATTTACATTGAATATTTATTTTTTTCTATAAATATCTCAATTAAAATATTTATTTTATTTTAAAAATATTTTAATAATAATTTCCATCGAATATTTATTTTATTCTATAAATATCTCAATTAAAATATTTATTTTATTTTATAAATATTTTAATAATAATTTCCATTGAATATTTATTTTATTCCATAAATATTTTAACTAAAATATTTATTTTATTTGATAAATATTTTAATATTAATTTTCATCAAATATTTATTTTATTCTATAAATATCTCACTTAAAAAAATATTTATTTTATTTGATAAATATTTTAATTTTTTTTTTTTTGCCCGCCGAGGCGGGGTAATTTAGTTTGGTAACGCTCACCGGGGGCAGGGTACGCAAACTCAGTTTCTGCAGTTTCTGTAATTTGCGAACACATAGCAAGACCAATTTAGGCCAAAAAATCTCACACAAGTTCAACCGTGAAGAACACAGAACAGGGCCATAACTTCCAATTTCCTTGCCATACATTAATTTAAGCATACACAGATACTATAATTCATATATGATCATTACCCAACATTTCTAACATGATTTTAACAACTTAATTCATATAATTACTTGAATCAAAACACATAATTTCACAGTTCTTATGAAAAACTCTACTTTTCTCATTATTAACAAAATCAACTACTGTGAACTCGTTTTTCGACCAAATTAGTCCTTCTAAATTTCGTTCTTTTCGTTTTTATATGTATAAACAAAATCATTCATCAATTTACCGATTAATATGCAATTTAAACATAAATTTTTGTACTTATAAGCCATATTCATATATTTTTCTCTATAAAACTCTAATTTGAACATGATTTCATGGATTAATTACTCTAAAACACATATATGTCATATATAATTGAATTGTGCAGGTTAATAAACATATACAACATCATAGATTTAACAATTAGCCATAAAAATCAATTACAGAAAACTAAAAGTCAATTTTCATGAAAAACTTTAATAACGTAAATTAAAACTTGAGTTTAAGACTTTGCTTGGATTACACAAGGACGATAGTAACTTCTTTAATTTTCCACACTTCTTCTTCTTCTATCTCACTGACCCTCAATTTCTATCTTTTTTTTTTCTCTCTGAACTTGTTTTCCAAACTTAAAAAGAAAATAAAAGAATGCGTATATAATTATAGATAAACTAACATAGTTGTGGTCAGTTAATCCCTTGGTGGGTTAACTGGCCAACTTCTCTTAGGGCCACGTTTGGCTAGCCTTTCAAAGGCTCATTTTTATTTATTTTAATTAACTTATTTATTATATTGTTTAATAATGTCACACCTATTTACATAATTAATCAATATCTTATTTAATTCAATTAAATATAATAATTTCACATTAAATCACATAGTCGCATAATTAAATTCTCATTTATTAATTATGTCAATTATTGAATCTCTAATTAATTAAAATAACATTATGTTTATTAATTAATTAATTTAATCAAATAAGCTCAATTAAATATATACTTTGAATATAAAAAATTTCCACATTAATTTAATCAATGTAACACATATAATTAAATTAATCTTCCACAAATTCATTAATTAATTATATAACCCAATAATTAAATCATCAAAAAATATTTATTTAATTTAATAAATATTCAAATTAAATTATAAAAATCTCGTTCGTCACATCCACTACCAACCTTCGGCGGACTCTTGATGGAGAGGGAACACGATAGTCTGTTGATTCCTGATCTTCAGAGCTGGAATCTGTCTCCATCTTTGAGCTTGAATCATGAACAATCATTCCATCTGATTCGTTAGTGAATCCTTCTTGCTGATTTTCATCACTAGTACCTTCTTCAGTACTTTTAGCATCTTCTCCCTTGGATTCAGACTTATCATCACTTAATTCAATGATAACATTGGAAGATTCTTCTTTCTTCTTTAGGACAGATCTAGCAAACAATCTGTGGCTCTTTCTTCTCCTTGGAGATTCAGCTATAAGAGATGCATTCCTTTCTTCATCTTCAGATTCTGAAGCCCTTGATTCATCAGATGAGCTTCTTTGAGATTCATCCATAGGGGCAGATGATTCTTCTTCAGGCCTTGAGTCCTCTGAAGTAGCAAAAGAATTCCTTGAGACTTCAGCAGTGGGAGATCTGATTTCTTCAGACTTAGCCACTTCCTTATCAGCAGAATGACTACTTGAGAATTCATTCATAAAGTCTTCAGTTTTCTTTTCTTCTTCTGAATCTACTCTCTTCTCTTCAGCAAATAGACTTCTTTGTTGAACTGATGTTGACTTCTTCATCACCTTTGCTTTCTTCTTGGATGGCATTTGAAGCAATCTATTACTCTTTCTCCTTTTTAGGGTTGCTACAGTTGATGCTTTTTCTTTTCCTGCTCCATGTCTCTTTTTGTCAGTAGAGAGACTGCTTGGTGGAGCCTCTGTATTCTTCACACTCTTAGATTTCTTCTTTGCTGGAGTGGCTACTATAGGTACAGAGTCATCAGATTGAGACATCTTGCTTTCCATTTCTTTTGCATTTCTCTTCTTTGCAGAGACCTTGTTGCTGCTGCCAGATGTTATTAGTCTCTTATTTTCCTTGGGATTTTTCTTCTAGTTTTTAAACAGTTATGGGGACATCACTTTATGAACATTCAGTGGTTCTCCCTCATCATCCTTTATCTTGCTTTTCAATTTCTTCTTTAGTATAATGCTCAAGAGTCTTCCATAAAAAACCTTTGTGAGGGGTTTATCTGTAGACTTCTTCATCTCAGCCTTTTCCAGCCATTTGGTCAACTAATCAATTAGAAGGGGTCCGAAGTTCATCTACTGCTTCATGACGATTGCAGTCATAACTCTTAGTTACAGATCACTGACAGTATCATGTGCAGTGTCCTTGTACAAAATACATTTTCCCGTAATCTCAGCGAAGAATTCAAACTCTTCAGGAAACTCCTTCTTCTTCATATCTTTCAGATTTACGTTCCTCCTGTAGCGCATTAACTTCTTGCCTTCTTCAATGTCAACTTCCTCGAGGTTTATCAGACCTTGGTTAGGAAACCCTAGACATTGGTTGATGTATGATTCTCTTATCTTCAGGCTTACTCCTTTGACCTTTGTGGACAAAAGCCTAGAATCTATCATTGCATTTGAGTAGAATTGCTTCACTAGATCGGTATAGGCTGGAGTGTTGGCTTCCAAATATTTTGAAAACCCGACATTTTTTACAAGTTCAAGTATATCCTTGAACTTCTTTTCTGATCTTTCGAACTTCTTGAAGCCGAGTTGGATTCCAGTTATAACACGTTATTCTTCCATTTTGAGAGTTCGAAGTGTATGGGTATTTAATTTTATGAGTCTTATGAGAGATAGTTGAATGCAATTTGGGCGAAGCTCGAGGTTTAATGGATTCAGGCTTTGAAGAGGATTTTAGGGTTTAAAAAAGGGAGGGAGAGAGGTTCGATAACTTTTGATAAATGTTTGGAGATTTTGAATTTATCTTTATGACAGTTCCTTCTGACTCTGCATAAGCTATGATGTGTTCACCAGCCATTGGTTGCACGATGCCCAATAGGAAACTATAACTCCCCATAAACTGAATAGTTTTTCAGCTTTAATTTTCTTTTAAAAAAATAAGCATTACTGACGTAGTCTGACCATTGACTTTTTAAGTACGTAGAGTAGCTTGATGAGATAGCTATAGACTTTATGATTTTATTTGGCAACTCAACGATCATTTTCGGAGAGATGCTTCAGTGGGTGATTTGACACTAATCCTCATCTTGGAGTTGCATGGCTTAACCACTGATGCGCCCCAAGAGAGTTTGGGCACTTAAATTCTGAGGTGAGTTTTCAAAACTTCTTTTCAAACCTTATTTACAACTTCCCTCCACACGATCTAAATAGTGGGACATGTGTTGAGTTCTGCTAAGCTCCATAATTTTAAATGGTGTGGAAAATACTGATCTGCTCTTAGCTCCCCATGAGCTAATGTATCCTTTGGAAAAACTACGATCGTTGAGGCTGCTCCATGATCGTTGAGATTGCTGCTGATCATACTCTACGATCATTGTCTGGCCTGGTTCTTGTGATGAGCTATAACTTAGCATTTCTTCTTGGTTATTAAGGTAGCTTAGGATGGGCCAACCTCTTAGACTAAACTAAGGGTCAGGTGTGTCCCTGAGGCGCTTACCAGATGAAAAGCTTTATGAAATGGTGGCAACAATGACATCACACTGGTCTTTTCTGCTTGAGTGTTTACTTACCAACTCTGGATATTCTTTGGTGTTGGAATTTGTTTAGGCTACAATCGTGGTGTCATCATGCTCATACACTACGATTATTGAGACTGATCGAGAGTACTCCACAATTTGGGTGGTTGGTTGATATGGTTATCAGTAGCACGTTTTGAGACGTTACTACTGACTATGGATCTTCATTTGGTTCATCAGTCACAAAGTTTTGGGACTCTTTAACTGGGACATTTCTGTTTGGATAATTCATCGTGAAGGATTCAACTTTAATGTGTTCCTCCTTAGTTTTGGCATTGCTAGACTTCAGCATGTTATTGCTCCCATAGTTGATACCTCTGTCTTGGACTGGCTTCTGCATATAGATCCTTACAAGGTCACCTTTGTACTTTTCCTTCTAGCTGAAACCTTGTGAACTGATCTGGTATTTTTATGATTAAATTAATTTCATTTGATTCGTAGAGTACTTTTAAACTAGTCACTCTACTGTCTGTTGATCAGTTGCTACAAACGTAAGTTCTATCATTCAGATCTCCAGGATGTTCCCTTTGGGATGATAAGCTTTGCATGGATATAACCAGTAGATTTCTTTTGCCTTGTCATGAAGCAGCCGTTGCAGCATCCACCTCTGTTGGGTTGGCAAATCAGAACTCTACGATCGGTAGTGACTCTACGATCGAGATGAGTGAAGACTTCTTGATTTGTGGCTGCATTTTCCCTTCTTAGGCAGTTGACCTTGCAGCTGTTTGAACCCTTGTTGTGACACCCCCAAATCAGACCACTTCAATCCCACAGATTTGGTGTTCACTGTCCAATTAAATCATAACTAACTACCCATATCCAAAGGATAAAATTAAACTCAAAAGTTAAAACAATAAATCTCCCATTAAAAGGTTACATAATCTCAAATAAATCCCAGGTCATCTAACCTTTATTACAATCACCAGCGAAAAATTAAAACATGATTATAATTAAATCCATTACATAAGCTTCATAAATAAAAATATAAATTAAACGTTGTCGTCTAATCAAGCACTTTGTCCTTGCCCTTGCTTGTAGAAAGATTTTCAAACTTCGTAACTTCATCTGCATTGTTTTGTGCAAGAGTGAGCAAACAATTGCTCACAAGAAGGATAATATACAATAACGTTTAATGAATAACAATTAACTGAGCTTTCAATGGTAAAGTATTCTTACCGGAACAAGAAACTTTAATTCAACGGCAATGAGTTCAAAGGAATAATGAACGTTAAGTTAACAATAGATAACAACATCAAAGAATATACTGAGGGTCACAAGACCACGAATTCTATTCTAGGTTTACAAGTATTTCTACTTTAACCTTTAACAGTATAAAAGACTATAATCATCATCTATGTCCTAGGTTCACAGGTGTTTCTACTGTAACCTTTAACAGTCTAAACGACTATATGGACCATCATCTCGTACTCCAGGTGATCAGCCCTTTGTACTATGTATTGCGCAAACATTTTAACGCTATTGCCTATTTCTAAAATAATCCCCTAATAATAGGGTTGTTCATCTCAGCTTTGATCATCAGGTTCCGAACCAAATGAAGTTTAATTGGGAATTAGCTTTCAAGGAATTCTAGATCTTTAGAATGCTCATCAACCAAGTACTGGTTGAATCAGATAAAAACAAATAACTATTCAAGAGTTTGATTATAATATCTTTATGAACAAGGTATATCGATGAATCAATAAGAGCTAGAGTATTAATAATTTCTAAATTAAACAAATGTTATCATCGACAACATGCTTTCAAAATTTGTGTGAGTACATATGAAAACCAAAGGAAGTTTGGTTTGGGTAGACTTCAAGGGTAATTTAGAGTTTAGAACATTCATCAACTAAGGATTAGTTGAATTGGTAAAGAATAGCTAAGAAACTTAGAGTTCGGTACAATACGTAAGATAGTACAGTGATATTGAAGAACGAAGATCAAACAACAGTTATTAGTAGCTGAATAAACACACTTCTTACAATAATAATACAGACTTTGAATAAAAAAAATAAAGATTAACTAGCTTGTTCAACAATAAATGAGGGTTAAAGAACTTGCATGACAATAAATCGTTAAACAATAGATTAGAAATAGAGAATTTGCATAAGTATAACATAATAGTGAAAAGTAACCTTGTTGAATAATAAAGTAGCAAAGGTTAGGGAACTTGCCTCGTGCGTAGGTTAAACAATCACTACTCACGTTCACCACAAGTCCTACACATACCATATGTATTGACAATACACATTAGTTACACTAATATTAGTTTTATATAACTTACTAACAATATCACATCTTTTCATGAACATCACTATTTAGCTTTATTACAACAACTTAAGTGATCAAGTCATTGCACCACATACACATTAACAACTTGATACAACATCATATTACATGTCCAATATGTTATCATTAAGTTATACTAATACACAAAGGGTTGCACTTACATTCGCGCATCCCGACGCCCTCTGATTGGCTCTAAATACACAACAGTCCTAAAGATAGCCATTTTGACTACTGTTACAGACCTCAAATTAAAAAACTTAAAGCATGAAAGTTGTAGGTCTATTCGTCCTCGTTCCGGATCATCTTGAATCAACTCAATCGGAGTTCGTATGAGAAAGTTATGGGTATTTTACTACAGGAGGTCAAAACTGTCCGTCCCAAACCACTTTTCCAGCGCTGGGGCGCGAGACAGTGGCCACGGGGCGCGAATTCCAGCGTCGGGACGCGAATTGCAGCGCTAGGGCGCGAACTTCTGACCTATTTTTGGCGCTGGGACGCGAAATTTGGCGCTGGGGCGTGAAATTTGGCGCTGGAGCGTGAATTTTGACGCTGGGGCGCCGAAACTCACAAAACCAAAACGAAGAACAGAGCCAAAGCTACTGTCTTAAATTTGTAACAACAATTCGCCCCAAACAATATGTATAACTAATATAAACTACACATAATTACTAACAATCATCCATATACCAATTTCCAACAATTGAACAACAAATTTAAAAGACTTAAATCACTAAAATAATATTTAGTTAAAACTCAAAACTCCATTGTTGATATCTAAAGTACAGTGAATGAAATTCTCACTGTTATCAACCAAATTTGATTTCTTTGAAATACAAGTATACCAACATATAACAAATTAACATGTATAGTTCAATTCCTCAGTTAGCATACATAACTTTTGATATTTCTACAAAACATATATTCGTATATATATACTTCACTGAACAAATCAATTTCTTCATTTAGCCTATAATTAGCATACAGTCATATATATATATATATATATATATATATATATATATATATATATATATATATATATATATACAGATACACATGTTAGTGATAACAATTGCAACTATACATATACATGCTTCTCTAACCAATTATACAAACATAGTTTTAGTTTTGTAAAAATCTTATACACCATAAAGTTGAAGAACACAGAGACATTAGGCATCATGAAACCACAAATATATATATGTACATAAATTAAGGTTAAAGAAACCCACCTTTTTGCTTGCTTACGAATCTTTGTTAACGGACTTGCTTTGAGAATCACGTTCTCTCTCAAACTCTGAACTTCTATCTTTTTCTCAAAACTCTCTCTAGCCCTTCTTTCTTTTCTTAGTAATAATTTAGACTACTAACCACGTAACTCAACTGATATCCAATACGCGTAACATAAAACGGACATGGCCATAATAAGCATAATCAATAATAACATCAGTTATAAAAATATATAACGTACCATTTATAAATATAATATATATATATATATATATATATATATATATATTATTTAGTTTATTTTATAAACAATTTTAATTTCAAAAATCCAAAAGCCATAGGGCTTTGTTTGGCAAATCCCTTTAAAATAAAATAGTTTATATCCTTAAGCTTTGTTTGGGTAGAACTAAAATAAACTACTTTAATTGATTTTAATAACTCTTATAACATAGTTATTTGTCACACTTTATTTAATAATAATTTATTAAATCAATTACTTAATCACATAACTCAATCCACATAACACATTAATTATTTAACAAATAAATAATTAACTAATCATATTAATTATTTAACAAATAAATAATTAACTAAATCAACTCAATCAAATTGAACAATTATATAATAAACACATCCAATAAATATTTATATAAATCAATAAATATTTATAACTTACATTTTAAAAAAATCTGGAATGTTACATCATTCCCCTCTTAAATGGATTCTATCCTCAGAATCACAACTCAAACAAATCATTTGTTACATTCTTTCCTACTTACAAAGATTCTGTCCCCAGAATCGAAGACACAGATTAAACAAATAACTCAGGATAATTCTTCATCATTTCAGTTTCGAGTTCCCACGTAGCATCTTCGACATTGTCGTACTTGATCGCATGATTGCAGTCGAGCTTGTTCGATCATCTCACCGAAACATGAAAAACATTTCGAATGCGCTCTAACTATAGAGGTAAGGCTACCTCAAAACTATCTTTCAACTTCATCAACGCTTCCTATACTATAACCGCTTTATACCCAATAGTTCATCAAACTTACCATACTTTAGAAATCCAGGAACTTGCCATAATCATATGAGTTTAGGAACTTATCCTAGTCAGACCATAGGCGTCCATTCGCTGAGGGGTTCAAAATATACCATATGATTATGAGTCACGAACTTACCATATGTTTTAGTTTTAAGAACCGAACCTAATCCTAATATCATCTAACTTAATCTTAAAAACCTCTAGCTATTAAATATATACATGAGAGAAGAATCACCTTTCCACCACATATACCTTGATAGCGCAATACCGATATTCCAATGATTATCAATGTGATAAACCAAGTACATGCACAAAACTTCTGCCGACTTAGTCACCATATGAGTCCTCAGTTGAAATCCCACCTAACATTACCTTACTCTTAAATTATTTTAACTTACCCATAACTTGCTCAATACGGATTCCTCATAGGACATTATCAAAAACTTCTCGTGCGCTTAGCGCGTCTTTTGATGTTTGGACTTCCTTTTAGTTTGGCAATCGATTTGCAAACGATATGACATACTTCTTTCTATTTGCGTTCCACACGTTCTTGCAAACCCTTTTGAAAATTTGATGTAAATCGTGAATCTTGGTTCGACACAATTGACACAGAAACATCGTGTCTTGAAACGATTTCATAACTTTACACACTGCTCGATATGTAATATGCTAACTTTGACATACCAAAAATCTACCCCCATATCTTGCCACCAATAGTAATATTGAAGGTAATATATAATTTCGTGCTTCCTAGTTGATTCAATATATAAATTATATGCAAAACTTCCTTTTAAATTCCTGGTATTAGCGAAACCCAGTTTCTTCCTTCTACTTTCAACTATGACTATTTAGGACTTTGTATTCACAATCCTTGATCAACTCCCACTATCACCTCAACGCATGTTTAAATACCCATATCTCTGAATCGTGAGTCGGATCCCCTTTCAATTAAAAATTTTAACTGACGTGATCCGTAAGAAATGACCCTGTCGTTCTGCCTAAACACACCGCCTAATACATGGTACGATACGTCGCTATACAACACAAAGTTTTATGTACTATCTGGTAGAGATAACATAGGTGCTAACTAAATTCTTCTTCAATTCTTGAAAATTCACTCTATAATTTTTTTGCCCATATAAATTCCACAGATTTACTCAACAACTTAGCTAACTAAGCAACTATCTTGATCTTCACATAACCCACAAATTATTTTCTTAATAACTTCTTGTTTTACAAAATCGATAAATAACTCTACCGTACAGACGTCTTATAGCTAAAAGAACAAAATACTACCTTTGACTTCCTCAAAGTCTTAAGATTATGCACTTTCTTTGACAATAACTTATCACCACATGATTTAACACGTGGCCTTTAATACAACACGACAATTCTACGTATCAACTTAAAAGAAATCACTATTCACACTTTCTAATTTTTAAGGAATAATCTAACTCTTCCCGAAGCGAATCTAGTTTCTAAATTAATTCATCAGGCATAAATGAACAAGTGGCGGTTAAGTTAAATAACACACAGCCGTATAGATAATTGATCGGAACCATACCTTTCATTGCGTTTTGGATCTTCATGTTGGATAATTGTTCAGTTGGTCGACACGGCGGAGTTGACTCTACAATAACCAGTTTTCCACTGCCCCCTTTGCTTTCACGTGCTTTTCCTACCGCTTTCTTTGGGCAACCTTGAGCCAAGTGCTCCTTCGATCCACACGTGAAGCAGGCTCTCTTCCTCGGTCTTGAACATTTTGGTGCAATGTGATCCTTCGATCCATAATTAAAGCACACCCTTTTTCCCCTCAAACAAACACCTATATGTTTCTTTTCGCAGTTGCTACACGCCTCTACCTTCTTCTTTTCCTTCCCTTGCTAATTTTCAACGCTAATATTACTGTCCCACTTTCTTTTACAAGCGTTACCGGTATGACTATCACCCACCTTATCATCTTCACTCTTCTTTCCCCTCTGCTCTTGATTGTATGCCAGCGTATTACCTTCCTCGTCTACATCAATCGTTCTTTCCAACCATGTTGTAAACGAATTTGGTTGGAACCTCGAGATTTGATTATACAGCCAGAAATTCAGTTGATTTGCCAGTGCTCCCACCAGCAAATTCACCAACTGTGGCACTAGATTTGCGTTAGCTTCCCTATCGTATACATTTTCCTTGGGGCTCTGTTGACGCTGTTGTCTTCTTCTAGGCGGCATTTTACTTTTTAAAACTTGACCTATTAGACAACACATAATATTTCTTAATAAACAATGATAATACTTTATTCATTTATTACATCACCACATCACAAAATAACCACACTGCTATTTATATTATTTATCCCAAAATAATAAAATTTTAGGATTACTTCATCACATCCCACTATTTAATTCAAAAGTTAGGATCCACATCTATTAATTTTCATTCTAATTTATATATCATCTTATTGTTTTTCTTGCAATCTACAAGAACAGTCTACGTTGTACAGCTTCATTTCGCTCTTGCTCCACGATACGAATCATCAGGAGAGTGGAAGATTAAATGCTAAGTTCCATCATTCGTTTGGCACTCTTCAACTTGTCTTCAACACGATTTTTACGTTTAGAAGCCTCCATCCATGCATCCTCAGCTTTCGCCCGCTTTGTTGACTCCTTTCCCTAACCATTCATGCGCAATCTCGTTAATAACTAATAACTATCCTCTTTAATACTTTAACTGAGATAATCTCTACTCTATATCTGCAAGTCGTGCGGTAAATTCTTGAGTCGCGACATCTTTTTACGCTAGCTCTATGGCTTTCCTAACTCTTCTTACTCATACTTCATATTTACCTTCTAAAATTCATCTTCCGGATCAAACTCAAGTGCATACCCAAGTTCTACAACAAAAATCCACGGGTATGGCTTTCCCAATACCAACCATACTCAAACTATATAACTTCTCAGGGCTCCTAATCCCTATCTTCCTTCATCAATCTCTCTGACAACAAAGTTTTAATAACTCCACAACTTGATATGTATAATACTTGCTACTCCTAAGTACTCACGAGCACATAAGTCATTAACACATAAGCACATAAAGTCTTTAATCATTTTATCTTCAATGAATTTCCTTAATTCATTCCTTAGAACTCGATAAGAGTTTATCACCTCTATGTTTTTCGAACTCCTAGAATGTTATAGCCTAAGGTTTCCCCCACCTAAGGTTCATAACCTAAGGCTTTGATACCAACTTGTGACACCCCCAAATCTGGCCACTTCAATCCCACAGATTTGGTGTTCACTCTCCAATTAAATCATAACTAACTACCCATATCCAAAGGATAAAATTAAACTCAAAAGTTAAAATAATAAATCTCCCATTAAAGGGTTACATAATCTCAAATAAATCCCAGGTCATCTAACCTTTATTACAATCACCAGCGGAGAATTAAAACATGATTATAATTAAATCCATTACATAAGCTTCATAAATAAAAATATAAATTAAACGTTGTCATCTAATCAAGCACTTTGTCCTTGCCCTTGCTTGTAGAAAGCTTTTCAAACTTCGTAACTTCCTCTACATTGTTTTGTGCAAGAGTGAGCAAACAATTGCACACAAGAAGGATAATATATAATAACGTTTAATGAATGACAATTAACTGAGCTTTCAATGGTAAAATATTCTTACCTGAACAAGAAACTTTAATTCAACAGCAATGAGTTCAAAGGAATAATGAACGTTTAAGTTAACAATAGATAACAACATCAAAGAATATACTGAGGGTCACAAGATCACGAACTCTATTCTAGGTTTACAAGTATTTCTACTTTAACCTTTAACAGTCTAAAAGACTATAAGCATCATCTATGTCCTAAGTTCACAGGTGTTTCTACTAAAACCTTTAACAGTCAAAACGACTATATGGACCATCATCTCGTACTCCAGGTGATCAGCCCTTTGTACTATGTATTGTGCAAACATTTTAACGCTATTGCGTATTTCTAAAATAATCCCCTAATAATAGGGTTGTTCATCTCAGCTTTGATCATCAGGTTCTGAACCAAATGAAGTTTGATTGGGAATTAGCTTTCAAGGAATTCTAGATCTTTAGAATGCTCATCAACCAAGTACTGGTTGAATCAGATAGAAACAAATAACTATTCAAGAGTTTGATTATAATATATTTATGAACAAGGTATATCGATGAATCAATAAGAGCTAGAGTATTAATAATTTCTAAATTAAACAAATGTTATCATCGACAACATGCTTTCAAAATTTGTGTGAGTACATATGCAAACCAAAGGAAGTTTGGTTTGGGTAGACTTCAAGGGTAATTTAGAGTTTAGAACATTCATCAACTAAGGATTAGTTGAATTGGTAAAGAATCGCTAAGCAACTTAGAGTTCGGTACAATAAGTAAGATAGTACAATGATATTGAAGAACGAAGATCAAACAATAGTTATTAGTAGCTGAATAAACACACTTCTTACAATAACAATAATAATAGAGACTTTGAATAAAAAAACAAAGATTAACTAGCTTGCTCAACAATAAATGAGGGTTAAAGAACTTGCATGACAATAAATCGTTAAACAATAGATTAGAAATAGAGAATTTGCATAAGTATAACATAACAGTGAAAAGTAACCTTGCTGAATAATAAAGTAGCAAAGGTTAGGGAACTTGCCTCGTGCGTAGGTTAAACAATCACTACTCACGTTCACCACAAGTCCTACACATACCATATGTATTGACAATACACATTAGTTACACTAATATTAGTTTCATATAACTTACTAACAATATCACACTTTTCATGAACATCACTATTTAGCTTTATTACAACAACTTAAGTGATCAAGTCATTGCACCACATACACATTAACAACTTGATACAACATCATATTACATGTCAAATAGGTTATCAATAAGTTATACTAATACACAAGGGGATGCACTTGCATTTGCGTATCCCGACGCCCTCCGATTGGCTCTAAATACACAATAGTACTAACGATGGCCATTTTGACTACTGTTACAGACCTCAAATTAAAAAACTTAAAGCATGAAAGTTGTAGATCTATTCGTCCTCATTCCGGATCATCTTGAATCAACTCAATCGAAGTTCATATGAGAAAGTTATTGCCATTTTACTACAGGAGGTCAAAACTGTCCGACCCAGACCACTTTTCCAGCGCTGGGGCGCGAGACAGTGGCACCGGGGTGCGAATTCCAGCGTCGGGGCGCGAATTGCAGCGCTGGGGTGCGAACTTCTGACCTATTTTTGGCGCTGGGGCGTGAAATTTGGCGCTGGGGCGCGAAATTTGGCGCTGGAGCGTGAATTTTGACGCTGGGGCGCCGAAACTCACAGAACTAAAATGAAGAATAGAGCCAAAGCTACTGTCTTAAATTTGTAACAACAATTCGGCCCAAACAATATGTATAACTAATATAAACTACACATAATTACTAACAATCATCCATATACCAATTTCCAACAATTGAACAACAAATTTAAAAGACTTAAATCACTAAAATAATATTTAGTTAAAACTCAAAACTCCATTGTTGATATCTAAAGTACAGTGAACGAAATTCTCACTGTTATCAACTAAATTTGATTCCTTTGAAATACAAGTATACCAACATATAACAAATTAACATGTATAGTTCAATTCCTAAGTTAGCATACATAACTTTTGATATTTCTACAAAACATATATTCGTATATATATACTTCACTGAACAAATCAATTTCTTCCTTTAGCCTATAATTAGCATATATATCATATATATATATATATATATATATATATAGATACACATGCTAGTGATAATAATTGCAATTATACATATACATGCTTCTCTAACCAATTATACAAACAAAGTTTTAGTTTTGTAAAAATCTTATACACCGTAAAGTTGAAGAACACAGAGACATTAGGCATCATGAAACCACAATATATATATATATATATATATATATATATATATATATATGTACATAAATTAAGGTTAAAGAAACCCACCTTTTTGCTTGCTTACGAATCTTTGTTAACGGACTTGCTTTGAGAATCACGTTCTCTCTCAAACTCTGAACTTCTATCTTTTTCTCAAAACTCTCTCTAGCCCTTCTTTCTTTTCTCAGTAATAATTTAGACTACTAATCACGTAACTCAACTAATATCCAATACGCGTAACATAAAACGGACATGGCCATAATAAGCCTAATCACTAATAACATCAGTTATAAAAATATATAACGTACCATTTATAAATATAAATATAAATATATATATATATATATATATATATATATATATATATATATATATATTATTTAGTTTATTTTATAAACAATTTAAATTTCAAAAATCCAAAAGCCATAGGGCTTTGTTTGGCAAATCCCTTTAAAATAAAATAGTTTATATTCTTAAGCTTTGTTTGGGTAAAACTAAAATAAACTACTTTAATTTATTTTAATAACTCTTATAACATAGTTATTTGTCACACTTTATTTAATAATAATTTATTAAATCAATTACTTAATAACATAACTCAATCCACATAACACATTAATTATTTAACAAATAAATAATTAACTAATCACATTAATTATTTAACAAATAAATAATTAACTAAATTAACTCAATCAAATTGAACAATTATATAATAAACACATCCAATAAATATTTATATAAATCAATAAATATTTATAACTTACATTTTAAAAAAATCTGGAATGTTACACTTGTGACGGAAGCTATCTGCTATAGCATTCCTTGTGTGGATAGATAGATTAAGTGCCTGCAGGTTAGGTAAGTTTATATTTTTGGTACCCATGATTGTTTGGGTCTTGCTAGGTCAATTATCTCAAGATCTCAATCCCTCATATTCTTAATCTTATGTCACATTTGCATCAATAAACATATTTATGCATATATCAGATTTAAGTATGATGATTATAATGCATGATGATGAGTGTGTGAATGATTAAGTATTTTGATAGGACATTTTATTTCTTTGATTGTTTCACTCTTTGCTTGATTGTGTTCATAGTTCTTGAAAGTTTTCAGAGTAGAAAACAACTCTATTGTTTATTTGCAGCTGGTTGATTCATAGAGATGATCAGTTTCTAAGAATCTTCAAGATACTTCTCTAGTGTTGATCATACTCGTTATTTTATCAAGAATACAGAACATTGGTTTTGTATATATTTTCATACATCCCAATTCTTTTAGCAAGAGTTACTCCACTTAAGCTTTAGGATTTAGATTAACTTACGACATACTCCAGACTTCTTTCAAGAAGCTATCTTCAACTTGAACTTTTAGTGGAGAGAGAGTTTGTCGACAATTAAGTATTCAACCTTAATGTATTCTCTCTCTCTCTCTTCCTCTGTTTAGGAAGAGTAAGGTCTCTTGATAGAATATTTTTATAGTGCATAAGGTGATGCAACATGTTGTATATATTTATATTAATGAGGAACCGTACCTTTCCACTGTCAGTTTCTTGACAGTCATTTATCTTGATATAATGAGGTTAGGCATTGATGTGCATATTTTTACATTCATTTGAGATAGCTTGTTGCTCCAGTTAACCTTCGATCAATCAGTCATAGTCCTGAAGATGTAAGCTAGGAAAATCTTGGCATCCTTAGTTCTTTGACAACCTTGAACCTCAAGGTTCACATCCAGCTACTGGTTAGCCAAATACATATTTGAGAAATTCTTCTTTCTCCTCTGGATAAGTATTTCTTAGCATATATGGCCTTTCATCCCTGGTCTTCAAACTACGAGATTGACTGTGGATAAGGATTGGTCTTGTTGCTATGGCATTTAAGAACATGGACCAATCTGAGCAGCTTCAGGTGTATATACACATTTACCTGTACACATTATTTCCAACGTGTGAGCTCATCTACATTTACAAGTGACTTACTACTAAACTAAGTTTAGAACAATGTTTGTGCCTAGGATCAGACTCAAAGCGATTAGCTTTTGAATATAGCATGAGAACTTGCTTTGATACCAATTGTTAGTTCCCAGTAGGCACACAATAGATCTAGAAGAGAGGGTTGAATAGATCCTTTTGATTTCAAATACTTTTCATGTTTATTTTGTATTGCTAATAAATTGGCATATGACAAATATAAGAATCTTTTCAAGCACAACGGAATAAGTAAAAGATTCCTTTCATTGATATATTTATGAACATACATACATTGTTCATGGAGTTAGTTTAGTTGTATGTAGTTAATACATACATAGCATTTATAGCAGTTAGGTACATAATGTAAATGACAGAAAGTAAATGACTGAATGTAAAAGACACAAGAGATTTTAAGTGGTTCAGAGACTCAAGCTCCTAATCCACTCTTCTGGTTCAACAAGCAGGAATTCCACTAAGGAAGGGCAGCACCCTGAATCACTAAGATTCCTTCAAGTCTTGCATCCTTGAAACTTCAGTTCACTAAGAACTCTTCAAGCCCAGCAGACTTGGAACTCTAGTTTTCTACCAACTCTTTAAGCCCAACAGGCTTGGAACTTCATTTGGTCCTTTCGGACAAGGACCCCTCAGGTCCTGGCTACTTGTTGTTGTAGTAGTTGTTATTTGTGTTATGCTGCTAAGATGTCTTGAAGCTTTAACATCTTTTGTACTTAGCAGCTTGACGTGGTTCTCTTGGCATTCTGTGAAGAGTCTGGACCACCTCTTCTCTAGTGCAGCTGATCTTTATACTGTTTATCTCATCTTCATCCGATGTCAATTGTGCACTATCACCATTTAGGTTTGCTAAGTCTTTGAGCTTTTGGTAGACTTTGTTTGGCACTTAGCATTCCTTGAACCCTTCTTGAATGGTATGCATACATGGTTTTGCATCTGTTCTGTTTCAGCTTTTGGTTCGTGGTGATTCGTAGAGTTGCTCTTTGGATCTTCTTTGTGCTCTGCAACTTTTTTGAATGTTGTCTTCTTGGCCTTCTCGGCTCTCAGCTTAGCTTCCATCTTCAATGGCATTCTCATCCTTATTAAGTGAAGCTTTATTCTGGCCAAGCCCTTCTTCAAATCTGCTTCACTTCCACCTTCTTAGTCTCACTGCTACTGAGACTTGTTCTGTTCAGCTTTGGTGGAACTCGTAGAGTTAATAATATAACATTCCAACAACTCAACCACTCTACGATTCTGATGCAGACGTTCTTGGACCTGATTGTAGTGTGTCTTGTTGAATGTTTCTCATTAACTGGTTGAGACAACACTACGATTCTGAAGAGTGTTCATTGGATCTTTAATGTAGAACATCTCTTGCTCCACTTATGTAGTGCTTCATCACTTCTGCTTGCCTTAACTTATATTAGGTACTGACAACTTGTCTGATTACTCTTTCCCTCTTCAACTTCAAGACTTATCAGGTTAGACATGCTCAGTCTCTTTCTCCTTGTGATCTCCCATTCACATATCATCAATGGTCTATTCTGTATAGGTTGGCCAGTGTCTCTGTTATAGATCCCATCAATTTTTGCTTCTAATTTGGTAAACACTACGATCCTGGTGGGTCCCAAGGTTGTTGTCTTGTTCTCTTGACAACTACTGCACTTGTTGACTTTCGTTAGTCAGTCAGTTTTACTGAAGTCTTCTTCTGATCGACTTATGGAAGACTTCATCTTGAATGGCTTCACAACTAAATCTGGATGCTGATTGGGTTTGTGCTTAGATCTTCTATTAGCTTGCATGCCATTCATTGAGTTCTCTCTAGTTTCCTTCAGGTGGAATGTATCTTTGCAACTCATACCAGAGGCTTCATACTTTGGATATTCTGAGAGTGCTCATTTGTTGAGAATCGTGTTGACTTTACGATTCTGCCTTGGTGTTGTGAGCACCTCTGTTGAAACCTTAGTTCTGCAGACTACGATTTAGCTTTGGTTCTGCAGACACTACAACTCCAAGATCAGATCTTGACGGACTACGATTTCTGTCTTTATGCTTCATGCCCTCGTCTGATCTGGCTCGACTACAATCTCTGCCTCTGATATGATAAGTAGACTCCACTACTTCAAGTGTGGCCTACGATTCTTGACTTAGCTCTGGCAGATGCTTAGTCAGTTCTTAGATAGGTTGTCTCTACAATTTTGAACATGACTTCCTCAGCAGACTACGGCTCTGAGAAAGTTTTTCTCGACACACTACGATCCTTCCTCGTCTCTCCTGGAAGACTACGAACTCTGAGATCTACTATCTTGCAGACTACGATTCCATCTTGATAGTTCACGAGTTTTCCTTGACTCTTCTGGCAGACTACGATGCTGGTGCAGTGTTTGACGATCAGACATGCCTATCTATTACATTATATGATCAACCTAACAAGCTTGATCTTTCTATATTTATAGTCCTTGTACATCATTTCTTTTTAAGGACTTTACAAAGTTGTTTTGCTTATGTAGGATCAAACTAATATATTTGATCAATTCATTCTAAGTCCTTGTACATATGTTCCTATTATCTATCAAAGGACTTTACAGCTTTCCTTAATGCAAGCATACTTGCATATTCATTCATTTATATCAAAATCAAATCATATATTTAATAGGAATAACATTCTCATGTATATTCCTAACAATACTATCTTCTATAATTTAAAAGTTCATCATCAATATTTTATCAATGTAACACAGCTCAATAAATAATTCACATCATCGAATTATCCATGCACTACGGGCCAAGGATATTCGTTAATATCACCAGTGGTGATGATCATGCCAACAACTGTCCATCAATGCACTACGAGCCAATGAGGACTTTTACCACATTATTTGTAACATTACAGGTCATGATTATTCCGACACATAATTCCTGGTCATAATCATACCAATCAACAGTCCATCTGTGCACTATTGGCCAAAGATGACTTTCATCACAATATAAGCATGAGGATGATAACAATGATATAAGAATTCAATTAAGTGAGAGCAAGGATAAATTTTAAGTATTTATAATTCAATTTATCCAGAGTTCAAGAATTTCTAAATTGTCAACATGATAACTACTTTGTGGAGTAAAATTCAAGAATAATATTCATGTATCAAAAATAATTTGGACTGAAAAAAAAATCGATTTTTTTCGTGAATAGTATCCTGGGTGAATAGTACCCGAGTGAATAGTACCCTGTGAATAGTACTTCGTGAATAGTACCCCGTGAAGAGTACCCCGGCATGAAAAGATTAAAATTTAACAAGAATGCTCAGATAAATATTTCTGTGAAAAGATACTAAATGAAGCGCAAATTGAAAGGATATTCTACTAATTTCAATGAGTATAGAAGCAATACTTATCAACATAAGTGTAGAATTAGAAAAATATGAAACGAAATAATATTACTAACATACTATAGAGTATGGAAGAAAATATTATTTCTTACGAATATTGAATGAAAATAATATCATTTACCTTAAAAAAAGAGTATTTCTGACTGGTATAGCGGGGATATTCTTGAAGAAAAATTAAACTATTTTCTACACTCAAAGCTTCCTTAAACTCAAAAGAAATACACTCAATATTATAGAAGAAGAATTCTTTGATTCTGGTGTGATTTTCATTTCTCAACTAAGCATCTTATTTATAGGAGAATAGCAGAGTACTATTTGAATTAGAAAATCATGGGTGAACAGGAAAATATTCACGGGCAGTTCTTCGGCTGATAATTTGATTTTTAATATGCAGCACTATGCAATAAAATATTCTAATAAAATAAAAACTTTAAATATAATATAATATATTCTATTTATAATCTAATAAAACGAATAACTTTATAAAAAGTATTATGTTTTATTACTATTATAATAATAATAAAAACAAAACTTATTATATATATATATATATATATATATATATATATATAATATAATATAACAAAAATTAGATAACTTTCTACCGGTGATTTTGAAAAATGAGTAAGTGGGGTTCCATGTAATAAGCCAAACTTACAACAAATACTTCATAAAAAACCCTTCTATTTATCACAATTCACTTGGCATCACTAAAAATATTTTTAATAACATTTATTTATCATTAATATTATAACTCGCAATATTAACAACCAGATCATTTTCAAGAAAGAGGGGGATTTTCGATAAGGACATCTCCTTATTGGCGCACAATTAGATGACCAAACACCTTTTCTCGACAGAACTTTCTAAACATTGTCAATAATGCAAATAATAACATGAATAACTGTGTCGTCTCATTTATTGATTTAATAATATAAAATATTGTGCAGATGATACTGTGACAATAATTCTATCAATAATATGAGATACTATGCATCAACTACTGTTGTAATAATTGAACAAAACTGAGTGAATTCTTACGTAAGCATCAATAATCAAAGATAATGTACAATACCGTGTGCTACTGTGCAACCACGCGTATTACTGTATTTTTATCACCAGGTATTTCAATAGTTAACGGTAAAAGTTTTGTCGTTATTTTTATAAAAAAGTTATTTCTGTCACTTTCTAAATTCGACAGTAATTCCGTTGTGGTGTCCACCAATGATTGTGCCGTCGTACGAATATTCCCTGATAAAATGAATATTCCCCGACCAAACGAATATGTTATGACAACTTGCTTACTTTGCAAAATTTGTAAATATTACCCACAACTATATCATTATATCAAATCCACACCTTATTACTCAAAATGATATTTTAAAAAAAATTACATCTTTATTCATAAAAGTTGGGGTTTTACATTAAATATACAATATTTTTTTATTATTTTCATAATTGTAGAAACAATATTTTTTTTTATTATGAATTTAACAATTTCTAACACATATGGAGGGTGTAGATAATTTAACACCAACTCAACCATGCATCACCATAGAATTGGCACAATTAGCACCATGACAACGCCACAACCACCAACAGTCCTACACTACCAACACAGACAGCCCCCAAATCCATCATTACCAGATATCTAATTTCGATTCGGCCATTTAATTAAGCTGCAAAAATTTCAATCTAGTTCTTCTAGTGATCAATGATTAAGTCAAGTGGTCGTGACAAATATATCACTCAAGTCAAAGTCTAACATATTTTAAGGGTATATATCATTTATATTAACTCTAATTTTTTATTTTTTTATTGCATTAACCACGTATCTATAATTTTTTATGCTTTAAAGATATTTAGGATTAAAATCACAAAAAATACACTCATTCAGATTAATTATTACTCGCTAGTGGTAAAAAAATAATTATTTTAAAAATTTAAAAATACTAAAGTGTAATTCTTTTAAGTTAAAACATTAAGATTTAAGTTGTAAAAAATAAAAAACTTAAAGATTTTAAATGTATGTAAATCGTGATGGCACGGGAGGTGAGATGTAAGACCCTAACTTTTATGAATAAAGATTAAATTTCTCTAAATATCTTTTTGAATAATAAGGTGTGGATTTGATATAATATTATAGTTGTGGGTAATATTTATAAATTTTGCAAAGTAAGCAAGTTGTCATAAAATATTCTTTTGGTCGGGAAATATTCATTTTATCAAGGAATATTCGTACGAAGGCACAATCATTAGTGGACCCCGTAACAGAATTACTATCGGAGTTAAAAAAATGACAGAAATAACTTTTTATGAAAATAACGGTAAAAGTTTTACCAATAAACTATGGAAATACCCGGTGATAAAAGTACAGTAATAAACGTGGTTGCATAGTAGCACACGGTATTGTACAGTATCTTTGATTGTTGATGCTTACGTGAGAAGTCACTCAATTTTATTCAATTATTGCCACAGTAATTGCTACATAGTATCTCACGTTATTGATTCAATTATTGTCACAATATTTTATATTATTAAATCAATAATTGAGACGACAAAGTTATTCATATTAATATTTTATTATTGACAATGTCTAGAAAGTTCTGTCGAAGAAAGGGGTTTGGTCACCTAATTGCGCGCCAATAAAGAGAAGTCCTTATCGAAAAGCCCCTTCTTTCCTAGGAATGATCTGGTTGTTAATATTGCGAGTTATAATATTAATGATGAATAAATGTTATTAAAAATGTGTTTAGTGAAGCCAAGTGAATTGAGATAAATAGAGGAATTTTTATTGAAATATTTGTTGTAAATTTTGCTTATTACATGGATCCCCACTTACTCATTTTTCAAAATCGTCGGTAGAAAGTTATACACACACACACACACACATATATATATATATATGTGTGTGTGTGGGGGGGGTGTGTGTGACGTGTGTGTAATGGTGTGTGTTGATAAGTAAGTTTTATACCTACTTATCTGGTATCTATTAGTTGAATTAGTTGCTTATATTCATGTTTCTTAGTTACTTTTCATACATTTTATGTTATTTTGTAGGCTATGACATTACATTGGCATGAAGAAGCAAAGGAAAGCAATTCGGACAACTTTTGGACCAAAATACGCAAGCAAATGCAAAAAGGGAAGATTGAAGGACTTTTAACACTAAGTTGGATGCATGTTCTTGGCTTAGAACTTAAATTATACTGTAGAGCTTCTTCTTAGCATTTCGAAACATCTTGAACCGTCCCAATCGGAGTTCAGATGCGAGAGTTATAGCTTTTTTATCAACGAAAATCAAAGCTAAGAGTTGTCATGCTTGCCATTTACACAACATCTACTTCAAGCTCGATTTCGATCTTGTTTTGGCCAGAATTTCTTAATTCTCAAAGAATAAAAATTGTAGAGCTCGTCGATAGCTTCTATTTGATAGGTGTCAGGCCCAGTAACTCCTCTCAGATCCAAAGTTATGGTCGTTTTTCCAAAAGACATCAGAGCAGAAAGGTACCCCTGTCGGGGCGGGTTTTTCCTTCATAAAACCCCCATCGGGGCGGGCATACCAGCTGGAAAATAGTAGGGACCCCCACCGGGGCAGGCCCTTTACAAGTATAAACCCCCGCCGAGGCGGGGGTATGCGCAGAAAAGGCGAATTTTGGCCAAATTTGAGTTCAGGAAGGATTGTTTCGATCCGATTGACTCAAGAACTTCCAAGAGGACTTAAAGACATATAAAGAGACTTATAAAAGGGGGAGAATCACAAAGATTAGGTGGGAGATTAGAGGGAGAGAGAATTTCATTAGATTAGATTAGTGTATATTATGACCAAAACTCTAGTTCTTTTTAGATTTGGAGATTGAAGCAACTTGGAGACCATTGAAGATTCAATGGAGGAGCAAGGAGAGAGCATCAAATCTATAGACAATAGATTCTATCTTCTCATCTTCTTCTATCTTTGTCTTTTAATGTGTATTCAACTGTGAATTCTTAGTTTTAATTCAATAATCATGAACTAATTCTTTGTTTGAGATTACAATGGATCTTATTGTGTAGTTTATTTTAATATGTTTCACTATCAATTATTATGTTCTATTGTGATGATTGTCTATTGTAATTTGGACTTAATTGTTTAATTAATTGGCCATCAATTACCGTGATAATCTATATGAACTCGAGAGATGAAATTTAGATTTAGATCTAATCATAATAGCATGTGTTTGTGGTTTTTGCATAGATGGAATTCATGATTCATGTTCAGGATAGAGATATGTCTTATGCCGTATGTAATCTTATAGAGAACTTGTGCTTTAAATCCTTTCTAATTGTAATTCACATAGAGATATAGTGGATTAGTTAATTAGGGTGTCTTGCTTAATTCTATCATCTGTTGATTTAAGTGAGTATGGGTATTATGCATCGAGAGGTGATTTTATATGCTTTAGTGTTCTTGATTAACAATTCATGATAGAGAATAATTGATGAGAAGTGTGTTAACTTAAATGAAGCAATAAGTGAAGTTGTGGTCTTAAATCTCCGTAATCTTAATTTAACTAGTGGTAATTAGAATTAGTGTAATTAAATAATTTAATTTATATAATTTGAAATTTATTCATTTAAATAAGATTGAGTTGGTTACGGGTTAGTACTTGATGATTTTTATTAAATAATTACTCGTGGGAACGATAATCTACTTTCACTGTATTAATTGTTGACCACGTATACTTGCGTGTTGTGCGTAACTAGATTTTACCCAACAAGTTTTTGGCGCCGTTGCCAGGGAATTAGTTTAATATATTTTTGCCAATATTAGCTTCAATCAAATTAGTCTTAATTTAAACATTTTTTTTCTTTTTATTTAATTCTCTTCCTATTTTTCTTTCTTTTCAGGTACCATGACGGAATTTAATTATCAATGGCCATATACGAGAATGACTCAGCCAAGGGGAGCGGGGATTGATGGTCTCAATGTATTTTTTGCATTATCAGCACAGCTTGAGACACTTTCGAGGAGGTTGGACGTTGTTGCAGCCTAACGTGATCGAAGGATAGTAGTTAATTGCAATTATTGTGCTGGTAATTATCCGAGTCATCAATGTACCATTAGTTTTTGGCCGAGACAACACGATGGTGAATACCTCAACGATTATACATATGCTAATTATCATTAAGTTTGGGGGTATCACCCGGATTTGTCATGGAGCTATACTTATGAAGACCAATACTACGCTCCAAATCCATCATACACACCGGAATTTTCATGTCCACCTCCATTGCCACAAGAAGAAAAGTCAAATCTGAGGGATGTAATATTGAAGGGCATAGCAAACCTAGAGGAGTTGAGGATTAGCCAAGAGCTGTCAACCCAGAATTTTAATAATCGGATGGAACAACTCGTCACTACCTCAACCAATGGTCCTCAATACATGGCTCCCGAGACTGAAACAGAAAATTCAAGGCTGGAGGAAATTTTGTCCAAGTTCATAGCTTTAAATGAGGAGAAGATGAGTAATCAAGCGAGGTCAATTCAAAATCTACAGAACCAGATGGATCAAATGCTCAAAGCCTTGAACAACTGTCCTCAAAACAATTGGTGTTATGATGAGGATTCCGAGATTGATGAAGTTCCCGAACCAAATCTACAACAAAATAAGACACGAGATATTGAAAAAGAGGAGACAAGTAGGGATGAACTAACTATGAGTAGTAATGAGGATGAGCCGATGTTATTAATGCCTCAAGTGCCTTCTCCACCAAAGTTCAAGGATCCGATTAGATTTAAAAAACCTTGTCCGCTAAGTAGTCATGTCGTCGGCAATACTCCTTGTGATGTAAAAGCAAGTACAACTTCGAAGCCATGGTGCGATGAGCTGGAGAAGATTGAAGAAGAGATTGATGTGTCTGACAAGCTTCAATGCCAGAATCTATTCGCAGACACAATGGAGAAAATACCTAGATATTAGACGTTCTTGAATGTGATCTTATCAAAACAAAGCATGCTAGGTGACGTTAATGCAATGGCTATCACAAATGGGAACCTACCAAAAGCTACATTATTTCCGATGGATGGAGGGTTCCTCAACTTTTGAAGAGGAATTGGATAGCATTGACCAGACAAAGTCAGGCTGAAAGACTGTAAATCAAGCGCTGACTGGGAGGCAACCTAGGAATTTTTATATTTATATGTTTTACTAGTTTAATTAGTTATGTTAGTTCGTCAAAAATTTAGGAGTTAATTTGTTTTAAGTTCTCTTATAATCTAATCCATGTTGTCTCTCTTCATTACAGGTATTGGAGGTTCAATGGATAGGAAAATGATCGTCCCCGCCATCGCCACCATCACCTCACGCTTAGCTAATTACAGAAAAGTTCTCTTCTACTTACCGCTATATTCTTACAATGAGGACATTATAATTGCTAAGTTTGGGAGAGTTTAGTTTAGTTCATTATTGCATGTTTAGTTTCATGTTTATGTTATGTTATTTTGCACATGTTGTTAATTTAGTTTAGGTTCATTATGTTTGCATTCATATAGTACAACTGCATAAGTAGTTGCATAGTAGTATAGTTTGAATAGCATTATGCATAAGTAGTTGCATAGTAGAATAGTTTGAATAGCATTATATTCAGTTTCTTGAAGAAAAAAAATTGAAAATAATAGTTAGTTACTATGTTCGTCTTGCATGATTTCAGCTGTTAGATAGTTACAGTTTATTTTGGCCAATGATGATATTGGAATTGGGTAGACAAGTAAAGTACTGACTATTAGAGCTTTGATGTGATTTCTGGTTTTGAATTGAATCTTTTTCTATTTGAAGCTGGTATAATAAGGATAGCACAGTAAAAATAACTTGTTGATTGATTGAGTTTAAATTGATACATAATGGGATTCTAAAGGATAAAACTAATTTGAATGAAAAGAATGACAACAATAAGTAATGATGACTAAAGTTAGACAAGAACCTAAGTTTAGGGGAATATTTGGGGTATATAAACTATAAAAAAAAGAAAAAAAAGTATGAATAAACACCGTGACGTGCTTGTCTAGTTTTGTGGCCTTCGTTACTTGAGTAAGTAAGCCCGAGGGGATTGTCTTTACACCTAGCACCCTAAGGTCTTAATGGTCTAGGAGTCGTTGGTCGAAAGCTCGTTAAGGTAGCATTGAAAAGTCTAAGGGAATAAGACATTGCATAGCTATGTGTATATAAACCAAAAGAAAAAAATGAATAAAACGAGAAATAAGAACGAAAAGCCCTCGTAGATGAAAAATAAAGCATAAGTATCCCATGTTGACCCTCGATATTGGTAATTGTTTGATTTTAGTTGGATCTAGCTTGTTTTTGAATTTCTTGAGTTTACATTGTATGATGCCTTCGAAGAGACTTGTTATGTGTTAAATTTGATTTTATATCAGTTAACATTGTTGTTGAGCATACACGCACTATATTAGTGATAACATTCTAAGATTTGATGATTGATTGGGAAGTTAATGATTTGTTCTGATATGATGTATTATCATGTTTACTTGATTTCTCTAAGGCTAGTTGAATAGACTTGTTTCTATCATTACTGTTGGATTCATAGGCATGTAGATTAGTTGCATTGCATAGCATTGTTGTTTTGTGTTTTTGCTTGAGGACAAGCAACGGTTTAAGTTTGGGGGTATTTGATAAGTAGGTTTTATACCTACTTATCTGGTATCTGTTACTTGAATTAGTTACTTATATTCATGTTTCTTAGTTACTTTTCATATATTTTATGTTATTTTGTAGGCTATAACATAACATTGGCATGAAGAAGCAATGGAAAGCAATTCGAACATCTTTTGGACCAAAATACGCAAGCAAATGTAAGAAGGGAAGATTGAAGGACTTTTAACACCAAGTTGGATGCATATTCTTAGCTTGGAACTTGAATTATACTGTAGAGCTTCTTCTTAGCTTTCCGTAACATCTTGAACCGTCCCAATCGGATTTCGAATGCGAGAGTTATGGCTTTTTTATCAACAAAAATCAAAGCTAAGAGTTGTTATGCTTGCCATTTACACAGCATCTACTTCAAGCTCGATTTTGATCTTGTTCCTGCTAGAATTTCTAATTTCTCAAAGAATGAAAGTTGTAGAGCTCGTTGATAGCTTCGATTTGATAGGTAGCAGGCCCCGTAACTCCTCCCGGATCAAACGTTATGGCCGTTTTTCCAAAAGACGTCAGAGTCCAGGGCGGGCTTTTCCTTCACAAAACCCCCGTCGGGGCGGGCATACCAGCTAGAAAACAGTAGGTACCCCCGTCGGGGCGGGCCCTTTACAAGTATAAACCCCCGCCGGGGTGGGGGTATGCGCAGAAAAGGCGAATTTTGGCCAAATTTGAGCTCGGGAAGGATTGTTTCGATCCGATTGACTCAAGAACTTCCAAGAGGACTTAAAGACATATAAAGAGACTTATAAAAGGGGGAGAATCACAAGGATTAGGGGGCAGATTAGAGGAAGAGAGGATTTCATTAGATTAGATTAGTGTATATTAGGACCAAAACTCTAATTCTTATGAGATTTGGAGATTGAAGCAACTTGGATACCATTGAAGATTCAAAGGATGAGCAAGGAGAGAGCATCAAATCTACAGACAATTGATTCTATCTTCTCATCTTCTTCTATCTCTGTCTTTTAATGTGTATTCAACTGTGGATTCTTAGTTTTAATTCAATAATCATGAACTAATTCTTTGTTTGAGATTACAATGGATCTTATTGTGTAGTTTATTTTAATATGTTTCGCTATCAATTATTATGTTCTATTGTGAGGATTGTCTATTGTGATTTGGACTTAATTGTTTAATTGATTGGCCATCAATTATCGTGATAATCTATATAAACTCAAGAGATGAAGTTTAGATTTAGATCTGATCATAATAGCATGTGTTTGTGATTACTGCATAGATGGAATTCATGTGTGTGTGGGTGACTGATGTGTGTCGTGGTGGTGGAATATATATATATATATATATATATATATATATATATATATATATATATATATATATATATATATATAAGTTTTGTTTTATTAGATTATAAATAGAATATATTATATTTTATTTAAAGTTTTCGTTTTATTAGAATATTTTATTGCATAGTGCTGCATAGTAAATCAAAAAAATTCGCCGATTCTGCGCGCCCGTGATTTCAACTGTTGGTTCATGGAAAAAATTTCTAAATAGTATCCTGTCATTCTCCTATAAATAGGATGCTTAGTTTTGAATTGAAAATCACACAAAAATCAGAGAATTCTTCTTTTATAATATTGAGCGTATTTCTTTTGAGTTTAAGAAAGCTTTGAGTGTAGAAAATAGTACAAGTTTTCTTCAAGAATATTCTCGCTATACCATTCAGAAGTACTCTCCTTTTAAGGTAAGGGATATTATTTTTGTTCAATATTCGTAAGAAATAATATTTTCTTCCACACTTTGTAGTATGTAAGTAATATTATTTCGTCTCAGATTCTGAATTCTACACTCATTTTGTTAAGTATTGTTTATATACTCTTTGAAATTAGCAGAATATCCTTAAAATTTATGCTTCATCGAGTATCTTTTATGGGAATATTTTTCTGAATATTCTTGTTAAGTTTTAACCTTTTCATGCCGGAGTACTATTTACGGGGTACTATTCACAAATTACTATTCATGGGGTACTATTCACATGAGGTACTATTCACCTGAGGTACTATTCATGACAAAAAATTGATTTCTCTTCTGTCCAAATTATTTTTAATACAATATTATTCTTGAATTTTACTCCACAAAACAGTATCATGTTGCCAATTTGGACATTCTTGAACTCTAGATAAATTGAATTATAAATCTTTAAAATTTATCCTTGCTTTCATTTAATTGAATTCTTATATCATTGTCATCATCTTCATACTTATATTGTGATGAAAGTCATCTTTGGCCCGTAGTACATAGATGGACTGTTGATTGGTATGATTATGACCAGGAGTTATGTATCAGAATAATCATGACATGTAATGTTACAAATGATGTTGTAGAAGTCCTCATTGGCTCGTAATGCATTGATGGACAGTTGTTGGCATGATCATGACCACTGGTGATAATAACAAATATCATTGGCCCGTAGTGCATGGATAATTCATGGATGTGAAACTAACGAATATCATTGGCCCATAATGCACGGATAATTCGATGATGTGGATTATTTATTGAGCTGTGTTACATCGATAAAAAATTGATGATGAACTTTTAAATTATAGAAGATAGTAGATATCATGCTCTACTTAACTCTTCTAATGGATTGATTATTCTGCTGTAGTTAAACTTGTTGTTTATTGTATTCTATCAGTTTTGCACTGTTGAAGGCTAACGATAATTTATTCTGCATTATCTTATTCATAATATTCTTTACTAGGCTAGTTGAGCTCACCCTTTGCTTTCATTTTTCTCTTTAGGAAATGAGAACATAGTCAGGACTAGTCGAGGACTGGAGTAACGGTCCGAGATGGTGGCTGTAGTAGTCCTCTCTATTTTATAAAATAGTGTGATAATAATTTTAATGAGGACTCCATTTGACTTTGAATATTGTCTACAAGACAATATTCGTGTTAAAATTCTCAGCTACGTTTTTGTCGTATTGTATAAATAAAGTTGTATTTAAATTATGTACCATGTTTTTGGTGACTCATAATGAGTTGTGTATACCTATTTTAGGGGCGTCACAGTTGGTATCAAAGCTTAGGGATATGATCCCTGACTGAGATTTGAAGCTAGAACTAGGAGGGGAGAAACAGGTAAATCGTTCGCTAGTATGACCTACCTAAGCTTATTTGTTATTTAATTGGTTGGTTAGAATATAGGGATAATATGTGGCATGTCAATTATCCATTGTTTTGTGGTAGTGTTTGAAAAGGCATGTGAAAATGTTGAGATAATCAATGGAGCACATGAGACCGTTGAGTCACCGATGATCAATAACCAGGATAATGTGCATCAGGAAGACAATAATCCTCATGCAAACAACAACACCGACCAAATGATGAGCGATGTGATGTTTAGGAGCTTTCTGCAATTCATGCAACATCAGGCGAGAGAGACTTCTGTTCAAAATACAGGTGAAAACACTGGCAATTCACGAATGGTCACTGCTAAGTAGTTCAAGGAGCTGGGACCACCAGAGTTTTTGGAAAAGCCAGAACCACTTAAGGCAGAGACGTGGATAAAGCAGATCACCAAGATTTTTAATGTCTTGGGATGCTCTGAGGAGCAAAAGGTTCCCTTTGCCACCTTCATGTTGAGGGGAGAGGCAGATTATTGGTGGGAATCTATAAAAATGTACTCAACTTGCCGCACTAAAGATGTCTTGGGAGAAGTTCCAAAAATTATTCAACGACAAGAACTTTCCCGAAAGTATTCGTCACATGAAGGAGGTGGAATTCATCAAGCTGGAGCAAAACCATATGACCGTGTCGCAATACGAGGCTAAGAGGTTTGAAACCCAAAATATGTCAATACCTCATTTCTCACAAACTTTGCTTGTATTCAGATGTTGTTAATAGGTCTCAGTTATTGGAACGCAATAACGAGTCAACCCAACCAAGAGATAGCAGCCGACAAAACAATAATACCAGTGGTAGCAGTCATTGAAGCGGTGACAACAAACGTGGAGGAAATCATTATGTCAGAAATGGTAACCACTTCAGTGGTAATCCTGGCCAAGATAATAGAAGTGGAAATTTCAATAAGAGGAGATTCAATAATGATGGAAAGACGTCAGCACCAGCACCCGTTGTTAAGGAAGGAGAACGACCACCGGTCATATACTACAAATACGGAGGGGAGAGACATATCAGTCCAAACTGCACACAGCAAGACAAAGCATGTTACAATTGTGGAAGAGAAAGTCACCTAGCCTGATTTTGTCGGGTAATGAAGACAAGTCCAGCTTATAAGACCCCAACTTTTATAAATAAAGATTAATTTTTCTCGAAATATATTTTTGAATATTATGGTATGGTTTTGATATAATGTTATAATTGTGGGTAATATTTATAAATTTTACAAAGTATGCAAGTTGTTATAAAATATTCAATTGGTCGGGGAATATTCATTTTAAATAGAAAATATTCATAACACGGCACAATCATTGGTGGACCCACAACGAAATTATTGTCGGAGTTAGAAAACGACAGAAATATCTTTTTATAAAAATAACGGCGAAAGTTTTACCGTTAATTGTTGAACTACCCGGTGGTAAAAGTACAGTAATACGCGTGGTTGCATAGTAGTACACGGTATTGATTATTGATACTTACGTGAGAAGTTACTCAGTTATACTCATAATATTTTATTTTATTAAATCAATAATTGAGACAATAAAGTTATTCATATTATTATTTGCACTATTGACGATGTCTAGAAAGTTCTGTCGAGGAGAGGTTTGGTTACCTAATTGCGCGCCAATAGGGAGAAATTGTTGGGTAAAATCTAATTACGCACAACACGCAAGTATACGTGGTCAACAAGTAATACAGTGAAAGTAGAGTATCGTTCCAACGAGGAATTGTTTAATAAAAATCACTAAGTACTAACCCGTAACCAACTCAATCTTATTTAAATGAATGAATTTCAAATTATATAAATTATAATATATAACTAAACTAATTCTAATTACCACTAGTTAAAAATTAGATTATAGATATTTAAGATCACAACTTCACTTATTACTTCATTTAAGTTAACACACTTCTCATCAATTATTTTCTATCATGAATTGTTAATCAAGAACGCTAAAGCAGATAAAATCATCTCTCGATGCATAATACTCATACTCACTTAAATCCATAGATGATAGAATTAAGTAAGACACCCTAATTAACTAATCAACTATATCTTTATGTGAATTACAATTAAAAAAAATTTAAAACACAAGTTCTCTATAAGATTACATATGGCGTAAAGGCATATCTTTATCCTAAACACGAATCATGAATTCCACCTATGCAGAAATCACAAACACATGCTATCATAATTAGATCTAAATCTAAACTTCATCTCTCGAGTTCATATAGATTATCACGGTAATTGATGACCAATCAATTAAACAATTAAGTTCAAATCACAATAGACAATACTCACAATAGAACATAATAATTGATAGCGAAGCATATTAAAATAAACTACACAATAAGATTCATTGTAATCTCAAACAAAGAATTAGTTCATTGAATTAAAACTAAGAATCCCCACTTGAATACACATTAGAAGATAAAAATAAGAGTAGAGCGAAGAATATATCTGTTGTTAGCAAATCTCCATCTTCCTCAAGCTCCTGCTCTTGATCTTCAATGGTTTCCAAGTTGCTTCAACCTCCAACTCTAATAAGAACTAAGATTTTGCTTCTAATCTACTCTAATCTAATCTAATAGAATCCTCAAAAACTAGCCTATATATCTCTCTTTTACGCCTCTCATCATGTATTTATAGTTCTAATAGATTCTCTAGTAAGTTAGGCAACTAAAAATCTTATGCTAGCTCAAATTGGACACCAAATAACCCAAAACAGCTGTCCCCTCGCCGACCAGCGCACCCCGTGCCCTTCCTAGGCTATTTTGGGCGCCCCCCGCGCTACAGTGTCAGAAATTCTGGTGGCCTAGCGCGCCCCGCGCTATTCCTAGCGCGGTCCGCGCTACTCTATTTTTTGCTGCGATGTCCTTTGGTAAAACAGACATAACTTTAGATTCGCTAGGAGTTATGGGGCCTGTCACCTATCAAATCGAAGATATCGACAAGATCTACAACTTTCATTCTTTGAGGATTGATAGATTCTATCCGAATCAAGGCGGAAATCAAGCTTCAAGTAGATGCTGTGTAAATTGCAAGCAGGACAACTTTGAGCTTTGATCTTTCTTGATTAAAAGATCATAACTCTCGCATCCGAACTCCGATTGGGATGATTCAAGATGTTTCGAAAAGCTAAGAAGAAGCTCTACAGTATAATTCAAGTTCCAAGCTAAGAACATACATCCAACTTGATGTTAAAAGTCCTTTAATCTTCCCTTCTTGCATTTACTTGCATATTTTAGTCCAAAAGAAGTCTGAATTGCTTTCACTTGCTTCTTCATGCCAATGGTCGCCTTTTTCTTGCATTTTCATACCCAAACATATAATCTATAAAATGAACACAAAATGCATGAAAAATAACTAGGAAACATGAGTTTGAGCAACTAATTCAAGTTACAGATACCAGATAAGTAGGTATAAAACCTACTTATTAGAATTCCTTATCGGAAAGCCCCCTCTTTCCTGGGAATGATCTGATTGCTAAATATTGTGAGTTATAATATTAATGATGAATAAATGTTGAAGTATTAAGAATGTGTTTATTGAAGATAAGTGAATTATAAAAGTTAGAGGGGAATAATGCAAACTTGGAAAACTTTATGGGTACTAAAGTATAATAAGTTAAATTAATCTGGACTATTGGTGGTGGTTTCAAGAGTAAATTAATTTGGACCATTGGTGGTGATTTTAATAGTAAATCAATCTGAACCGTCGATGGTGATTTTAATAGTAAATCAATTTGGACCGTCGGTTGTGGTTTTAATAGTAAATCAATATGGACCGTCGGTGGTGGTTTTAAAAATAAATCAATTTGGACCGTTGATGGTGGTTTTAAAAGTAAATCAATCTGGACCATCGATTGTGAATTTAATAGTAATCAATCTGGACAGTCAATTCTAATAGTAAATCAATTTGGACCGTTCGTGAATTAGTTACTATTTAGTCATTTCTCCTATAAATAGAAGCTTAATTCTTCTTTCATTCTCACCAATTCACTGAGACTCACAAGAAAAACTATAGAGAGAGACACTATAGAGAGCAAGAAGAAAAGTATTCTGCTACTTCACTATTATAGTATCCAGTCTTCTACTAAGGTAAGTGGTATTATTTGTTGTATTCGTAAGGGATGTTATTTTCATATAATAAGAGGAATTATTTCTTTCGTATTCATAAGGAATACTATTTTTTCGTATTCATCCTTTAATATGTCGGAATAACCTGTCTACGCGGATTACGTACTGAATGACAGGTGAAAATCTATTTGCAGTTTCGTATGTTATTCTTTTCATATTCTTAAATCTAAACTTACTATGGTAAGTATTGCTTCTATAATCCTTGAAATTAGTGGAATATCCTTGAGTTTTGCGCTTCATCCAGTATCGTTTCGTTGGAATATTGATCTAAACTTTTTAATTAAATATCAATATTTTCACCGCGGTACTATTCACGGGTTACTATTTACCCTGTTACTATTCACTAAAATATTATTCACTCGGGTATTCGGGGCACTTTTCATGCTGAGGTACTATTCACGAGTTACTATTTACAAGTTAATATTCACCTAGTTACTATTCACTCAAATATTATTCATTCGGGTATTCGGGATACTTTTCATGCTGGGGTACTATTCACGTGATACTATTTCCGAAGTACTATTCACAGGGTACTATTCATCAAAAAATTTATTTCTTTTCTGTCCAAATTATTTTTGATACATGGATATTATTCTTAAATTTTACTCCACAAAGTAGTATCATGTGGACAATTTAGACATTATTGAATTCTGGATAAATTAAATTATAAATATTTAAAATTTTTCATTTAATTGAATTCTTATATCATTGTCATCATCCTCATGCTTATATTGTGATGAAAGTCATCTCTGGCTTACGTTCATAGATGGACTGTTGATTAGTATGATTATGACCAGGGATCATTCGGTATAATCATGACCCGTAATATTACAAATGATGTGGTAAAAGTCCTCATTAGCCTGTAGTGCATTGAGGGACAATGGTTGGTATGATTATGACCAGGGATTATTCGGTATAATCATGACCATTGATGATTACATGAATATCCTTGGCCCGTAGTGCAGGGATGATTCGATGATGTGGTTTATTTATTAAGTTAAGTCTCAGCGATAAAGTTGATGAAAACCTTTTTAAATCATAGAAGATAGCAGATATCATGTTCTACTTGACTCTTCTAATGGATTTCTTGTTCCGCTGCAGTTAAACTTGTTGTCTATTATATTCTATCAGTTTAACATCGTGAAGGCTAACAATAACTTATTCTGCATTATCTTAGTCATAATATTTCTTACTAGGCTAGTTGAGCTCACCCTTTTGCTTTCATTATTCTCTTCAGGAAATGAGAACAGAGCTAGGACTAGTCGGGGAACGAAGTAATGATCCGAGATGGCTGTTTTAGCAATCCTCACTATTTAGTGTGATAATAAATGTAATGAGGATTGAATTTGAGTTTGGATAGTGTCTATTCGTGTAAAAACTCTCAGCTCTTGTTGTATAATTAAGTTTATATTTGTATTCTATACCATGTATTTGGCGACCCAAGATGGGTGATGTATACCTATTTTGGGGGCGTCACACAGCTGGGATGGAGACACCAAAGGCTGTCCCAGACAAGTCAAAGCGGGTAGTTCAAGGGAGAGTGTTTGTCGGACCTCCCAAAAAGAGAGGAACCCTAACGAAGTTATCACAGGTAAGCTAATCATAAACTCTTACGAAGTCTATACCTTATTTGATATTGGTTCTACACATTCTTTTATTTCACCTACTTGCGCTCAACGTTTAAATTTGACTCCAGAGAAATTAGACTTTGACTTATCTGTTGAAACTCCGTTGAGAGAAACCTTCATTACATCCACTGTTTATAAGTCTTGTTTGATTCAAATCGGTACCCTCTCATTACCTGTCGATCTCATCTCTTTGAAAATACTTGCATTTGATGTGATTTTAGGGATTGATTGGTTAACTACTCATCAAGCTAAAATTGATTATTTTTGTAAGGTTGTTAGCTTTCATATTCCTAACCAACCTATTATGCGAATTCAAGCAACCAAACCACTAAAGTCAATCACTATCATATAAAGCCATAAAGACATTCGTTTATTGAAAAAAGGATGTCAAGCTTTCTTAGCCCATTTTACGGATTTAAACAAAAATACGTAAGATTTGAATTATATTTCTATTGTTAATAAATTTTCTGACGTATTCCCTGAAAAACTCCATGGTCTACCCCCGGAGCGTGAAATCGAGTTTTGTATTGACCTTGAACCCGGTACAAAACCCATTTCCAAAACCCCATATCGAATGACTTCTATTGAACTTCAGGAGTTAAAACCCCAACTGCAGGAATTGTTAGACATCGATTTCATTCGTCCTAGTACGTCTCCTTGGGGTGCTCATGTTCTATTCGTAAAGAAGAAAGATGAGAGTATGCGACTTTGCATTGATTATCGGGAGTTGAATCATGTTACCATTAAAAAATAGGTACCCGTTGCCTCGCATTGATGACCTATTTGACCAGTTGCAAGGTACCAAATTCTTTTTAAAGATCGATCTTCATTCCAGACATCATCAGTTAAAGATTAAAACTGATGACATTCCAAAGATTGCTTTTAGAACTCATTACATGCATTATGTGTAACAATCCAAATTTTTTAATTAAATATTTAAATATTTATTGAATTATATAAATATTTAATGGTTGTGTTTATCGTTAAATAAGTATTTGTTTAATTGATTTGATGTGATTTGATTATTTATTTGTTTAATAAATAATTAATGAGTTAAGAAAAGTAATTATTTTGAAATAGTAATCTAATTTAATTTAATAATTAAGTTAGAGAGTTTATAATGATTAAATAGATTATTATATTATGCAATAAATTGTTATTAGAATTAATTAAATTAAGTATGAAAACTTAAGTAATTAGAAGTGTGACAAATAACTATATTTTAAGTGGTTATTAAAATAAATTAAAGTGATTTTAATTTAGTTTTATCAAACAAGGCTTAAATATATTAAGTCTTTAATTTTAAAGTATTTTGCCAAACAAAGCCCTATGGCTTTTGAATTTTTAAATTTAATTTATTAATAATATAAATTAAATTAAACAAAATATAAATATAATATATATATTATTTTGGTAATTGATAATTTATTAGTATGTTAAGTATAGTGTCGGTTTAGACGTTTTAAAAATCGTACGTTGTTTGTGTTTTTATTTTACGTATATTCTATTTAGCTAAAGCCTAAGTAAGAAAAGAGAAGAAGTTTGTCAAAAAAAACTTAGAGACAGGAGAGTTTGGAGAGAGACTGTCAAGGGTTGGAGAGAAAGTTCTGAGTTTTAACAAGTGGTGGTCAAGCAAGTGAAGGTATGTTATATAAAACTTAAAACATATTACGGTATAATTTTATTGAATATCACTGTGTATGTTATAAAGTTTTACAAAAATTGTATGGAAATCATGATTTTATAATTATGTATGATATTATGTGTATTTGTAACTGTAATTGTTATATTAGCACATGTATGTATATATGAGAAGTATGCTAGCATTCACAGAGAAAGAAGAACTGGTTTTACAGTGAAAACGTGTATGAACTTGAGTTGTACAAAATCAAAGGTTATAGATACAATTGTATGTTAATTGTAAAATTGAAGTGTGATTATGTTAATTGGGTATGAAATAACAGAGAACTTAATTAAAAAGGAATCAATTAGGTTTATAATTTTGGTTACAGTGTTCACTGTGTCAAGAATATAAACAATGGAGTTTTGAGTTTTTAAAACAATACTTTCAAGGATTTAACTTCTCTCAAATAGTTGTTTAAGTTGTGCCAAGTTAATATATGTATGCTTGGTGAGGTTATGTGTAAATTACATCAGTTATATGTATGTAATTAGTTGCTAGAATTTCTTAAACAGACCGAAAATGGTCTTCGTGCTCGGTTCTGTTAGTTTTTGGCGCCCCATCGTAAAAAATGGAGCACCAGCGCTGAAATTCGCACCTCAGCGCCAAAATTCGCGCCCCAGCGCCAGAAATTCATGTTCCAGCGCTGATCTCGAGCCCCAGCGCCAATCTCGCGCTGTGGCGCAACTGGTTAGCCTAGTTCTCGGGTCGCGGCGCGGGGACAGAAGTCTGAGTCGGATAGTTTTGGTCTCCTGTAGTAAAATGGCCATAACTTTCTCATACGAACTCCGATTGAGGTGATTCAAGATGATCCAGAACGGGAACGAGTAGGCCTACAATTTATGTTCTTTAAGTTTTTCAATTTGAGGTCTATAACAGTAGTCAAAATGGTCATCTTTAGGACTATTATGTTTTCGGGGGCAATCGGAAGGCGTCGGGCATTCACATATGCATGTGTAGTGCTCCTGACCATAAAAGATGATGTCCTAAGTTATAAAACATAAATGTTAGTAAATATAATGATACTTAATATTAATAAATGATGTATTAGATAAGTTATAAAAGCATAGTAAGCATACACAAGAGAGGCAAATCGGGCGTGTGACGATTGAACGTCGAAACGCCGTGCCAAGTGTTAATGAACTTAAAAAGTATTTCAATACAATTGAAATGAATATTATAAGATATGGAATAGATTTAATATAAAACCAATAAGTAGTCCTAGCAAGACTTAGGCACTTGAATGAATTTCGAATATTATATAAGTCGAAAAGTTAACACAATCTAATTGAACATTGTGTGCTAATTAATAGAAAAGATTATGAGATGTGGAGTAGAGTTTACATTATAATTATTATGTGTTGTTTTGTGACTAATAGTTGATGTGTATGATTATATAATTGTGTAGGGCACGTGAAGTGCAGATAACTATAAGCTGTTAATCTATTATTGGTAAACAACGATCAAGGCAAGTCTTTTGGTTCCTATTTGTTATGTGGACTTGATGAATTATTTTAAATTGTATGATATGTTATACATGTTGAAATCATGAAATGTTAAAGTCAATATATGACTGCATTATTTTGGCTAAGTAATGATGATTGAGTAAGGAACTCAACCTTTATATTTGCTATGTGAATTAAAAGCATGTATGCCATGTTACTATAATGAGATGTATATCGAGCATGTTATTATGTGCTATGTGATGCATGAAAACTGTTAGACTTTGTTGGGCTGTCGAGCTCACTCTTGCAAATAACCACTTTTGCAGGTTAAGATTTTAAGGTAAAGATATGTGCTAAGTGAGTTATAGAGATCTATATTCACGAAGATTACTTATGATTTATGAGAAATGTATTTCATATTTTGAACGTAATATGTTGTTGAATTATAAGTTGAGCTATCCAATATATACGGATATTTAGTTATGATGTAAGACTTTGTATAGTCATTTTGTTATAACGATTCATGATATAAGATTGAATCAAAGAGATGTAATGTAAATGTTGCGATTCAGGGCAAGAAAGAAGGAAATGTATAAAAGTTTTAAATATTCCGCAATTTTAGTGATTTTAATATCGAATAATGATGTAAAAATAGAGGTTGAATGTATGGTTAACGACCGAAGTTGAGATTTAAATTGTATAGATTTTGGGGTCGTTACATTATGAATTCCTAGTCATATCTTTTGGATTGACCAATGCTCCTGCTGCCTTCATGGATATGATGAACTGAGTATTCAAGGAATATTTGGATCATTTTGTGGTTGTGTTTATTGAGGAAGTAGCATTCCTTGGGCACATGATAACAAATCACGGAATATCTGTTGACCTAGTGAAGATTGAAGCAATTCAAAGCCTGGAGCAACCTAAGTCAGTGACCAAAGTACGTAGCTTTCTGGGCCTAGCTGGTTATTATCGGAGATTTATAGAAGGATTTTCTCGAATCGCTTCTCCTTAACTCAGCTGACTCAAAAAGATATAAAATTCAGTTGGAGCGAGGAATGTGAGAAGAGTTTCAAGAACTCAAGAGGAGACTCATTTCAGCACATGTTTTAACAATACCATTTAGTTCTGAGGGATTTGTCATCTATAGCGATGCTTCAGGCAGAGGGTTAGGATGTGTTCTCATGTAACATGGGAAAGTCATAGCCTATACCTCACGATAACTCAAAGAATATGAGAGGAATTATCCTACTCATGATCTAGAGTTGGCAGCAGTCATTTTTGCGCTTAAAATCTGGAGGCATTACCTGTATGGGGAGAAGGTTGAGATCTATACAGATCATAAAAGCCTCAAATATTTCTTCACCCAAAAGGAACTCAACACGTGGCAACGACGTTGGCTCGAGCCGTTGAAAGATTACGATCATACCATTCAATAACATCTTGGAAAAGCGAACGTAGTAGCTGACGCGTTGAGTAGAAGATCATATACGGGTACGAGTGCGATATTGTCAACGTAGAGACCCATTTTGTATGACTTACAAAGGATGGAGATAGAGTTAAAGACTCTAGGGACCCACGTGATGATGTCAAATATACGAGTAGAACCGACTTTAATTGATAACGTTAAAGCTGCTCAAGCTACAGACCTGGAGCTGATGCGTATGAAGAAGAAAGTGCAAGAAGGTGCTATTCCGGAAGCAAAAATCGATGAAGAAGGAATACTTTGAGTCAACTCCAGACTTTGTGTTCCTAACAACTTTGATTTGAAGTATAAGATCATGATAGAGGCACACAACACACCGTTTGCAATCCATCCTGGGAGTACCAAAATGTATCGTGATCTTTGACATATATTTTGGTGGAGCAATATGAAGAGATAGATAGCGGAGTTTATCTCAAGGTGTTTATCTTGTCAACGAGTCAAGGTGGAGCATCAAGTGCCAAAATGTCCATTGCAACCACTTAAAATTCCATAATAGAAGTGGGAGCACATTACCATGGATTTCGTTACTGGTCTTCCCAAGGTTTCTCAAGGCATAGATGCAATTTGGGTCATTGTTGATAGATTAACCAAGTCTATTCATTTCTTGCCTATGCGAGAAACTTATTCACTTGAACGTCTTGGTCGTATATACATAAATGAGATTGTAAGACTGCATGGTATGCCAGTATCCATAGTTTCTGATCGAGACCCAAGATTCACTTCACGGTTTTGGGTTAGTTTGCAAAAAGCTATGGGCACGGATTTACGATTTAGTTTGGCATATCATCCTCAGACGGACGGACAGTCGGAGAGGTCTATTCAAACTCTTGAAAATCTATTAAGACTCTGTGTCCTAGACTTTAAAGGAAGTTGGGACAAGTTCTTTCCATTAGTAGAATTCTCATACAACAACAGTTATCAAGCAAGTATAGGCATGGCTCCATTCTAGACGTTGTATGGACGAAAGTGTCGTTCTCCGGTATGTTGGGATGAGGTGGGTGAAGCAATATTGTTGGGGCCAGAATTGGTACACATGACAACGAAAAAGATTCAAATGATCCGATAATGTATAAAAACCTCACAAGATCGACAAAAGAGTCATGCTGATCTTCATCGAAGGGACGTGGAATTCAATGTTAGAGATTATGTGTTATTACGTGTTACTCCATGGAAGGGAGTTACAAGATTTGGAAAGAGAAGAAAGCTCAATCCTCGATTCATTGGACAATTTGAAATCCTCGACCGAGTAAGAACTGTGGCCTATAGACTCGCCTTACCGCCAAGTATGTCTCGTGTTCATAACGTTTTTCACATATCTATGTTACGTAAATTAGAACTAGACGAGATAGCGAAAGATTTAACGAAAGATAGCGAAAGATTTAACGTATGAAGAGATACATGTTTAAATCTTGGATAAGAAAGAATATATTCTACGCTGCAAGGTTATACCTCAAGTCAAAGTTTTGTGGAGAAACCACAATATTGAGGAAATGACCTGGGAGTTAGAATCTGAAATGAAATCAAGGTATCCTCGCCACTTGACATACCAGGTACGTACGCCAATTTCGAGGACAAAATTTCATAAGAAGGGAAGATTGTAAGACCCCAACTTTTATGAATAAAGATTAATTTTCTCTAAATATCTTTTTGAATAATAAGGTGTGGATTTGATATAATGTTATAGTTGTGGGTAATATTTACAAATTTTACAAAGTAAGTTGTCATAAAATATTCGTTTGGTCGGGGAATATTCGTTTTATCAGGGAATATTCGTACGACGGCACAATCATTGGTGGACCCCACAACGAAATTACTGTCGAAGTTAGAAAATGACAGGAATAACTTTTTATAAAAATAACGGCAAAAGTTTTACCGTTAAACTATGGAAATACCCAGTGATACAAGTATAGTAATATGTGTGGTTACATAGTAGCACACGGTATTGTACAATATATTTGATTATTGATGCTTACGTGAGAAGTCACTCAGTTTTATTCAATTATTACCACAATAATTGCTACATAGTATCTCACGTTATTGATTTAATTATTGTCACAATATTTTATATTATTTAATCAATAATTGAGACGACGAAGTTATTCATATTATTATTTGTATTATTGATAATGTCTAAAAAGTTCTATCGAGGAAAGGGGTTCGGTTACCTAATTGCGCGCCAATAAGGAGAAGTCCTTATCAGAAAGCCCCCTCTTTCCTAGGAATGATCTAGTTGTTAATATTGCGAGTTATAATATTAATGATGAATAAATGTTATTAAAAATGTGTTTAATGAAGCCAAGTGAATTGAGATAAATAGAGTGATTTTTATTAAAGCATTTGTTATAATTTTTGCTTATTACATGGACCCCCACTTACTCATTTTTCAAAATCGTCGGTAAAAAGTTTTATATATATATATATATATATATATATATATATATATATATATATGGGGGGGTGCGTGTGTGTGTGACGTTTGCGTAATGGTGTGTGTGTGTGGGTGACTGATGTGTGTGGTGGTGGTGGAATATATATATATATATATATATATATATATATATATATATATATATATATATATATGTAAAACTTTTGTTTTATTATATTATAAATAGAATATATTATATTTTATTTAAAATTTTTGTTTTATTAGAATATTTTATTGCATAGTGCTGCATAGTAAATCAAAATTTTTCACAGATTCTGCGCGCTCGTGATTTCAACTATTGGTCTGTGAAATTTTTTTCTAAATAGTATCATGACATTCTTCTATAAATATGATGCTTAGTTTAGAATTAAAAATCACACCAGAATCAGAGAATTCTTCTTCTATAATATTGAGTGTATTTCTTTTGAGTTTAAGAAAGTTTTGAGCGTAGAAAACAGTACCAATTTTCTTCAAGAATATCCTCGCAATATCATTCAGAAGTACTCTCCTTTTAAGATAAGAGATATTATTTTTGTTCAATATTCGCAAGAAATAATATTTTCTTTCATACTCTGTAGTATGTAAGTAATATTATTTCGTTTCAGATTCTGAATTCTACACTCATTTTGTTAAGTATTATTTCTATACTCCTTGAAATTAGTAGAATATCCTTGAAATGTGCGCTTCATCGAGTATCTTTTCACGGGAATATTTTTGTGAACATTCTTGTTAAGTTTTAATCTTTTCATGCCGGAGTACTATTCATGGGGTACTATTCATAAAGTACTATTCACTTGGGTACTATTTACTCGGGTACTATTCACCCGAGGTACTATTCTTGACAAAAAATTGATTTCCTTTCTGTTCAAATTATTTTTGATACAATATTATTCTTGAATTTTACTCCACAGAGCAGTATCATGTTGACAATTTAGACATTCTTGAACTCTGGATAAATTGAATTATAAATATTTAAAATTTATCATTGCTTTCATTTAATTGAATTCTTATATCATTGTCATCATCCTCATGCTTATATTGTGATGAAAGTCATCTTTGCCCCGTAGTGCATAAATGGATTGTTGATTGGTATGATTATGACCAGAAGTTATGTATCGGTATAATCATGACCTGTAATGTTACAAATGATGTGATAAAAGTCCTCATTGGCACGTAGTGCATTGATGGACAGTTGTTGGCATGATCACGACCATTAATTGGTGATAATAACGAATATCTTTGGCCCGTAGTGTATGACTAATTCGTGAATATGATACTAACGAATATCATTGGCTCGTAGTGCATGGATAATTCGATGATGTGGATTATTTATTAAGATGTGTTACAGTGATAAAATATTGATGATGAACTTTTAAATCATAGAAGATAGTAGATATCATGCTCTACTTAACTCTTCTAATGGATTGTTTGTTCCGATGTAGTTAAACTTGTTGTTTATTGTATTCTATCAGTTTTACACTGTTAAAGGCTAATGATAATTAATTCTGCATTATCTTAGTCATAATATTTTTTACTGGGCTAGTTGAGCTCACCATTTGCTTTCATTACTCTCTTCAGGAAATGATAACATAGCCGGGACTAGTCGGGGAATGGAGTGACGGTTCGAGATGGTGGCTGTAGTAGTTCTCACTATTCTATAAAATTACTCGAACCTTCTCAAATTATAATTTTCTATTAATACTCGGATCATATTCGTTGAAAAAGTCCAAACTGCTCGGGTTCGATTCGGAATAGTGCTCGACTCGATAAATAAATGAATCTCAATCAAACTTTATTTTATACTAGATAAATTTTGTGAATTAAATCTGAACAACTTAATACTCGAATCGATTCGATTCGTTTACATCCTTATTCATGAGAGAGCTTAAGAATTTCTATACCGGATATTTCAATCCTAAAATATTTGCCCAATTATTGCTTATAGATAAGTAGATATTAGGACTTCTATATTTTTACCAAAATATCAGTCTTCTTTATGATTACTAATCATCTCACATGCACACAGAATGTGAATAAAAAAAATTCAAAAAATAAGAATTAAAGGAAGACAGGTTATGAGATAGTGGGAGTCTAAACTTAAAAAAATAAGGGTAAAATAGAAAGAAAAAATATTGACACAATTCCAAGAAGACAAATATTTTCTATGCTATCCTTTAATAAAAGTAAATATTTCATTCTACAACCATTCCTTCCCAAAATAATTCACGTATTCCGTATTCACTTTCCCTAGAAAGAGTCTCACGTATAATATTGAATATTAATTTTTATTTCTTACTTATCTTTAAAACAATAAATTAGTTGTTAATAATGATGGTATAATGGTATAATATAATGGTAAAGGTGAGGACATTGTTACATTTTGTATTATTATCAAAAACGAATTTTTTTTTTTAATATTATATTAGATCTAGTTAGACCTGACAAAAATCGGCCTAAGTCCGCAGGCCGGCTCGGCCCTCAAAACGCGGGCTTTGGACTTCAGTTTTTCAGCTCATCAAAACTTGGGCTATTTTGGCCCTGCCCGCCAATGGTCCTGCTCGGTGATGGCCTGGCCTGTTTGGCTCGGCCCATAAAAGTATCAAAATTTGGTCATAAATTAATTCAAGTCCGCGGGCCGGTCAGACCCGTCCTTTAAAACGCGGGTTTTGAACTTCACTTTTTCAGTCCACCAAAATTTAGGTCGTTTTAATCTGGCCCGTCAATGGCCCGGCCCGTTTATCAGGTTTAGATCTAGCTAAAAGAAGGATTATGTGGCATTTGTGTATATTTGCCAGTAAATATATTTATCAATTATATTTATGAATATCCCATTATATCTGTTTGTAACAAAAAGGAGCATGATTTGTCGCAATATATAAGATTCTTTGTATATAAATGAGATAGAAGAAGATTTGTATTGGTATATGAAATCTGTCCATGATTATTGCATATACTTCCCTATAAGAACCCCCACATTTTTCTATTGGCCTATGACAAACTTGTAACAGTGTCGCAACTTATAAGTACATCAAAGAGATAATAAAGAAAAAGATGGTATTCGCCGGCACCACCACCGGCGGTTGTCCTACCATGAAAACTCTATCCCTCCAAATCCTCACCGGCCGATGGTTCATGGTCTTCGCCTCCTTCCTCATCATGTCCGCCGCCGGCGCCACCTACATGTTCGGCCTCTACTCCACCGACCTGAAATCCGTCCTCGGCTACGATCAAACCACCCTCAATCTCCTCAGCTTCTTCAAAGACCTAGGCGCCAACGTCGGAATTCTATCCGGCCTAATCAACGAGGTAACACCTCCGTATGTAGTCCTCTCCATCGGCGCAATCCTCAACTTCTCCGACTACTTCATGATATGGCTCGCCGTCACAAAAAGAATGTCCACTCCCAAAGTTTGGCACATGTGTTTGTACATTTGTGTTGGTGCAAATTCGCAGTCTTTCGCCAACACTGGAGCCCTAGTCACGTGCGTTAAGAACTTTCCGGAGAGCCGAGGCGTTGTGCTAGGGCTTGTCAAGGGTTTTGTGGGGCTTAGCGGAGCTATCATTACTCAAATCTTCCATGCTGTTTATGGAAATGATTCAAAGTCTCTCATTTTGCTTATAGGCTGGCTCCCCTCAGTTATTTCGTTTGTTTTTCTACGTACAATTCGGATAATGACAGTTATTAGACAAGAAAATGAGCTCAAAGTTTTCTATAACTTTCTCTACATATCACTTGGGCTTGCAGGGGTCTTAATGGCGATTATCATAGCACAAAAACAAATCATATTTTCGAAGGTTGAGTATGGTTGTACCGCCGCCGTGGTAATACTCTTGCTCTTTTTACCCCTTCTTGTTGTTATAAAAGAAGAATATTATCTTTGGAAGGTAAAACAACAAGCCTTAGATAATGATTCTTCTCAAATAAAAATCATAACTGAAAAACCTAGCTCGAAAACCGAAAGAACAACACCACCACCACCGCCACCAAAAAGTCGTGAAGGTGGTTGTCTTGAAGAAGTTTTCTGGCCACCTGCCCGGGGGGAAGACTACACTATCCTACAAGCACTCTTTAGCATAGATATGCTAATACTCTTTCTGTCAATAATTTGTGGTGTTGGGGGAACATTGACCGCTATTGACAATATGGGACAAATTGGAGCTTCACTTGGATACCCTAATCATAGCATTAGTACATTTGTGTCGCTTGTTAGCATATGGAATTACCTTGGAAGAGTGGTGGCCAGATTTGTGTCCGAAATCTTCTTAACAAAGTACAAATTCCCTAGGCCTCTAATGCTCACTTTGACACTAATTTTATCGTGTGTTGGACACCTTCTCATTGCATTTAATGTCCCGAATTCACTCTACTTTGCATCTATAATTATAGGGTTTTGCTTTGGTGCACAATGGCCGTTAATTTTTGCCATAATCTCGGAGATTTTTGGCCTGAAGTACTATTCTACATTGTATAATTTTGGTTCTGTGGCTAGTCCTATTGGAGCATATTTGCTCAATGTGAGGGTCACGGGGCATTTGTATGATAAGGAGGCTGAGAGACAAATGGAAGCTTCCGGAAGGATCCGAAAGCCTGGTGAGGACTTGAATTGCGTCGGGGATGAGTGTTTTAAATTGGCTTTCATTATAATTACTGCTGTGACATTATTTGGAGCACTTGTTTCCATTGTTTTGGTGCTTAGGACTCGGAAGTTTTACAAGGATGACATTTACAAGAAGTTCCGGTACGAGGTGAAAGCGGCCGAGTTGTCAGAACGAAAATGATGTTGTCAGAACAATAAATGTCACTTAAGATATTAAGTATAGTTGGACAATTATAAAAGAACAATAAATGTCACTTAAGATATTAAGTGTAGTTGGACAATTATAAAAGTGTCGTTACATGTATATTTGCTTGCAGTATCAACAAAAAAACAAGATGGATAGATATAGGTTGATGTCAAGAAGTAGAAAAAAAGACAGTTATATTGAGTGATGGATAAAAATATGGAAGGTTGTGCTACTGCTTAGTTTGCAACGTTTATTGATTGATGCCATGATTATTCGTATGTGTTTTATTATCTTTTGGCTTTCTGTGAATGATACAACTTCTCATTTTGTTAATTTGTAAAAAAATTGTAGTAGAGGGTTTGTTTTGAACTCTCTCTTTTCAATGCATTGAAATTCTAATAAAGAAATAAATTTGGCTACTGTTTCATTAACTATAATTAGTTGATTGTCTTGTTCTTAATCCACTTGCTCTTGGTCCCCTTAATTTGACATTGAAGTTGGAAGCTGCAATTTTTTATGAAAGAGATTTTCTTATGGGTAACCCCAATATTATTAATATATTTATTTGACATAAATCTCTAGGAATATAGATAGCACAACTCTTAATATATCTTGGCTGTTTCTAAATAAGAATTTAATTTCTTAGTTTCTTTCATCAAGATTTCACAAAGGTTAAATACACATTCGTTACATTAAGTAATTCGATTATTAAAATATTTGGGTTTATAAATTATTACATAAATTACTTAATTACATACAATGTCAATCGTAAAATTATTTTCCGACAAAAATTAACTTGAATAACTAACCCGATTGACAACTCGATTGATTTTATAAAATTAATTTGATCGTAAAAAAAATACGCATTTACTGTATTAAATATTAAAATATATTAAACGGCCGTATTAAAACAAAAAATAATTACCAAAAACAAGTATAAGAAAAATGGCTAAACCAAACCTCAAAACCATCATTCAGATCCATGGCCATCATGTCCCAATCTCCGATTACTACATTCACAACCACCATTGTGGAATCAAAATCATAAAAAAGCTAAACCTCAAAATCATCTTTTTGCCCCAAAGTCATGATGGATATTTTCATTATCTAAAAGTATATAATAAATATATTATATGTTATCCATGTAATCACCAATTAATATTGGCTGAGTTAGATAAGAGAGAGGTGTTGATATTAAGGACTTGAGTTCAAGTAATGGCAACAATATTCTTATAATATTCTTTTTTTAATAAAATTATAAAAGGCCAACAATAATCCAACGGTAATATTTCTAACGGAAAGGCCAACAATAATATTTCCAACGGGTAAGCCAACAGTAATATTTTCAACGGTAATATTTCAATTGCCGCAATTGGGACACGGCATCGTAATTGGGCCAAAATTGAGCTACAAATCCACCCAAAATATTCAACTAAAAATCATTTAATCCTTTTCAAGTTCTTAAGAAAAATTATTACTCTAAATATTTTTCTTGTTATAATTTTCTTATTTCATTTATAGTGTAGCACTAAATTTGTTCATACACAACAAATTCTAGTACAGAATAAAATATAGGTTTGTCTTATCTTAGGAGACTAATTCGCAGTAACCCTGTGTAGCAAAAATAAGAGGCGAATATAGTTTTAAGGAAAGAGCGGTCAACCATTAGATTTAGGCAGGAATATTATTGTTTTATATCTTATTACAAAGTAAATTTTTCAACAATCAAAAGACTATATTATCTGGAGGACAACAATTCAAAAATAGCTTAAATCAAATTAACAAACTTGAGAAGTTTGATGGATTATTCTTCAGACGTTGGAAAAGAAAAATGTATTTTTGCTTAACGGCATTAAAAATCTCTCATGTGCTAAATGAAGAGAAAATTGAAGAAAAGGAAAATGAGACAACGGCAGAAATGAAGAATCGAATAAAATGGGAACAAGATGATTTCATGTGTAAAGGGTATAATTTAAATGCACTATCCAATTCGTTGTACGATGTGTATGAAGCCAAATTAATGAAAAAGACGACAAGGGAGTTATGGGAAGATCTCGACAATAAATACAAAATCGAGGATATCGGAAATAAAAAATTTCTGGTAAGTTCATTATTTGATTATCAAATGATAGAAAACAAATCTGTTATGCTGCAAGTACATGAACTTCAAATTATTATAAATCAAATTGTGTCGGAAGGCCATAGCCTTGACGAAGGGTTTCAAGTATCGACAATCATTTTAAAGTTACCATTTTAATGGAAAGATTGTCGAAAGGAATTGAAACAAAAGAAAGATGCAATGACTATGCAAGAACTTATTAAATTTCTCCAAGTTGAAGAAAATTATCAAAACTTGGATAAATTGGAAATAGAAAACAAAAGTGATAAAGCTCTTGTCATAGAAAATTCATTTAAACCAAGGGAAAACAATAAAAGAAAGCGTGGTGGTCAACATAGCACTTCTGGAAATAAAAAACTGAAAGATACGTGTTGGAAGTGTGGTAAGCCAAGACATTTCAAGAAACAATGTACTTTGCACTTGAAACAAAGGGCAATAAAAGAATGACCAAGCAAATATGGTAGACAATGAGGATATTGCTGCTATTATCATGGAGACTAACATGGTTAGAAATGACATGGAATGGTGGATCGATTCTGGAGCAACCAAGCATATTGCCAAGAATAAAGCAATATTTAAAGCCTATGAACCTATGAAGGATAGTCAAGAACTATTCATGGGAAATTCATCAACTGCAAAAGTGATGGGCAAAGGCAAGGTGATTCTCAAGTTGTCATCCAGGAAGACAAATACTCTAAATGATGTTCTTCATGTTCCAGAAAAAATCTTGTATCTGTTAGTCTTTTAAACAAACATGACATAAAAGTCTTGTTTGAAGCTAATTGTATTGTATTGTCTAAGGATGGTATGTATGTCGGAAAAGGATATGAATCTAATGGCATGTACAAACTAAATGTTATTAATGAAAATTCATCTTTTTCTTATATGATTTCTACTTTTAATGTTTGGCATGCTAGATTAGGACATGTAAATTATAAAAGTATGTTTATCATGAGTAATCTTAGTTTAATTCCTAAGATTAATTTTTCTGATTAAGAAAAATATGTTATATGTGTTAAATCTAAAATTGCCAAGAAGCCTTTTAAAAAAGTAGAAAAAAATTCACAATTATTAGAATTAATTAATTCCAATATTTGTGAATTTGAGGGCATATTAACTAGGGGAGGTAAAAGATATTTTATAACATTTATAGACGATTGTTCTAAATACACTCAAGTTATTTGTTAAGGACTAAAGATGAGGCTTTAGAAAAATATAAAATCTACAAGGATGAACTTAAAAATCAATTAGATCAATAAATTAAAATTCTTAGATTTGATAGAGGGGAATACTTCTCTTATAATGATTTTTGTGAGAAATATGGTATAATTCATCAAACTACAGCCCCTTATAGTCCTCAACAAAATGGAGTAGCAGAGCGAAAAAATAGGACAAACTTGAAGAAATGATTAATATATTACTTCTTACTTCTTGTTTGCCTAAAAATTTATGGGGGGAAGCATTAATGACTGCTTGTTATATACTTAATCGTATACCCCATATGAAAACTAATATTACACCTTATAAATTAATTGTGGAAAAAGACAAAACCCTCTCGTGACCATTTAAGGGTATGGGGATGTAGAACATTAGTAAGGTTAACTGATCCTAAAAGGCCTAAAGTTGGTGCTAAAGCAATTGTGACAACCCAAGAATTTTGAATTTTTTTAAAATTTTTATTATTTGATTTAAGGTTCAAAATTAGAACCTAGAAAGAAAATTAGTGTATGCGTTTGATATTTTTAAGAAGGAATTTTGAGGATTTCAAAATTCTGTGAAAGATTTAGGTGAATTATTCAGGATTAAGGAAATACGTGATTGTGTTCTGTGTATATGTGTACATGATGTGGTTAAGGGTCAAGGGTTGACCAGATAATCGATATCTGTATCAAACCCTAAGTATATATTAAGAACGTCAACGTTCGGTTTGAAAACCCTAGCGATTGATAAGAAACCCTAGAAACCGATTCTGAAAATCCTAATTTCAGTTCCGGGTATTCGAAACCTTAATTCAAAAGTTAGAAACCCTAAATCGGGAACTTAATGGCGTACGTGTAAATAATTATAAGATAAATTAGGGTTAAACTTGACAAATTGGTTAGAAAATCTTAATTTCAAAATCTGAAACCCTAATTTATAATTAGGGAAAACTTAATTGTTGATTTAATAATTTTAATGTGAATTAGGAAATATTAATCCTAATTTTCAAGTTGTTAGTAATTAGAAAATATTAATCTAATTACGAAATCTAATTTCTAATTTAGGAAAATTATTTTTCTATTTGAAACCCTAATTAGTGGTTTGTAAACCCTAATGACCGATTTGACCTTAATTGACGAATTAGCGATTTTAATTAGAAAATACTAATCCTAATTAGCAATATTTAAGTTATGATTAAGAATTTTTTTGTATAATTAGAAAATTCTAATTATAATTTAGAAATGCTAATTTTTTATTTTTGAAAACCTAATTTGGAAATTCTAGATTTTATTTTTCTAAATCCTAAGGATTTTCCAAACCCTAAACCCTAAAATTTCTAAACCCTAAACCCTAAGGATTTGACTAATTGACTAGAATGCCATTAATATAAAATGCCAAATGTCTAGAATACCCTTTTTGTATTCTTTATTTAGGTAGTGTACAAATCTTGCCAAAATAATGAGTAGGTGACCAAATATGTTGACCATGTGCTCTAAAACATCAGATATACCAGCCATCTTGCCCCTTTATCAGCCTCATTCATTGCATCATATCTTTTAAAATGAGAAAAGTAAGTAAAGTTATTCACTTTACTTGTCAAAATTGCCAAGACTTTCTCTCACTAGAAAATTCGAGATTTAGAGAGAGAGAAAAAGAGAAGCTAAGCCTTAATCATCTCTTAGCATTCCTATAACAGATTCAATGGTCAGATTCCAAGATCCAAGCTAGAAAAAGGTATAAACCCTAAATTTCAAAAATCATGTGATCTTGTGTTAATGTTGTTGTTTGTTGTTTAAAGATATGTTAGAAGGTGTCTTTTAGTGATCTGGGTTGTTAAATCCCAGATCCAAAACATCAAAGTCCACGAATCAAGAATTTTTGAAGTCTAGAAAAATATTCAAGAAATGGTCTGACAACCATATGTCAATGGCCTTAGATCTTTATGTTTTTATGATTTGACTTGTTTTAAAGTTGTACTCGGTAGCTTGCCATGTGGTCTTTCATCTGGAAGTGGAATCACAGCCATCCCATGTCCAGATCGTGAGTTATTAACGGTCAAAGTAGGTTGACCGACGTTGACCGGGTAAATTCTGGGCAAACCCAGAATTTCAGAATGTTCTGACAAGCGTTTGCAGGCTCAAGATCTTGCAGTAGTTTGTTAGTTAGGTCAAGTTAGTATGTTTTTGATATACCCTGACATGAAGACTACGTGTTAAATGCTTTATATCACCAAGATCCAGAACATAATAGTAGAGAATCGTGGTCAAACAATCGTTGACCACCAGCCTCTTGATGAAATCTGGGAAACCCAGATTTCTCATGAACAGATCCGAACCCCTACTTTGACCATGCCAGATAGTGATCGTATGATGTTGTTAGGTTGTATTAGTGTTATGGTCGTGTACCCTGACATCACTACTATAATATGAAACCAATATGTCACCCAAACAAGTTGCATGATGCAAGTTATGACGATCTAAAACTAGTATCCTCAACTGTTCTTCATTTTCTGGAAAACCCAGAAATGAAGAACAGTGTTGTCAGAAAGTTTGATTGCCTAGATCTCTCTGTGATTATATGTTTTGATCATTATCTTTGCTTATAATTGTAGTATTACAGTTGTTCTAAAACATAAAAGTAATTACAAGCCCAGAAATCAAGTGTAGCACGGATTAAATTTCGGTCAAACTAGCATACTCGGTGTCTGACGATGAAGCTCAAGAGCAGGCCAAGAGCACCTATAGCGACGGGTCTGTCGCTATAGGGCTCTTTAGTGACAGTTTATTATTATTATTTTCCAGAAATTATTTTAAAATTGATAAAAATGGTTTTTAATTATTAAAAATACTAAATAAATTCTGAAAAATTATTTTAAATTCTGAAAAATAGTTTTTAATTATTTTAAGTATATTTCATAAATATTTAATATTTTTAGAATATAAATGGTATTTAATTTATTTAATTATAATATTAAATAAATAATTTAAAAATGATTTTAATTCATAAAAAATCGTGAAATATAATATTATGGTATAATAAAATATTTGAAGTTATTTTTAATGACTTTTAATATTTTGTGATGAATTTCATTAATTTATTAATCTTAATGGTAATTAGTTTATTTAATGAATATATTAAATAAATTAAGGAAAAATAGAATTAATGCTTTATAAATCATATGAAAATGATTTAAGTGTTATAAAAATATTTTGAATTATAAAATATAACTTTTGATATTTTGACATGAAATTATTAATATTTTAATATTAATATCAATTATCGGATAATGAATTTAAGTGTTTAAAAATCATATTTAAATGATTTTAAGGTATTAAAAATACTTTAATATATTATAATATTATGTGATGTATTTCATTAATATTTGATAATAAATAAATATTAATGATAACGGGATTATGTGGTATATAATTTATTTAAATGCGTGTTTTATGATTGAAAATTTATGATAAATGGTAATAATTATTTAAAAATTAGTATGAGACTTAGAAAAATATTTTGACTGATATTAAAATTATTTGAGATAATTGTAAGTGTTTAAGTCAGAGATTAATTGATCTTAGACTCGATAAAAGTCTGACTAGACCGTCGAGACGTTAGAATTTTATCGGAATCAAGATAGATTGTAATAGTTTGACTTGATACCAAGTCTTATGTGTGTTATAGACTGATAGGGTTATATGCTATGTGTTTAGGTTATTCTATGTATGTCTATATATATAATAGTATTATATTATGATGATATTATTCTAATATTGGAGATCTATATTACTAATTTTAGGTCTTCGATAAAGCGTTATACATTGTGTTGCGGTAATCAACGGTTCAGGCAAGTTTGTTTCTACTTAACTCTAATAAGAGTTGTTTCATTCGGAAAAGCTTATGGTGAATCATTGCTGATTGCCATGTATAATTGTACTCTGTAAATATTGCATGTATAAGTCATGTATGAAAGACTGATCACCTTCATTACCCTTTGGTTCAAAAATATTTGTTCATGTTATATACTTGTTCAGTCATAAACTTGTTCCTACTAGTTCACAATTATATTGTTGAATTATAGCCAGCTTATTATTCAAACTCTTCAATAATGATATATCGTTATATTGTTGAATTTAAACTTGTTGGGCAATCCTTATGCTCACCCTTGCTATATCATGATAAAATATTGCAGATTAAGGCGAATGCGTCAGATACAAGGAGAAGGTTAAAGACAGTTCAAGCTTTAGTATAAGTATGTGATTAGTTTTGTAATGGTATTGTATGTTAATAATGTTATTTGTTAGAAAAGTTATGAAATGTGTATTAAGTTAAGGTTACTCGACCTTGGGGAATAGTGTGTAAGTTTATTGTATAAACAATTTATGTTTATATCTTTCGTAAATAGTAATAGTTGTATAGAATGATCGAACCGAATCCGAGGTGATTTAGGACCTGGATTCGGGGCCCTCACAGTTGGTATCAGAGCTGTAGGTTATGAACCCTAGGTAGGAATACTTGAGATTAATAACCGCAGTGATTAGGATAAGATCTAACTCACATAGAGTTAGTTGGTCGGTAAGATTCAAAGATGAATCTCGGCGAGTTATAAGATACAGAGTTCCCTAACTCTGATAATAAAAGTTGAACAGTAGTGAGAAATAGATAGAGTCTAAAAGACTGAAAGTGCAGTGATAGAAGATCGTAAAACAAAACAATCAAGACATAGAAATGAATCGTAATATATACGATGCGATCACCCCGTGATCTGATAAGGTGATAATTGGAAGAAGAGTCAATCTAATGATTGAAAAGTTACAGCAAAGTTTGTTGTGGGGCAGTTGTACTATGAAAACTCATAAAAGAGTTATGGATTATGAATACGAATTAAATGAAATTCATATTGAGAAGGGTGTTAGTGTTAGGTGGGGAATTCAATTGTGGACTCGTGTCAGCAGCTGAGTTGTATGATTCTTCGTATGTGAGTTGAATTGTACTTGGTGTAATAACTACTTAGTTTCTGACAATGATAATCATTGAAATGTTGTGTCGCGCTATTTGCTATATGCATGTTAAGAGGGTGATTCCTTTCTCATGTGTATAACAGATAGATAGGTCATAGGTAGAGGATATAAGGTTAAGTACAAGTTTAAAACTCATACTTATGTGACATTCTTGACTCATAGTTATATGAAATGTTTATGAACCCCTCAGCGAACGGACGCCAAAGGTCAGACTAGGACAAGTTCTTAAGCTCATATGATTGTGGCAAGTAAATGAACTCATAAGTGTGGTGTGACGAACTGGGTATAGTTGTGTGTAAACAGAATATTGAGGATAATAAGAACAGATAGATTGTTAAGAAAATGATTACTAGTGAAGAAATAAGTTTTCCAAAACTCCTAGCTATGCTAGACTTCGAAATTTTGACATCAAGCTAAATACGCACTATGTGCCTTTAAAATAAAATATGTAGACTCGTAATCATTTTTGAAACGGTTTAAATTCTAGTCTATGCTACTTATTTCAGCTAGACGTAAATGATTTGAAATATCAAAATATATTTTATTTATCACTCATGTACCATGTAACTTGGTGCAGAGATGATAAAAAGGTGATGGAGTTGTAAATACATGAATACTTAGTGCGAATCCGATCTGAAAATCATTGTTCCACTATTGTATGATGTGTTATGACAAAGTCATATAATTACGGCATCCTCAAACAGGCTGTTAATACAGTACGTCATCATGACGTCATTCTCGAAAATATTTTCAAAAGTTTAATTTGCCAACGGGGTTTGGCTACACCTAAATAATTCGATTGAATTGAATTATTGATATGGGTCTATGCTATTCGATTCAGCTAGACTAAAGTTTATGAAAACTCTAAGTGTTCATTGAAAGAAATTTCCCGAACCAAATTATTTTGGTGCGGAATCCAATAAGACTGAGGTAGAATTTTTGTGCCTTTGGCAGTGACGAGAAACAGATAAAAGCAGTACTTGGCCAGTACAGGGCATATTGGGCTAATCACCCTTTGTGTTCGTCAGTAATGATGGTTTGCGGATGAATTTCTATAAAATCTTTACGAAAATGACAGACAAATAGTCTATATAACTCCTCAGCAAAATTTGAGGATTTTTACTCTTGTGAGTGGTGTATTAGATAGCATGTGATGCTGTGTATGTATGGTGCAAGGTGAATAGTGTAGGGTGCAAGGTAAATTTCGGGGACGAAATTTTTAGAAGAAGGGGTGAATGTGACAACCCAAGAATTTTGAATTTTTTTAAAATTTTTATTATTTGATTTAAGGTTCAAAATTAGAACCTAGACAGAAAATTAGTGTATGCGTTTGATATTTTTAAGAAGAAATTTTGAGGATTTCAAAATTCTGTGAAGGATTTAGGTGAATTATTCAGGATTAAGGAAATACGTGATTATGTTCTGTGTATATGTGTACATGATGTGGTTAAGGGTCAAGGGTTGACCAGATAATCGATATCTGTATCAAACCCTAAGTATATATTAATTAAGAACGTCAACGTTCGGTTAGAAAACCCTAGCGATTGATAAGAAACCCTAGAAACCGGTTCTGGAAATCCTAATTTCAGTTCCGGGTATTCGAAACCTTAATTCAAAAGTTAGAAACCCTAAATCAGGAACTTAATGGCGTAAGTGTAAATAATTATAAGATTAATTAGGGTTAATCTTAACAAATTGGTTAGAAAATCTTAATTTCAAAATCTGAAACCCTAATTTATAATTAGGGAAAAACTTAATTGTTGATTTAATAATTTTAATGTTAATTAGGAAATATTAATCCTAATTTTCAAGTTGTTAGTAATTAGAAAACATTAATCTAATTACGAAATCTAATTTCTAATTTAGGAAAAATTATTTTTCTATTTGAAACCCTAATTAGTGGTTTGTAAACCCTAATAATCGATTTGACCTTAATTGCCGAATTAGCGATTTTAATTAGGAAATACTAATCCTAATTAGCAATATTTAAGTTATGATTAAGAAATTTTTTATATAATTAGAAAATTCTAATTATAATTTAAAAATATTAATTTTTTATTTTTGAAAACCTAATTTGGAAATTCTAGATTTTATTTTTCTAAATCCTAAGGATTTTCCAAACCCTAAATCCTAAAATTTCTAAACCCTAAACCTTAAGGGTTTGGCTAATTGACTAGAATGCCATTAATATAAAATGCCAAATGTCTAGAATACCCTTTTTGTATTCTTTATTTAGGTAGTGTACAAATCTTGCCAAAATAATGAGTAGGTGACCAAATATGTTGACCATGTGCTCTAAAACATCAGATATACCAGCCATCTTGCCCCTTTATCAGCCTCATTCATTGCATCGTATCTTTTAAAATGAGAAAAGTAAGTAAAGTTATTCACTTTACTTGTCAAAATTGCCAAGACTTTCTCTCACTAGAAAATTCGAGATTTAGAGAGAGAGAAAAAGAGAAGCTAAGCCTTAATCATCTCTTAGCATTCCTATAACAGATTCAATGGTCAGATTCCAAGATCCAAGCTAGAAAAAGGTATAAACCCTAAATTTCGAAAATCATGTGATCTTGTGTTAATGTTGTTGTTTGTTGTTTAAAGATATGTTAGAAGGTGTCTTTTAGTGATCTGGGTTGTTAAATCCCAGATCCAAAACATCAAAGTCCACGAATCAAGAATTTTTGAAGTCTAGAAAAATATTCAAGAAATGGTCTGACAACCATATGTCAATGGCCTTAGATCTTTATGTTTTTATGATTTGACTTGTTTTAAAGTTGTACTCGGTAGCTTGCCATGTGGTCTTTCATCTGGAAGTGGAATCACAGCCATCCCATGTCCAGATCGTGAGTTATTAACGGTCAAAGTAGGTTGACCGACGTTGACCGGGTAAATTCTGGGCAAACCCAGAATTTCAGAATGTTCTGACAAGCGTTTGCAGGCTCAAGATCTTGCAGTAGTTTGTTAGTTAGGTCAAGTTAGTATGTTTTTGATATACCCTGACATGAAGACTACGTGTTAAATGCTTTATATCACCAAGATCCAGAACATAATAGTAGAGAATCGTGGTCAAACAATCGTTGACCACCAGCCTCTTGATGAAATCTGGGAAACCCAGATTTCTCATGAACAGATCCGAACCCCTACTTTGACCATGCCAGATAGTGATCGTATGATGTTGTTAGGTTGTATTAGTGTTATGGTCGTGTACCCTGACATCACTACTATAATATGAAACCAATATGTCACCCAAACAAGTTGCATGATGCAAGTTATGACGATCTAAAACTAGTATCCTCAACTGTTCTTCATTTTCTGGAAAACCCAGAAATGAAGAACAGTGTTGTCAGAAAGTTTGATTGCTTAGATCTCTCTGTGATTATATGTTTTGATCATTATCTTTGCTTATAATTGTAGTATTACAGTTGTTCTAAAACATAAAAGTAATTACAAGCCCAGAAATCAAGTGTAGCACGGATTAAATTTCGGTCAAACTAGCATACTCGGTGTCTGACGATGAAGCTCAAGAGCAGGCCAAGAACACCTATAGCGACGGGTCTGTCGCTATAGGGCTCTTTAGTGACAGTTTATTATTATTATTAATTTCTGGAAATTATTTTAAAATTGATAAAAATAGTTTTTAATTATTAAAAATACTAAATAAATTCTGAAAAATTATTTTAAATTCTGAAAAATAGTTTTTAATTATTTTGAGTATATTTCATAAATATTTAATATTTTTGGAATATAAATGGTATTTAATTTATTTAATTATAATATTAAATATATGATTTAAAAATGATTTTAATTCATGAAAAATCATGAAAAATAATATTATGGTATAATAAAATATTTTAAGTTATTTTTAATGACTTTTAATATTTTGTGATGAATTTAATTAATTGATTAATATTAATGGTAATTAGTTTATTTAATGAATATATTAAATAAATTAAGGAAAAATAGAATTAATGCTTTATAAATCATATGAAAATGATTTAAGTGTTATAAAAATATTTTGAGTTATAAAATATAACTTTTGATATTTTGTCATGAAAATATTAATATTTTAATATTAATATCAATTATCGGATAATGAATTTAGTGTTTAAAAATCATATTTAAATAATTTTAAGGTATTAAAAATACTTTAATATATTATAATATTATGTGATGTATTTCATTAATATTTGATAATAAATAAATATTAATGATAACGGGATTATATGGTATTTAATTTATTTAAATACGTGTTTTATGATTAAAAATTTATGATAAATGGTAATAATTATTTAAAAATTAGTATGAGACTTAGAAAAATATTTTGACTGATATTAAAATTATCTGAGATAATTTTAAGTGTTTAAGTCAGAGTTTAATTGATCTTAGACTCGATAAAAGTCTGACTAGACCGTCGAGACGTTAGAATTTTATCGGAATCAAGATAGATTGTAATAGTTTGACTTGATACCAAGTCTTATGTGTGTTATAAACTGATAGGGTTATATGCTATGTGTTTATGTTATTCTATGTATGTCTATATATATAATAGTATTATATTATGATGATATTATTCTAATATTGGAGATCTATATTACTGATTTTAGGTCTTCGATAAAGCGTTATACATTGTGTTGCGGTAATCAACGGTTCAGGCAAGTTTGTTTCTACTTAACTCTAATAAGAGTTGTTTCATTCAGAAAAGCTTATGGTGAATCATTGCTGATTGCCATGTATAATTGTACTTTGTACATATTGCATGTATAAGTCAGGTATGAAAGGCTGATCACCTTCATTATTCTTTGTTTCAGAAATATTTGTTCATGTTATATACTTGTTCAATCATAAACTTGTTCCTGCTAGTTCACAATTATATTGTTGAATTATAGCCAGCTTATTATTCAAACTCTTCAATCATGATATATCGTTATATTGTTGAATTTAAACTTGCTGGGCAATCCTTATGCTCACCCTTGCTATATCATGATAAAACATTGCAGATTAAGGCGAATGCGTCGGATACAAGGAAAAGCTTAAAGACAGTTCAAGCTTTAGTATAAGTATACGATTAGTTTTGTAATGGTATTGTATGTTAATAATGTTATTTGTTAGAAAAGTTATGAAATATGTATTAAGTTAAGGTTACTCGACCTTGGAGAATAGTGTGTAAGTTTATTGTATAAACAATTTGTGTTTATATCTTCCGCAAATAGTAATAGTTGTACAGAATGATCGAACCGGATCCGAGGTGATTTAGGACCTGGATTTGGGGCCCTCACAGTTGGTATCAGAGCTGTAGGTTATGAACCTTAGGTAGGAATACTTGAGATTAATAACCGCATTGATTAGGATAAGATCTAACTCACATAGAGTTAGTTGGTCGTTGAGATTCAAAGATGAATCTCGGCGAGTTATAAGATATAGAGTTCCCTAACTCTGATAATAAAAGTTGAACAGTAGTGAGAAATAGATAGAGTCTAAAAGACTGAAAGTGCAGTGATAGAAGATCGTAAAACAAAACGATCAAGACACAGAAATGAATCGTAATATATACGATGCGATCACCCCGTGATCTGATAAGGTGATAACAGGAAGAAGAGTCAATCTAATGATTGAAAAGTTACAGCAAAGTTTGTTGTGGGGCAGTTGTACTATGAAAACTCATAAAAGAGTTATGGATTATAAATACGAATTAAATGAAATTCATACTGAGAAGGGTGTTAGTGTTAGGTGGGGAATTCAATTGTGGACTCGTGCCAGCAGCTGAGTTGTATGATTCTTCGTATGGGAGCTGAATTGTACTTGGTGTAATAACTACTTAGTTTCTGACAATGATAATCATTGAAATGTTGTGTCGCGCTATTTGCTATATGCATGTTAAGAGGGTGATTCCTTTCTCATGTGTATAACAGATAGATAGGTCATAGGTAGAGGATATAAGGTTAAGTACGAGTTCTTAAAACTCATACTTATGTGACATTCTTGACTCATAGTTATATGAAATGTTTATGAACCCCTCAGCGAACGGACGCCAAAGGTCAGACTAGGACAAGTTCTTAAGCTCATATGATTGTGGCAAGTAAATGAACTCATAAGTGTGGTGTGACGAACTGGGTATAGTTGTGTGTAAACAGAATATTGAGGATAATAGGAACAGATAGATTGTTAAGCAAATGATTACTAGTGAAGAAATAAGTTTTCCAAAACTCCTAGCTATGTTGGACTTCGAAATTTTGACATCAAGCTAAATACGCACTATGTGCCTTTAAAATAAAATATGTAGACTCGTAATCATTTTTGAAACGGTTTAAATTCTAGTCTATGCTACTTATTTCAGCTAGACGCAAATGATTTAAAATATCAAAATATATTTTATTTATCACCCATGTACCATGTAACCTGGTGCAGAGATGATAAAAAGGTGATGGAGTTATAAATACAGGAATACTTAGTGTGAATACGATCTGAAAATCATTGTTCCACTATTGTATGATGCGTTATGACAAAGTCATCTAATGACGGCATCCTCAAACAGACTGTTAATATAGTACGGCATCATGACGTCATTCTCGAAAATGTTTTCAAAAGTATAATTTGCCAACGGGGTTTGGCTACACCTAAATAATTCGATTGAATTGAATTATTGATATGGGTCTATGCTATTCGATTCAGCTAGACTAAAGTTTATGAAAACTCTAAGTGTTCATTGAAAGAAATTTCCCGAACCAAATTATTTTGGTGCGAAATCCAATAAGACTGAGGTAGAATTTTTGTGCCTTTGGCAGTGACGAGAAACAGATAAAAGCAGCACTTGGCCAGTACAGGGCATATCGGGCTAATCACCCTTTGTGTTCGTAAGTAATGACGGTTTGCGGATGAATTTCCATAAAACCTTTGCAAAAATGACAGACAAATAGTCTATATAACTCCTCAGCAAAATTTCAAGATTTTTACTCTTGTGAGTGGTGTATTAGATAGCATGTGATACTGTGTATGTATGGTGCAAGGTGAATGGTGTAGGGTGCAAGGTAAATTTCAGGGACGAAATTTTTAGAAAAAGGGGTGAATGTGACAACCCGAGAATTTTGATTTTTTTTTAAAATTTTTATTATTTGAATTAAGGTTCAAAATTAGAACCTAGACAGAAAATTAGTGTATGCGTTTGATATTTTTAAGAAGGAATTTTGAGGATTTCAAAATTCTGTGAAGGATTTAGGTGAATTATTCAGGATTAAGGAAATACGTGATTATGTTCTGTGTATATGTGTACATGATGTGGTTAAGGGTCAAGGGTTGACCAAATAATCGATATCTGTATCAAACCCTAAGTATATATTAAGAACGTCAACGTTCGGTTAGAAAGAATTGGTACTATTAGGTTATTAATTACATTAGCATCAATTCATAAACTTGTTATACACCAAATGAATGTTAAAACTACTTTTCTAAATGGTGACTTAGAAGAGGAAGTTTATATGGAACAACCAGAAGGGTTTGTTTTAAAAGGTCAAGAAAGAAAAGTTTGTAAACTTATTAAATCTTTATATGGCCTAAAACAAGCACCTAAGCAGTGACATAAAAAATTTGACCAAATGATTGTTTCAAATGGATTTAAAATAAATGAATCGGATAAATGCGTTTATTCTGAGTTTAGTAAAGGTTTTGGTTCTATAATTTGTTTATATGTTGATGATATACTTATTTTTGGTACTAGTGAAAAGGTAGTAGTAGAAACTAAAGTATTTTTGTTTGCTACTTTTGAAATGAAAGATATGGGGGAGGCTGATGTAATTTTAGGTATTAAAATTGTGCGGTCTCAAGATACTATTTCTTTAACTCAATCTCATTATATTGAGAAATTGTTAAAGAAGTTTAATCACGAGAATTGCAAAATAGCCTCTACCCCATATGATCATTATGTTAATTTATTTCCAAATAAAGGAAATAATATATCTCAATTAGGCTATGCAAGTGTAATTGGTTGTCTAATGTATGAAATGCAGTGTACTAGACTTGATATAGCATTTGCAGTAGGAGTATTGAGTAGGTTTACTCATAATCCATGTCAGGTTCATTGGGATGCAGTATCAAGGATACTTAAATATCTTAAAGGCACAATGAACTATGCATTATGCTATACAGGATACCCAGCTGTGGTAGATGGGTACACGGATGCAAACTGGACAACAGATTCAGATGAAATAAATTCTACAAGTGGATGGATATTCATTTTAGGAAGAGGGGCAATTTCTTCGGGTTCCAAGAAAAAAACCTTGATAACACATTCAACTATGGAATCTGAGTTTGTTGCATTATCAACTGCTATAAAAGAAGCCAAATGGCTAAAGAATTTATTATTTGAGATACCACTTTGGCCCAAACCAATAACAACTATCTCAATATGTTGTGATAATGAGGTAGCATTATCACGGTCTTATAACAAGGTTTATAATGGGAAGTCTAGACACATAAGTTTAAGATATAGTTATGTAAAGGAGCAAATCAATAAAGGGGTTGTTACCTTTAACTGTGTTAAGTCAAAGGGAAATTTGACAAATCCTTTTACAAAAGGCCTAGGCAAGGATATAATATGTAAGACTTCCAAGGAGATGGGTTTAAAGCCTTTAAATGGGAGGTAATCTATAAGTGGAACCCAACTAAATACTAGTGTAACATCTGGTATATTAGTTCAATAGAAGAATATTTATAGTAATAACCAGTTATACACTAGACAAGTATGAAGAAGAAATTCTTCAAAACCATCTCAAAGATAATGTATTCTTGTATGGAGAACAAATAGGGTAGGATAAACCTTTAATGAATCTATGTTCGGTTTGGAGGATGCAGGTCATACAAGTGCATCTAATTAGATTCACCTATGCAAGTGAAGGAAGTGGGCCGCTTCTGCGAGACATAAGGCTTATCTCTAAGTCACTTACGAAACCCAGGAGGTAAACACAAGACCATAAATGTGTTGGGTGTAGACACTCAAAATTTTGCATTCCTGTTACTAACCTTGTAGAAAGGCAAAATCGTCTTCCAAAGATAACCCTGGAAGTTAAAACAGCTCAATCCTGGAGACAACTCCGGGATACTCAGTTTTCAATCTTGGAAACAACCCCGAGATACTCAGTTACAATCTCAGAGACAACCCTGGGAGATTCAGTTCCCACCTCGGAGATAACCCTGAGGTATGCAATTCTAATTTCGGAGATAACCCCGTAGAATCAGTTTTAACCTCGGAGACAACCCCGAGACACTTAGTTTCCACCGCAGAGATAATCTCGAGAGGTCAAGCACACCTCAGAGACAACTCTGAGGACGTTCAGAACTCACAACAGCCCAATCTTAGAGATAACCCTCAGAAACGACTACTACATCAGTACAAAATCGGAGATGGCCTCGGTGAGGGGAAAAATCGTCATTTTGCTACCTCGATACTACATTCACGCCATCTCAACATATTTTCATCCCACATTTCATTCAGAAGTGTCCCACAAGAACCATAGTTGAAAATTCCGAGTGACTACTACACAAGACAGCACACCGGATATAATTTAAAGACTCGAAGATCTGGTTATGGAACCATCTTCTCGGCTTCTTACAACCTCTTATCCTATACTATTGTGTAGCCCTTGACAGCAGCATTTTGGAAAGGTATAGCATGCCTCAATCGGATGCTCGGATTGAAAGTTATGAAGGTTCAAGCGGACAACGCGTTATACGAGTGCACGTTCTTTGAGACGGCGGGACCCACTTAACCCGGGGTAGCCCGGGCAGCCATGGTTAGACCCACGGCCATTAGCTCTATAAATACAGGCCTTGGGTTGCTCATTTTAAGAAGAAAAAGAGCGAGGAAACCCTGCCCATTTCACTCTGTACACACTTCTATAGTGGTCCAAACTGAGTGCTTCTTTTTTCTAAACACTTGTGAGCTCATGTTTTACAACATACTAAAATTTAATCAGTGGAAACCGAGTTTTCAGGCGTTAAAAGCTATCTGAAGTCTTCTTGGCAGTCCACTGTAAGATATTTCAGATTTTAATATTTTTCTCACTTTCATACATACATATCTACTAACGTTGAGAGTCGCTCCGTGTGGATATGTCCGGATCGTCGATCTGTGGCTTTTTATTACTTATATATATATATATATATATATATATATATATATATATATATATTATCGAACATAGTCTTAGGGGACTCACAGTCTTCAAACCCTCCCTTGCCAAAGAGTGGAGAAGTCAGACGTACGAGAGTGTTCACACTCTTAGGGGACTCACTTGAAAACATTCTCAAACTTCTGATAGCTCAGAAGAAAATTACTCATCTCCTTCCACCAGCCAACCTGAGTGGAAAAGGTTTCAACACAAGCAATAAGTGTGCTTACCATGCTGGAGCTCCAGGCCATGACACTCAGGATTGTTGGGCCCTTAAGCATAAGATCCAGGACTTAATTGACAATGGTGAGATCGTGGTGACCAAACCCGACTAACCATATGTTCAAGACAACCCTCTCCCTCAACACAAGGAAGAGGAGGTTAACATGATTAACAAATACCTCAAATTTGTGGGTGGTTCATCCCAAATTAACAAGGATAACGCCGATAGATGGGATTATTCAGAGTTCTAGTTCATGTTGGAATGGGAGTTAAAGTCTCTTGGCGAACAAGTCAATCAATTGGCAGAACTGGTGATTCATCAACACCAAGTCACACGTCAATTATTCAGTCAGGAGCATGCTAGCCTCCTTTCTCTTATTACAAGTACTCCACCACTTATTCAAGAAAGTGAAACACTAGAGGAAAAGTTTGCAAGAAAAGCATAAGCTAAGGCCCGTTGGGACTTCACAAACAAAAGGGAATTCACATATTTAGGCCAACCGATAGAAGAAATATTGCAGATGCTGATCAATGAGGGAAAAAATTACAGCACTGCTGACTTCAGTCAACCCATGCTCAAAGAGGTTTGATGCTAATGGAGTATGTCAATACCACTCCCACTCTCGCGGTCACAACACTGAGGAATGTTGGGCACTCCACCATCTTATTCAAAACATGATTGACAGCGGCGACCTGCAAATGGCAGACGATGACGCTGTACCACTTGAGAGTGGGAACACATTTAATCCAGGACGGAAGGAAGTTATAGTAGTTATATCCTCTAAGGGAGATTTGGCTGCCACGCCACTTACAATTCAACCAATTTAGCTCAAAGGAGTTGAAAACCCTTTGAAAGTGGTTGCACCACTGCCAATCATATTGCCGTTCAGGCCACAGTATCCTATCGTCAGCCTTAAGGAAGTGTCATGGAACTATGAAGAGGCTGAAGGATCCACATCCAACACAACTGTTGCAGTGTCTAAAGAAAATCCACTATATCTTTCTCAACAAGTGATGACGCCTATCATCAGATCTAAGGGGAAAGTGCCCATGGAGAAGATTGAAGAATTCCTCCACAAGATGGGACACAATGAAGCCAAGGTGGTTCAAAGCTTGAAAGAAGCTCCACAACAGATTTCTATTCTAGACTTAATTTTCTCTTCAGAAGATCACCAAAAGGTCTTACTGAGAATATTAGAAGAAGCCCACTTGCTAAAGACAGTGGATGTTGAAATATTCCATCATTTAGTTGATCATATCTTCAATAACAATGTGATATATTTCACCGATGATGACATACCTCCTGAAGGGATAGGTCATTACAAGCTGTTGCACATAGCAGTTATGTCTTTCGGATATGTGGTCGGAGGAGTGCTAATAGGTGGAGGATCATCTCCGAACATCTGCCCCTATACAACTTTGGGAAAAATAAACATCAATATCAACAGGATTCGAAGCAGCCACACAATCATCAAAGCCTTTGATGGATCTCAGCAGAATGCTGTCAGAGAGATTGAACTACCAGTGGAAATCGGTCCACATACATTCTACGTATCCTTCCAAGTGCTTAAGATCACTACATGATATAGGAAAGACCTTGGACTCATATAGCAAGACCCTTCCCATCCACTCTTCATCAGCAGCTCAAGTATAGCATCAATAGTAATCTGGTCACTGTCAATGCAGAGCCAGAATGTCCAGCTCAAAGTGATATACCACTTATCAATTTCAATGAAGAAGTTGAGCCTGTCAGCTTCCAGGCCCTTGAGGTGAGAAACACTCACTATCATCCCATTGGGGCTCCACCTCTAAAACCCAGAGTTTCTGCCGAGGTAATGTCGATAAGTCAATAGATGATATCCTTGGGTTTTTAACATGGACAAGGGTTAGGAAAGGATCATCAGGGAATCAAAAGTCCAATTCAAGTTCCCAGCCAGACAGGGATAGCTGGATTAGGCTACTACTCTGGGTCCACTCACAGGAACCCACACAAGCATAAACCGGTTCCTTCATCTACAAGGCGTCTGCCTAAACCTACAGATGCTAATTATGTACGACCTTCATTGAAAGTTCCTGCCCCTGTGGTAACTATGTTGTTTCCTAAGCTGATACTGGTTAAAGGAAAGGAAGTTTTGATTCTAGACCCAGAAGTGGAGGAAAGGAATCAAAGTCACAAACAAGAGATAAGTAGACATTTGTCAAACATGCGCGTCCTAATCCATACGGAGGGTATGAACAGAGACATCCCAGATGATGATTGTCCAGACATCATGATCATCATTCAAGTGAAGAAGGACAATAACAACCCCTTTATCACAGTTGTCCACCAGGACTTGACCCTTGGCAACTGGAGCAGCACTCTTTGCATTTACCGACAAGGGTAAAAAGGGTAGAAACTCCCTCTACACTGTAGATAGCAATAACTACTTACTTTTACTGTACAGTATTAGCAATTGTTTTTGTCATTTCATGCTAACACTTTTTATGATTGAACAATTTTATATATTAAGTGAAAGCATTTTTTTTAGGACTCTAAAGTTAGATGTGCCTAAACTTGCTGATGAGGTGCCTATTCTTCACAAGGACTGTAACATTGATGTAAAGTTGGACTCAAACTTGATGGAGATTGAGAAAGTGGACTATGAGATACCTCAGGAGATCAAAGAATGGGTCGAATACAAACCCAAGCCAAATCTTGATCAAACCACCTCTTTTAACCTTGGAACCTCAAAAAACCCCAAACAAATCCAGATTGGTACGAACCTTACTCCAAACCAAAGGTATGACATGGTTACTCTATTGACCCAATTTCAGGATATATTTGCATGGTCTCATGAAGACATGGTCGGTTTTTCAACTAACATCGTCATTCATCGCCTTCCCATCAAAGAGGGATTCAAGCCAGTCAGACAAAAACTCAGGCGATTAAAACCGAAGTGGAGTTTAAAAGTCAAAGAAGAATTTGTGAAACAATTTCAAGTCGGCATTATCATGGTATCAACATACCCTAAGTGGCTATCCAACATAGTCCCCGTGCCTAAATCCGGAGGGAAGGTACGAGTTTACGTGGATTATAGGGATCGGAACAAAGCTTGTCTCAAAGATAGCTTTTCCGTACCATTCATCCACATACTCATTGACAATACAGCTCAGTATGACATGTACTCCTTTGCTGACTGCTTTGCGGGGTACCATCAAATCATGGTTACTGAAGAGGATCGCGAGAAAACTGCATTCATCACTCTTTGGGGAACCATTTGCTACAGACGATTGTCATTCGGCCTCATTAATGCCGGAGCTACCTATTAGCGAGCCATGATGGCTCTTTTCTATGATCTAATGCATAAAGAGATAGAAATATATGTGGATGACATCATTGTCAAGTCCCGAAGGGAGGAATACCACCTAGATCATCTCAAAAAGCTCTTCAATAGGTTGCGTAAGTACAACTTGAAGCTGAACCCGGCCAAATGCGCCTTTGGTGTTAAATCAGGCAAATTGCTAGGATTCCTAGTAAGCCACAAAGGCATTGAGCTGGATCCTGCAAAAATCTAGGCCATCACAGAAATGCCCATACCTCAGACAGAGAAGGAAATACGGGGATTTTTGGGAAGAATCAACTTCATCAGCCGATTTATTTCCTAACTCACAGTAACCTGTGAGCCTATTTTCAAGTTGCTAAGGAAGAACTCCTTCATGAAATTGAATGATGAGTGTCATAAAGCCTTCCTTCTTATTAAAGAGCAGCTGATTAAAGCTCATATTTTGGTACCTTCTAAGGATGGTGTTCCCCTGTTTATGTACCTGTCAATCAATGACAATGCCATGGGCTGCATTCTGGGGCAGAAAGATGATAGAGGCCAAGAAAGAGCTATCTATTCCCTCAGCAAAAGATTCAGCATCAGTGAACACAAGTACACTCTGATTGAGAAAACTTGTTGTGCTTTAGCATGGGCTTCCATGAGATTATAACATTATCTCCATGGTCACATAACCCATATCATATCCCGCGTGGATCCTCTCAAGTACGTGTTCAGCAAACCTATGTTAAATTATCGATTGTCCAAATGACAGTTGATCCTACAGCAAATTAACATCATCTACGTGACTCAAAAGCCTATCAAAGGTCAAGGAATTGCGGATCAACTGGCCACCGCTCCTTTAGGGGATTTCAAACCTTTGGAAACATACTTCCCCGATGAAGGGATAATAAAAGTTCAGTAACACCATCAGGATGATACACACCAATCATGGAAGATGTATTTTGATGGAGCTGTAAACATGGAAGTCTATGGCGCTGTAGTAGTTCTGGTATCCATTTCGGGGGAGCAGTATCCCATTGCCGTCAAATTATAGTTTGCCAACACCAACAACACGGCTGAGTATAAAGGCTGTATCATGGGGTTGAAACTAGCCCAATCCATGGGCATCAGACAGTTAACTGTCTTTGAAGATTTCGAATTAGTAGTTAGATAAACCACGGGAATCTATCACACCAAAGAACTATATTTGTTGCCTTATCATCGGCAAGTTATCCAGATGGCTTCAGAGTTTGAAGAAATATCCTTCCTCCACATTCCTCGAAATAGGTATGACTTTGTGGATGCACTAGCAATTTTGGCCTCCTTAATCAACATACTTGATATGGAAGACATGCCAAATATCACATTTACCCTGCAAAAAGCTCCACCCTATGGGAACTACATTGGAGAAGTATTGGAAGAACTGCCTCCCATCCAACACCCTTGGTATCTGAATATCAAGGAGTATCTAAGAGATGGATCTACACCCGCTGAGGCGAGTCAGGCTGAAAGAAAGCGGATCCATAGAATGGCTATGAAATTCTACCTGAGCGGAGACATACTCTACAAAAGAGATGCAAGTTTAGGTCTTCTCAGATGTCTAGACAAAGACCAAGCTCAGAGACTCATGGATGAGATCAATGGTGGAGTATGCGGCCCACACATGAGTTATAAGATCCCAACTTTTATGAATAAAGATTAATTTTTCTTGAATTATATTTTTAAATATTATGATGCGGATTTGATATAATGTTATAATTATGGATAATATTTACAAATTTTGCAAAGTAAGCAAGTGGTTATAAAATATTCGATTGGTTGGGGAATATTCTTTTTTACAGGGAATATTCGTACGACGACACCATCATTGGTGGACCCCATAACGGAATAACTGTCGGAGTTAAAAAATGACATAATTATCTTTTTATAAAAATAACGGCAAAAGTTTTACCGTTAAACTATTGAAATACCCGGTGGTAAAAGAACAGTAATACGCGTGGTTGCATAGTAGCACACGGCATTGATTATTGATGCTTACATGAGAAGTCACTCAGTTATACTCAATTATTACTATAGTAATTGCTGTATAGTATCTCACGTTATTTGATTCAATTATTGTCACAGTATCATCAGCATAATATTTTATATTATTTAATCAATAATTGAGACGACAAAGTAATTCATAATATTATTTGCAATATTGACGATGTCTAGAAAGTTCTGTCGATGAGAGGTTTGGTCACCTAATTGCGCGCCAATTGAGAGAAATCCTTATCGAAAAGCCCCCTCTTTCCTAGAAATAATCTGGTTGTTAAATATTGTGAGTTATAATATTAATGATGAATAATTGTTAATAGATTAAAAATGTGTTTATTAAAGATAAGTGATTTGTGGTAATTATTTATTCAATTTTTGATATAAATAGAGGGGTTTGTTATGAGGTGTTTGTTATAAGTTTGGCTTATTATTCCATGATGAGATGTGCTAATTTTTTAGATCGTTGGTTGAAGTTATAATAGTAAATCAATATGGATCGTTGTTTTAAAGTTTTAATAGTAAATCAGTATGGACCGTTGCTTTAAGTTTTAATAGTAAATCATTATGGACCGTGTGACACCCCCAAATCCGGGTTACCTGATCCCCCGAGTTTGGTGTTCATGATCCACAATATAATACCATTTAACTACCCATTCATATATAAATAGGATTACATAAGTCATTAACATATATTGTTAATACATAAGTCCCAGGTTTTCTAACCTTAACATTACAATCATACCCTTTAGATTATACAAAAAGGGTTTACAATACAACATAATAATAATACTGTTCATTATAACTACTCCAACATCTTGCCTTTGCCTTTGTTCTTCTTTGACCCACTGGCCTCTTCGTTCCCAGCTGAAATGTTTTATTTATAGCAAGGGTGAGCAACAAGTTTGCCCCGCAAGTTAAGACATACAATAAAGGTATATGAATCATCAAGAACAGACTATCTATTTTGATAGAATGAAACCAAAGTTCGGGGAACTTTGAAATAGCTGAACAAATCGTTAATCAATAACAAGTCTTCTCGTATTCTAGGCAACACAATAATTTGATAATGAAAGAGTACAACACTTTCAAAGTTTCTACGATATTCTATTGAATAATCAAGAATCAATTCTAAGCAATAACAAAGTGAAATAATTTCCAGATTTATGCTGAGTGATCCCACTAGATCTTAGAACTTATTTTCTCGGGTATCTATCAAAGATTTACTTCGATACATACGCAGGCGTATCAGATAACCATAAAGATTAAATCATACCCCTCTGCAAGTACTTAGAGCCGGCCAACTCCTTGTACCCTATATTATGCATAATACTTAACAGCGCGCAATGGTCAAATATACGACTCAAAATGTTCCCTTTATATAAAAGGTTGTTCTTCTCAGTCTCAAAATCAAAATTTTTGATTTAACAACGAAATACTGTGATTTTAAATTCTAGCCGAAATAATTGGCATCGATCTATCAATAACAATTGATTGCTCTTCTCGTATTTATCAAGTTCTAACAAATATTTGTCTAGCCAGAATAATTAGCTAAGACATTTCCTAATATAATTTGACAATAAATAGGAATTATCTGTACTATCAATATTAGTTTCTACAGATATAAATATCCAACAGTAGTAATTCTACGAATATATATTTTTCGAATCAGTAATTCAGTTTGAATTATTAATCATGCACTAACTGCGAATAATCAACAATAAATTCCCTGGACATGGTATAATTATCAATAACTAACCATTAAAATAATTGAATAAATATAACTCAAGGTTGAGTTAGGAAACTTGCCTTTCGCGTTGATTACAGCCACACAATATAATTAACTGCGTTCGTAAGACCTATAATCAACAATGTCGGTCTCACAATTGGCACAATCATTCACAACACACAATACTGTAATTTACAGTTAAACTTCTCCTAGGCACATTACCACATAGTCACATTAGTGTTTATAATCTATATAAACACTTAACAAGTCTAACTAGTTTGGTCTGGTTGGACTTCGGTCTATTTTCGGTGTTCTGGTCACCCTATCCGACAATTAGCATATTAATTGTCAATTAAACTTGGTCTCTAAGCTTCAATATTATTTTAGATAAGTCAAATATCATTTATAATATTTTTCGGAAGCTTTTAATAATTTATAAACAATTATTATAATTTATAATAATTTTTCAAATGCTTAAATCATTTTTAAATGATTTAATTATCAAATAATCTTATCATTATTAATATTTAATAATATAAAAATATTAATAACATACTTTTCAAAATATTAAAGTTATTATTAATAAATTAAAATATTTTTAAATCATCAATTTTATACTTAAATAATTTTTAAAATAATTAAAATGTTTTTTAAATCATCACCATTAATATTTATATATTAATGTAATTATTATCATAATATTAAAAGTCATTAATTATAACTTAAAATACTTTTAAAATATTTTTCTCATTTTTAAATAATTTTTAAATCAATAAAATTATTTTTAATTCATATATTTAATTTAATAAATAAATAATCTAATATCATTAATATTAATTTATTAATGAGAATTCTCCAAAAATACTAAAAATTTATATTTTATAATTTAAAATATTTTCTAACACTTTATTCTTAATTAAAATGATTTTTAAATCATTAAAATCATTTTTATCTTATTTATTTAATTTAATAATCAAATAAATCTAATATTATTATTATTAAATTATTAATGACAATTCTCCAAAAATATTAAAAGTTATATTTTATAACTCAAAATATTTTTAAATACATTATTCTTATTTAAAATGATTTTTCATAATATTAAATTATTTTTCTCTAATTTATTTAATATACTAATTAAATAAATTAACTATCATTAATATTCAAATAATTATAAATATTAATGAAACATATCTCAAATAGTCAGAAATTAATTTTCATAATTTAAAATAATTTTTAAAATCATTTTTGGTAATTTTTATAATTTATTTCTATTTTTAAGTAATTTTCGGAATATTTAGAAATTCAAAATTAAATAAACCGTCGCTAAAGGGCTTTAGCGACAAAAAGCGTCGCTGTTGGTGTTCTTGAGCCTCAAGAACACTGATAGCCGGCTTAACAAGAGGTCAACTTTGACCGACTTTTAATCTCTATGTAATTCGATTCTGGGCTAGCTCTAACTGTGATCGTGTAGTGTTTTTGTAACACTATAACATACAATCAAACGCTTGGTCATACAATAAACAAATAATCAGATCTATGTCTTCAAAGTACATGTCATATGGTTTCTGGGTTTTCCAGAAAACCAGGCAGTACGACTTGGTACTTTCCAGCCCAAAATAATCAAGGTTCTGGTACTTGTTTTTGTGGTTTTATGATTCATACATGTAGTATTAATGACAAGGAAGAACGAGATGTCAAGATGTCAGTCTAAAAACAACAGATCTACCATGAATCACACGGTCAAAGTCTGTCAGAAAATACGTTCATCAAGTTTCTGGAAATTCCCAGAAATACAAACTCAGTGCTAGTGGCTTACTTTGACCACTTGTCACGATTTATCTGTTGATTGTTTAAGCGTTCTAAAGACCCAGATCTATAGTATATTATACAGGCTACAAATATATAACAAAAACAACATCAAACACGAACATGACTGACATATCAAGGAGCCTAAAAATCTTGTCAGACTCGGTTTTCAAATTTCTAGGTTATCCAGATTTTAGTTGGTCAACGTCGGTCAATGGGTTTTGACCTTAAATAACTTCGAATCCAGACATCTAATGGCTATACAACCACTTTCAGATTAAATACAACATACCAAACTATAGATTCCAAATATTAAACAACAAAAACCATAAACACATAAAGATCTAGGGCGATTGACATTTGATTGTCAGACCTCTTAAATGTTCTTGGACAGATTTTGAAAAACACCTTTTTAAAACATTTTGATGCTATGGATCTATGTTATATCAACATAGATCATCATTAAACATCATCTAGCAAAGATCTAAACACATAAACACGAAATTTTTCTTAGCAACATGGAACAAAATAAAAATTAGGTTTATACCTTTTCTTGACAAATCTTAGATCTTGGCTCTGCAATATGTTATTTGGTGACCTAGGGACTGATATTGTGACTGAATTTCTTGATGAATTCGGAGGGTTAGAGAGAACAAGAGTGAGTTGAGTGTTAGAGTGAAAATAACCAACTTTTGATGACTTTCTCTCTTTAAATCTCTTATATAATCACTTAGATGCAATGAATGATCTGCTAGCTGTCCATTAGAGGTTGATTTGCTGGTAAGATAAGTCACCTTGGTCAAAATAGTTGGTGAACAACTAAAGTTTTAGCCATTTCTACAAGTTAGCTCATTTAAAATGTAAAAAGGGTGTTTTGGTCATTTACAAAATGAATTTAATGGCATTCTTGTCCAATGCACAAACCCTTAGGGTTTAGGGTTTAGATTAAGGTTTAGGTTTTGGACCCTTTAGGCTAGCAATTTAATTTCCAAAATTTTCAAATTTCAGTTTCTAAAATAGAAAATTAATAATTTCAAATTACAATTAGGATTCAATAATTATATTTATATTTCCTAATAATAAAATTCAATCTTGCTAATTAGGATTTATATTCCTAATTAAAATTGCTTAATTTAGCAATTAGGGTGAAAATGGTCATAAGGGTTTATTACACACGAATTAGGGTTTTAATTAGAGAAATTAAAATTTCTAAAATACAATTAGGGTTTGTAAAATAGAAATTAACATAACAAAAATATAATTACGGTTTTCTAATTATATTTAAGTTTAATACGCATATTAGGCTTGCCAATTAGGATTAGGGTTTCCTAATTTAGGGTTTAGGATTCTCGAATTTAAAATTAGGGTTTCCCGGCTTTCGATTAGGATTTTCAACGGTACGTTAGGGTTTCTAATCTCTTATTAGGGTTTATAATTTTAAACCTTATCCGATCAATCATTGATCAAAAATTCTATACAATACAAACACGTACTCATTAATATAATTATTTTAATTATATTTTGTGACGCCCCCAAAATTAGGTATACATCACCCATCTTGGGTCGTCAGATACATAGTACAGAAAACAAATACAACTTACTAATACAACTGTCGTGTACAATACGACAAAACATAAACTGTGAGTTTGAATACAAATATTATCTTCTAGAGAGTATTCATACTCAAAAGGAGTCCTCATTACATTTATTAACACACCATTACAGAGAATAGTGAGGACTACTAACTAATACTATCATTCGGACCATCACTCCGTTCCCCGACTTGCCCCAGCTACGTTCTCATTTCCTGAAGAGAACAGTGAAAGAAAGGGTGAGCTCAACTAGCCCAGTAAGAAATATTATGACTAAGATAATACAGAATAAATTATCATTAGCCTTCAACAATGTTAAATTGATAAAAATATAATAGACATCAAGTTTAACTGCAGCGGAACAAGCAATCCATTAAAAGAGTCAAGTAGAAAATAAACTCTACTATCTTTTATGATTTAAAAAGTTTTTCAACACTGTGATCGCTGAGACTCAGCTAAAAGAATAATCCACATCATCGAATCACCCCTGCACTACGGCCAAGGATATTCGTGTATTTATTAATGGTCATGATCATGCCAACAACTGTCCATCAATGCACTACGGGCCAATGAGGACTTTTACCACATCATTTATAACATTACGGTCATGATTATACCGAATAATCCCTGGTCATAATCATACCAAGTCCATCTATGCACTACATGCCACAGATGACTTTTAACATTTTATAAACATGAGGATGATGACAATGATATAAGAATTCAATAAAACAAGTTCAAGAATTAATTTATCCAAAAATTAATAACGTCCAAATTGTCAACATGATACTGCTTTGTGGAGTAAAATTCAAGAATGCTTAGAAGAATATTTTCATGAAAAGATACTGGATGAAACGCAATTATCAAGGATATTCTACAAATTTTATGGAGTATAGAAGTCAAAACTTAACCAACTGAGTACAATAAAGAATGGAATAACAAAAGAAATCACCATGCATGCGATAGACCGCACAGACAGGTTATTCCAACAGAATAATAAATAATGGAACCAGGTCCGGCGTAAACGCACAGACAGGATATTCCGACAGAATAATAAATAATGGAACCAGGTCCGGCGTAAACGCACAGACAGGATATTCCGACAGAATAATAAAGAACAGTATAATAAATAATGGAACCAGGTCCGGTGTAAAACACACAGACAGGATGTTCCAACAGAATAATAATAAAAACAGAACCAGGTCCGGTGTAAAACACACAGACAGGATGTTCCAACAGAATAATAGAAGAATGTCACCAAGTATAGGGTAGATCCGCGTATACAGGTTATTCCAACAGAATAATAAGAAATAGAATAACAGAAATTCTCTTCTTGAATACGAAAGAATAATATCCCTTACCGTTTTAAAGAAGAACTGAAATAAGGAAGTAGTTAAGTAGCAGAATACTCTTCTTCTCTTTCTCTATAGTTTCTCTCTATAGTTTCTCTCTCTAGAGTTCAGTGAATTCGTAAGAAATAATGAAGAAATGAGCTGCTATTTATAGAAAAATAGAATGCATAGTAACTAATCCATGAACGGTCCAGATTGATTACTTTAATCTGACGGTCCATATTTAAAGAAAAATCTTTTAAATAAAATATAATATATTCTATTTATAGAATAACTTTAATAAAGTATTCTGTTTTATATAAAAAGATGTTTCTGTTTTATTACGTTAATAATACGAATAAAACAAAACGTCATTATCGCTAAATAATTTATATTATTAATCAACAATAATTGAATCAAACTGAGCGATTTCTCACATAAATATCAATAATCAATACCGTGTGCTACTATACAACAACGCGTATTACTGTACTTTTACTACCGAGTAGTTTAACAGTAACAATGGTAAAACTTCCGTCGTTATTTTTAATAAAATATTTTTGTCGTTTTCTCAATCCGACAATAATTCCGTTGTGGGGTCCACCAATGATTGTGTCGTTGTACGAATATTTCCTGTTAAAACGAATATTCCCCGACCAATCGAATATTATATAACAACTTGCGTACTTTGTAAAATTTATAAATATTACCCACTATAACATTATATCAAATCAACTCCATAATATAAAAAAAATTATTTCGAGAAAAATTAAATATTTATTCATAAAATCTGGGGTCTCACATATTTTCTATCAAATCCTTTTCCAGAAATTAGGGTTAGGGTTTCTAAAGCTTGTTAAGCACAACTCTACTCTAAATTTATTAGTCAATACCCAAATTGACTTTTTTGAGACTCGTATCATAGATACTTGAAAAAAATTGATAATTAATATTAATATTAATAAAAAAAAATTTATTCGCAATTTTTTGATTATTCAAAATCTCGGGTTATCACATTCACCCCTCCTTAAAAGGATTCTGTCCTCAGAATCACCGCTTTCTTATTCTCTACAATCTTTTAAAGTTGTATCATCAATTCATTTTTATCAACACAATATTAAATTGTGTCTCAAATTCTAACCCGTGACTTGAATCTATAAAAGAAAACAGTTCACAGAATTATCCAAATCATATTACTCGCGTAATTAAATTTCTAAACGAAATCATTACCTGCTGCCACCTCCTGATTAGCCACTGCATCCTGCGCCGTCATGTTGAATGCACGGGCCGTTGGTCTTCCTGACTGTGCAGGTCCTCGAATCGCCAAGGTTCCGCCACCGGGTCCCTTGTTGACACTTTCCTTTTTCGTATTCTTCTTCGGACAGTTCTGTACAATATGGTCAGTCGATCCGCATCCAAAGCAACCTTGAATTTTCTTCGGACTAGGACAATTGGGTGACATATGCCCCTCTTGTCCATAGTTATAGCAAACTCCCTTCTTCTTCAGGAAAACTGCTGCATGGTTCTTCCCACAATTCGATCATGGCCCCCTTCCTTTCCTATTATCTTCTGTTTTATTACCCGACTGGGTATTCTCGCTCCATTTCCTTTTGTTAGGGTTACTTCCACCACTGCTTCCACCGTCATTGGTCTTCTTCTTCTTTTCCTGATGGAATCGAGACACAGCTTCGCTCCCTCCTTCAGTAATCAACGCTTTCTCCATCAATGTCGCGAACGTGTTGATCTGCAATACCGCTACCTTGTTGAATATTCCCGGCTTCAGCCCATTCTCAAATCTTCGCGCCTTTCTTGCTTCCGTGTCCACATGATGAGGTGAAAATCTTGTCAACTCGTTGAATTTGGCAGCGTATTCTATTACCGACATGTTCTCCTGTTTTAATTCCAGAAATTTAACTTCCATCCTGGATTGGATACTCGGTGAGAAGTAGTTCTCAAAGAACAGTTCCTTAAATCTTGTCCATAACACCACCTCTGTACCAGCTCTCGCTTGGTTCGTCTCCCACCAATAATTAGCTTCTCATTTCATCAGATAAGTTGTAAAAATCGTCTTTTGCTCCTCCACTACTCTGGCGATAACGAATGCTTTCTCCATCTCCTTCACCCAAGTTTGGGCTTTAATAGGGTCTGTGGTCCCTTTGAACTCAGGCGGTCCTACCGCTTTAAAGTCCTTAAAATTAGCAAATCTATCAGCTGGCTGATTTCTCGCTCTTCCTCTTGTTGGAGCCTTATTTTCCATAGCTTCGGCTATCATATCTGCAAAATTCTGCATTGGGTCCGCTTGACCTCCTTCGTTATTTACTGACTGTTCTTCTCATTGGTTTCGATTCTGTCGTCTAGGTGGCATGATCTGATTTAAATAAAAATCTTATATTAATTCTCTTTCTCTACACAAATTCTTAACACAATAAGAATTCAACACATAATTCTCATATAATTGCATATTCATTCAAATAGCACATAGTACATATAGTACTTAACATATTTACTATCCCTTTTTAAATCATAACAGGATTAACAAGACAACTTTACCCAAAAAGTTGCAATTCTCCATTCTCACACAGTTATTACCAGTTCATCAAACTTACCACACATATGAGTTCAGGAACTTGCCATAATTATATGAGTGTATGAACTTATCCTAGTCAGACCTTTGGCGTCCATTCGCTGAGGGGTTCAAAACATTTCATATAATTATGAGTCATTAACTTACCATAAGTATGAGTTTTAAGAACACACAAATTAATCTTAATCTTATATTCATATAGAAAATAAAGATTCCATTCATAATATATATATATATATATATATATATATATATATATATATACACATATGCTTCTCGATATTACAACACTTAATATCATATACTTCTACCCCAAAAGATACTATTACATATATCTAAGTTATCTACCGACCACTCCCTTCACCAGTCTTCTTCTTGATGGGACAGTTGCTGAATCCGTGACCCGTTCTTCCACATGAAAAACACTTCCTTGTATTCGGCTTAGGACAATGTAGGAAAATATGTCCTTCCTGCTTGCAGTTGAAACAGACATTCTTTCACATCATGCATTCTCCCGCGTGAGTCTTCCCACACTTGCTACATGCTTGCTTCTTCTTCGGGCTTGACTTTTTAGAATTAGGGTTGTCTTTTTCCCTCTTTCTCTTCTTCTTGTCCTTCTTGCTGGTTCCTTCAGATGATCCACCACCTTCAGCCATCATTCTGTCCACCTGCGCCTTGAGCTCGTTCCTTTCTTCAGTCATTTCGCGTAATGCTCGCTCTGTCTTCCACAACTCCTCTAGAAGAAACACTTTACTTCGGAGTTCCTGGACTTCTGCAGATAGCTGATCTTGTTCTCCAACTTTGATCTTATTCTTTAACTCCACCTTAGCTGGCTCAGACTCTGCCTCCTCATCTCTACTCAGATACATCTCAGGATAATCATCATGATCACTTCTGAGATTAACCACGGGTTCATCTTCTCCCACCTTCTCCACTGATTGGCTTTGAGCTGGCACCTCGGCTTCTGGCACCGGTGCAACGGCTGCTAGCATCTTCGCACTCTTTTGATCTTCTCCAGACATCCTACAATCAGTTTAAATAACTTGATTAGTACTTCACCAGTACAAAATTCTCACACTATGTGACCACTTATCTCACTATTGATATACTTCGACAATCTCTCACTTAGAACTCTAAATGAGTTTTCTCTATCTCGCGTATGGTTATAATCCTAGGGTTTTCTCCCACCCCACTTAAGGTTTATAACCTACAACTCTTCTACCAACTGGTGACACCTTGGTCACTACAGCTCTAATACCAACCCGTGACACCTTAGTCACTACAGCTTTGATACCAACCTGTGACACCCCCAAATCCGGGTTACCTGATCCCCCGAGTTTGGTGTTCACGATCCACAATATAATACCATTTAACTACCCATTCATATATAAATAGGATTACATAAGTCATTAACATATATTGTTAATACATAAGTCCCAGGTTTTCTAACCTTAACATTACAATCATACCCTTTAGATTATACAAAAAGGGTTTACAATACAACATAATAATAATACTGTTCATTATAACTACTCCAACATCTTGCCTTTGCCTTTGTTCTTCTTTGACCCACTGGCCTCTTCGTTCCCAGCTGAAATGTTTTATTTATAGCAAGGGTGAGCAACAAGTTTGCCCCGCAAGTTAAGACATACAATAAAGGTATATGAATCATCAAGAACAGACTATCTATTTTGATAGAATGAAACCAAAGTTCGGGGAACTTTGAAATAGCTGAACAAATCGTTAATCAATAACAAGTCTTCTCGTATTCTAGGCAACACAATAATTTGAAAATGAAAGAGTACAACACTTTCAAAGTTTCTACGATATTCTATTGAATAATCAAGAATCAATTCTAAGCAATAACAAAGTGGAATAATTTCCAGATTTATGCTGAGTGATCCCACCAGATCTTAGAACTTATTTTCTCGGGTATCTATTAAAGATTTACTTTGATACATACGCAGGCGTATCAGATAACCATAAAGATTAAATCATACCCCTCTGCAAGTACTTAGAGCCAGCCAACTCCTTGTACCCTATATTATGCATAAAACTTAACAGCGTGCAATGATCAAATATACGACCCAAAATGTTCCCTTTATATAAAAGGTTGTTCTTTTCAGTCTCAAAATCAAAATATTTGATTTAACAATGAAATATTGTGATTTCAAATTCTATCTACTTATTGATCTAGCCGAAACAATTGGCATCGATCTATCAATAACAATTAATTTCTCTTCTCGTATTTATCAAGTTCTAACAAATGTTCGTCTAGCCAGAATAATTAGCTAAGATATTTCCCAATATAATTTGACAATAAACAGGAATTATCTGTACTGTCAATATTAGTTTCTACAGATATAAATATCCAACAACAGTAATTCTACGAATATATATTTTCCGAATCAGTAATTCAGTTTGAATTATTAATCATGCACTAACTGCGAATAATCAACAATAAATTTCCTAGACATGGTATAATTATCAATAATTAACCATTAAAATAATTGAATAAATATAACTCAAGGTTGAGTTAGGAAACTTGCCTTTCGCGTTGATTACAACTACACAATATAATTAATTGCGTTCGTAAGACCTATAATCAACAATATCTGTCTCACAATTAGCACAATCATTCACAACACACAATACTGTAATTTATAGTTAAACTTCTCCTAGGCACATTACCACATAGCCACATTAGTATTTATAACCTATATAAACACTTAACAAGTCTAACTAGTTTGGTCTGGTTGAACTTCAGTCTATTTTCGGTGTTCTGGTCACCCTATCCGACAATTAGCACATTAATTGTCAATTAAACTTGGTCTCTAATGTAAGACCCCAACTTTTATAAATAAAAATGAATTTTCTATAAAGATCATTTTTGAATATTATGGAGTTAATTTGATATAATGTTATAGTTGTGGGTAATATTTATAAATTTTGTAAAGTACGCAAGTTGTTATATAATATTTGATTGGTCGGAGAATATTCGTTTTAACAGGGAATATTCGTACAACGGCACAATCATTGGTGGACCCCACAACGGAATTATTGTCGGATTAAGAAAACGATAAAAATACTTTATGAAAATAACGGCGGAAGCTTTACCGTTAACTGTTGAAACACCCGGTGTTAAAAGTACAGTAATACGCGTGGTTGCATAGTAGCACACGGTATTGATTATTGATGCTTACGTGAGAAGTCACTCAGTTTTATTTATTATTTGGATCCCTATTTACCCATTTTTCATAATTATCGGAAGAAAGTCATAAAGTATATATATATATATATATATATATATATATATATATATATATCTGTGTGTGTGTGTGTGTATATATATATTTGACAGGTGCGTGTGTTTTCGTGTATGTGTGTGTGATAGGGATTTTGGTGGGTGGTGGTGAGTATTTTATATTTGTAGGACATGAATTGATTTTGGTGGGGGAAATGATGTTACGGGAAGGTGGAGTCTAAAATGGGAGATATATATATATATATATATATATATATATATATATATATATATATATATATATATATATATATATATATATAATAGAAGTGGCCAACATGTTATTTTATATAATATATATATATAAGTTGTCGTTGAATTAAAGGATTTCACATGTGGGATAATTACGTTGCGTCTGAAAACAAAAGAAGAAAGATTATCTTTCGTCCGTGACTCTGCAAAATTATTTCGTTCATGAACAGTGCCCTTCCATTTTTCTATAAATAGCAGCTCATTCCTTCATTATTTTTTACGAATTCACTGAACTCTAGAGAGAGAAACTATAGAGAGAGAGAAGAAGAGTATTCTGCTACTTAACTACTTTCTTATTTCAGCTCTTCTTTAAAACGGTAAGGGGTGTTATTCTTTCTTATTCATGAAGAGAACTTTTGTTATTCCATTTCTTATTATTCTGTTGGAATAACCTGTATACGCGGTCTACTCTATACTTGGTGACATTCTTCTATTATTCTGTTGGAACATCCTGTCTGTGCGTTTACGCCGGACCTGGTTCTGTCTTGTTATTATTCTGTTGGAACATCCTGTCTGTGTGTTTTACGCCGGACCTGGTTCCATTATTTATTATTCTGTTGGAATATCCTGTCTGTGCGTTTACGCCGGACCTTGTTCCATTATTTATTATTCTGTTGGAATAACCTGTTTGTGCGGTCTATCGCATGCATGGTGATTTCTTTTGTTATTCCATTCTATATTGTACTCAGTTGGTTAAGTTTTGACTTCTATAATCCATGAAATTTGTGGAATATCCTTGATAATTGCATTTCATCCAGTATCTTTTCATGAAAATATTCTTCTAAGCATTCTTGAATTTTACTCCACAAAGCAGTATCATGTTGACAATTTGGACGCTATTAATTCTTGGATAAATTAATTCTTGAACTTGTTTTATTGAATTCTTATATCATTGTCATCATCCTCATGTTTATAAAATGTTGAAAGTCATCTGTGGCATGTAGTGCATAGATGGACTTGGTATGATTATGACCAGGGATTATTCGGTATAATCATGACCGTAATGTTACAAATGATGTGGTAAAAGTCATCATTGGCCCGTAGTGCATTGATGGACAGTTGTTGGCATGATCATGACCATTAATGAATATACGAATATCCTTGGCCGTAGTGCAGGGGTGATTCGATGATGTGGATTATTTTATGAAGCTGAGTCACAGCGATAACAGTGTTGAAAAACCTTTTAAATCATAAAAGATAGTAGAGTTTATTTTCTACTTGACTCTTTTAATGGATTGCTTGTTCCACTGCAGTTAAACTTGATGTCTATTATATTTTATCAGTTTAACATTGTTGAAGGCTAATGATAATTTATTCTGCATTATCTTAGTCATAATATTTCTTACTGGGCTAGTTGAGCTCACCCTTTCTTTCACTGTTCTCTTCAGGAAATGAGAACGTAGCTGGGGCAAGTTGGGGAACAGAGTGATGGTTCGAATGATAGTATTAGTTAGTAGTCCTCACTATTCTATGTAATAGTGTGTTAATAAATGTAATGAGGATCCCTTTTGAGTATGAATACTATCTAGAAGATAATATTTGTATTCAAACTCACAGTTTATGTTTTGTCGTATTGTACACGACAGTTGTATTAGTAAGTTGTATTTGTATTCTGTACTATATATCTGACGACCCAAGATGGGTGATGTATACCTAATTTTGGGGGCGTCACAGTTGGTATCAGAGCTTAGGGATATGATCCCTGGCTAAGATGTGAGAATAGAACTAGGAGGGGAGAGACGGGGAATTCCTTCGCTAGTATGACCTACCTAAGTTTATTTGTTATTTAATTGGTTGGTCAGAGTATATTGATAATATGTGACATGTTAATTAACCTTTGTTTTGTGGCAGTATTTGAAAATGGCAGCTGGAAATGTCAACAATGGAGTGAATGAGACCGTGGCACCTCTAATCCCCAACCAAGATAATGTAATATCAGGTGAAGAAGAAATTAGAGATATCTATGTGGTAAGTGAAGAACTAATAGTTGCACCCGAGCTAGTGGCAGAAGTATCAGCTGAGAGTGAGGAAGAAGAGGAAGAAGAGGAACCTGAGGAGAATTGGTTAGAAGAAATCTATGATCAAAACTTAGAATTTCAAAATCGTGTTCATTTGTTAGAAGAGCAGGCTGAAGAACGGCAGGCGGTCGTGGAGCAAAGAGATGTAACGATTCAAAATTGTGTTACCCGATATGTGATGCTCGAACAAAATCATGCTTTGGCAGAGTGTAAGATATTAAAGTTGGAATCTGAGAATTTAAATATCAAGGATCAGCTGAAAAAAGAAACAACTGAACGAGTGAGAATGCAGGATGCGTGGGTAAAAGCCGCACGACGTGTTGATATTGTAGAAAGAGATGTCCGATCCAAAAAGGCTAAAATAGATTATATACATTTCTCTTTTTGGACAGCAATTGGGAGAACCCAACATCGAGTTTTGAATTACCCTGTACAGAGCGGTCAATCTGAACTCGATATGGATCGAAGATTGATGATTCAGATCATGAAGCAGGAGTACGATGAAGCAGTTGAGGGTGGAATATGCCCTATATTAAAATCAATTCCAGCGATAGAGATGACATCAAATGCTACCCCAGACAAGTCAAAGCCGGGTAGTTCAAGGGAGAGCGGTTGTCATGACTTCCCAACAAGTGAGGAACCCAAATGAAGTTATCGCGGGTAAGCTAATCATAAACCCTTGCGAAGTTTGTACCTTATTCGACCCACTCTTGTATTTCACTTAGTTGTGTTCAACGTTTAAACTTGGCTCTTAAAAAAAATAAAAAAATAAAAATAAAAATTTATTCGACTTGACTTATCTGTTAAAACTCTGTTAGGAGAAACCTTCGTTAACTCCACTATTTATAAATCTTGTTTGATTCAAATCGACACTTTCACGTTACATGTCGATATGTGATTTTTGAAAACGATTGGTTAACTACCCATTATGCTTTTCGTAAGGTTGTTAATTTTCATATTCCTAACCAACCTGTTATGCGAATTCAAGCAACCAAACCACTAAAGTCAATCATTATCATATCAAGCCATAAGTAAAGATCCCCGTTCCTTTCGTTGTTGATTTCCCGGTGTGGAATGCACCGAAGCCAGACTTTCCGTAGGAGACGTTGTAAATGATGATGGCAAGTTGATAGGTATCAATGTGACGTGTTATCCAAGTCCGGGATGAGAGTCACAGTTTTGAATGATATTTCTATTGTTAATAAATTTCCTGACGTATTCTTGAAGATTTCTTAGCCTACCCCTAGAGCGTGAAATCGAATTTTGTATTGACCACAGTACAAAACCCATTTCTTAAACCCTCAAATATTTCTTTACTTAAAACGAACGTATCAGGCGCCGAAGACGTTGGCTCGAGCTGTTAAAGATTACTATCGTACCATTCAATATCATCGTGGAAAAGTGAACGTGGTAGCTGACGCATTGAGTAGAAGATCATATGCAAGTACGAGTGCGATATTGTCAACATAAAGGCCCATTTTGTGTGACTTGCAAAGGATGGAGATAGAGTTAAAGACTCCAGAGACCCATGTGATGATGGCGAATATACGAGTAGAACCGACTTTAATTAATAAAGTTAAAGCTGCTTAAGCTACAGACCTGGAGCTGATGTGTATAAGGAAGAAAGTGCAAGAAGGTGCTATGTCGGTAGCAAAAATCGATGAAGAAGGAATACTTCGAGTTAACTCCAGACTTTGTGTTCCTAACAACCCTGATTTAAAGTATGAAATCATGATGGAGGCGCACAACACACCGTTTGCAATCCATCCTGGAAGTACTAAAATGTATCATGATCTTCGTCATACATTTTGGTGGAGCAATATGAAGAGAGAGATAGCGTTGTTTATCTCAAGGTGTCTAACTTGTCAACGAGTCAAAGCGGAGCATCAAGTACCAAAAGGTCTATTGCAACCACTTGAAATTCCAGAATGGAAGTGGGAGCACATTACCATAGATTTCGTTACAGGTCTTCCTAGGGTTTCTCAAGGTATTGATGCGATTTGGGTCATTGTTGATAGATTGACCAAGTCTGCTCATTTCTTACCGATACGAGAAACTTATACACTTGAACGTCTTGCTCGTATGTACATAAACGAGATTATAAGACTGCATGGTATGCCAGTATCCATAGTTTCTGACCGAGACCCAAGATTCACTTCACGATTTTAGGTTAGTTTACAAAAAGCTATGGGCACGGATTTACGATTTAGTTCAGCATATCATCCTCAGACGGATGAACAATCAGAGAGGACTATTCAAACTCTTGAAGATCTATTAAGACTCTGTGTCTTTGACTTCAAGGGAAGTTGGGACAAGTTCTTACCATTGGTGGAGTTTTCCTACAACAACAGTTATCAAGCAAGTATTGACATGGCTCCATTTGAAGCATTGTATGGAAGAAAATGTCGTTCTCCAGTATGCTGGGATGAGGTTGGTGAAGTAACGTTGTTAGGACCGGAGTTGATACGTATGACTACAGAAAAGATTCAAACGATCCGACAACGTATAAAAACCTCACAAGATCGACAAAAGAGTTATGTTGATCTTCATCGAAAGGACGTGGAATTTGATGTAGGAGATCATGTGTTCTTACGTGTTGCTCCATGGAAAGGAGTACGAGATTTGGAAAGAAAGGAAAGCTCAATCCTCGATTCATCGGTCCATTTTTAATCCTCGATCGAGTAGGAACTGTGGCTTATAGACTCGCTTTACCGCCAAGTATGTCTCGTGTTCATAACGTTTTTCACATATCCATGTTACGCAAATATGTGGAAGACCCGAACCACATTATTGAGTTAGAACCGGACGAAATAGCGGAGGATTTGACGTATGAAGAAGTTCCTGTTCAAATCTTGGATAAGAAGGAACATATTCTACGCTCCAAGGTTATACCTCAAGTCAAAGTTTTGTGGAGTAACCACGATGTTGAGGAAATGACTTGGGAGTTAGAATCTGAAATGAAATCAAGGTATCCTTATCTCTTCGACACCAGGTACGTACCCTAATTTCGAGGGCGAAATTTCATAAGAAGGGGAGGTTGTAAGACCCCAACTTTTATAAATAAAAATGAATTTTCTATAAAGATCATTTTTGAATATTATGGAGTTAATTTGATATAATGTTATAGTTGTGGGTAATATTTATAAATTTTGTAAAGTACTCAAGTTGTTATATAATATTTGATTGGTCGGAGAATATTCGTTTTAACAGGGAATATTCGTACAACGGCACAATCATTGGTGGACCCCACAACGGAATTATTGTCGGATTAAGAAAATGACAAAAATACTTTATGAAAATAACGGCGGAAGCTTTACCGTTAACTGTTGAAACACCCGGTGTTAAAAGTACAGTAATACGCGTAGTTGCATAGTAGCACACGGTATTGATTATTGATGCTTACGTGAGAAGTCACTCAGTTTTATTTATTATTTGGATCCCTATTTACCCATTTTTCATAATTATCGGAAGAAAGTCATAAAGTATATATATATATATATATATATATATATATATATATGTGTGTGTGTGTGTGTGTGTGTGTGTGTGTGTGTGTGTGTATATTTGACAGGTGTGTGTGTTTTCGTGTATGTGTGTGTGAAAGGGATTTTGGTGGGTGGTGGTGAGTATTTTATATTTGTAGGACATGAATTGATTTTGGTGGGGGAAATGATGTTACGGGAAGGTGGAGTCTAAAATGGGGAGATATATATATATATATATATATATATATATATATATATATATATATATATATAATAGAAGTGGCAAACATGTTATTTTATATAATATATATATAAGTTGTCGTTGAATTAAAGGATTTCACATGTGGGATAATTACGTTGCGTCTGAAAACAAAAGAAGAAAGATTATCTTTCGTCCGTGACTCTGCAAAATTATTTCGTTCATGAACAGTGACCTTCCATTTTTCTATAAATAGCAGCTCATTCCTTCATTATTTTTTACGAATTCACTGAACTCTAGAGAGAGAAACTATAGAGAGAAACTATAGAGAGAGAGAAGAAGAGTATTCTGCTACTTAACTACTTCCTTATTTCAGCTCTTCTTTAAAACGGTAAGGGGTGTTATTCTTTCTTATTCATGAAGAGAACTTTTGTTATTCCATTTCTTATTATTCTGTTGGAATAACTTGTATACGCGGTCTACCCTATACTTGGTGACATTCTTCTATTATTCTGTTGGAACATCCTGTCTGTGCGTTTACGCCGGACCTGGTTCCGTCTTGTTATTATTCTGTTGGAACATCCTGTCTGTGTGTTTTACGCCGGACCTGGTTCCATTATTTATTATTCTGTCGGAATATCCTGTCTGTGCGTTTACGCCGGACCTGGTTCCATTATTTATTATTCTGTTGGAATAACCTGTTTGTGCGGTCTATCGCATGCATGGTGATTTCTTTTGTTATTCCATTCAATATTGTACTCAGTTGGTTAAGTTTTGACTTCTATACTCCATGAAATTTGTGGAATATCCTTGATAATTGCGTTTCATCCAGTATCTTTTCATGAAAATATTCTTCTAAGCATTCTTGAATTTTACTCCACAAAGCAGTATCATGTTGACAATTTGGACGCTATTAATTCTTGGATAAATTAATTCTTGAACTTGTTTTATTGAATTCTTATATCATTGTCATCATCCTCATGTTTATAAAATGTTGAAACTCATCTGTGGCATGTAGTGCATAGATGGACTTGGTATGATTATGACCAGGGATTATTCGGTATAATCATGACCGTAATGTTACAAATGATGTGGTAAAAGTCATCATTGGCCCGTAGTGCATTGATGGACAGTTGTTGGCATGATCATGACCATTAATGAATATACGAATATCCTTGGCCGTAGTGCAGGGGTGATTCGATGATGTGGATTATTTTATGAAGCTGAGTCACAGCGATAACAGTGTTGAAAAACCTTTTAAATCATAAAAGATAGTAGAGTTTATTTTCTACTTGACTCTTTTAATGGATTGCTTGTTCCACTGCAGTTAAACTTGATGTCTATTATATTTTATCAGTTTAACATTGTTGAAGGCTAATGATAATTTATTCTGCATTATCTTAGTCATAATATTTCTTACTGGGCTAGTTGAGCTCACCCTTTCTTTCACTGTTCTCTTCAGGAAATGAGAACGTAGCTGGGGCAAGTCGGGGAACGGAGTGATGGTTCGAATGATAGTATTAGTTAGTAGTCCTCACTATTCTATGTAATAGTGTGTTAATAAATGTAATGAGGACTCCTTTTGAGTATGAATACTCTCTAGAAGATAATATTTGTATTCAAACTCACAGTTTATGTTTTGTCGTATTGTACACGACAGTTGTATTAGTACGTTGTATTTGTATTCTGTACTATATATCTGACAACCCAAGATGGGTGATGTATACCTAATTTTGGGGGCGTCACATCTAAGATTCAATATTATTTTAGATAAGTCAAATATCATTTATAATATTTTCCGGAAGCTTTTAATAATTTATAAACAATTATTATAATTTATAATAACTTTTCAAACACTTAAATCATTTTTAAATGATTTAATTATCAAATAATCTTTTCATTATAAATATTTAATAATATAAAAATATTAATAACATACTTGTCAAAATATTAAAGTTATTATTAATAAATTAAAATATTTTTAAATCATCAATATTATACTTAAATAATTTTTAAAATAATTAAAATCATTTTTAAATCATCACCATTAATATTTACATATTAATATAATTATTATCAAAATATTAAAAGTCATTAATTATTACTTAAAAAACTTTTAAAATATTTTTCTCATTTTTAAATAATTTTTTAAATCAATAAAATCATTTTTAATTCATATATTTAATTTAATAAATAAATAATCTAATATCATTAATATTAATTTATTAATGAGAATTCTCCAAAAATATTGAAAATTTATATTTTATAATTTAAAATATTTTCTAACACTTTATTCTTAATTAAAATGAATTTTAAATCATTAAAATCATTTTTATCTTATTTATTTAATTTAATAATCAAATAAATCTAATATTATTATTATTAAATTATTAATGAAAATTCCCCAAAAATATTAAAAGTTACATTTTATAACTCAAAATATTTTTAAATACATTATTCTTATTTAAAATAATTTTTTATAATATTAAATTATTTTTCTCTAATTTATTTAATATACTAATTAAATAAATTAACGATCATTAATATTCAAATAATTATAAATATTAATGAAACATATCTCAAATTGTCAAAAATTATTTTTCATAATTTAAAATAATTTTTAAAATCATTTTTGGTAATTTTTATAATTTATTTCTATTTTTAAGTAATTTCCGGAATATTCAGAAATTCAAAATTAAATAAACCGCCGCTAAAGGGCTTTAGCGACAAAAAACGTCGCTGTTGGTGTTCTTGAGCCTCAAGAACACTGATAGCCGGCTTAACAAGAGGTCAACTTTGACCGACTTTTAATCTCTATGTAATTCGATTCTGGGCTAGCTCTAACTGTGATCGTGTAGTGTTTTTGTAACACTACAACATACAATCAAACGTTTGGTCATACAATAAACAAATAATCAGATCTATGTCTTCAAAGTACATGTCAGACGGTTTCTGGGTTTTCCAGAAACCCAGGCAGTACGACTTGGTACTTTCCAGCCCAAAATAATCAAGGTTCTGGTACTTGTTTTTGTGGTTTTATGATTCATACATGTAGTATTAATGACAAGGAACAACGAGATGTCAAGATGTCAGTCTAAAAACAACAGATCTACCATGAATCACACGGTCAAAGTCTGTCAGAAAATACGTTCATCAAGTTTCTGGAAATTCCCAGAAATACAAACTCAGTGCTAGTGGCCTACTTTGACCACTTGTCACGATTTATCTGTTGATTGTTTAAGCGTTCTAAAGACCCAGATCTATAGTATATTATACAGGCTACAAATATATAACAAAAACAACATCAAACACGAACATGACTGACATATCAAGGAGCTTAAAAATCCTGTCAGACTCGGTTTTCAAATTTCTGGGTTACCCAGATTTCAGTTGGTCAACGTCGGTCAATGGGTTTTGACCTTAAATAACTTCGAATCCAGACATCTAATGGCTATACAACCACTTTCAGATTAAAGACAACATACCAAACTATAGATTCCAAACATTAAACAACAAAAACCATAAACACATAAAGATCTAGGGCGACTGACATTTGATTGTCAGACCTCTTAACTGTTCTTGGACAGATTTTGAAAAACACCTTTTTAAAACATTTTGATGCTATGGATCTATGTTATATCAACATAGATCATCATTAAACATCATCTAGCAAAGATCTAAATACATAAACACGAAATTTTTCTTAGCAACATGGAACAAAATAAAAATTAGGTGTATACCTTTTCTTGACAAATCTTAGATCTTGGCTCTGCAATCTGTTATTGGGTGACCTAGGGACTGATATTGTGACTGAATTTCTTGATGAATTCGGAGGGTTAGAGAGAACAAGAGTGAGTTGAGTGTTAGAGTGCAAATAACAAACTTTTGATGACTTTCTCTCTTTAAATCTCTTATATAATCACTTAGATGCAATAAATGATCTGCTAGCTGTCCATTAGAGGTTGATTTGCTGGTAAGATAAGTCACCTTGGTCAAAATAGTTGGTGAACAACTAAAGTTTTAGCCATTTCTACAAGTTAGCTCATTTAAAATGTAAAAAGGGTATTTTGGTCATTTACAAAATGAATTTAATGGCATTCTTGTCCAATGCACAAACCCTTAGGGTTTAGGGTTTAGATTAAGGTTTAGGTTTTGGACCCTTTAGGCTAGCAATTTAATTTCCAAAATTTTCAAATTTCGGTTTCCAAAATAGAAAATTAATAATTTCAAATTACAATTAGGATTCAATAATTATATTTATATTTACTAATCATAAAATTCAATCTTGCTAATTAGGATTTATATTCCTAATTAAAATTGCTTAATTTAGCAATTAGGGTCAAACTGGTCATAAGGGTTTATAACCCACGAATTAGGGTTTTAATTAGAGAAATTAAAATTTCTAAAATACAATTAGGGTTTGTAAAATAGAAATTAACATAACAAAAATATAATTAGGGTTTTCTAATTATATTTAAGTTTAATACGCATATTAGGCTTGCCAATTAGGATTAGAGTTTCCTAATTTAGGATTTAGGATTCCCGAATTTCAAATTAGGGTTTCCTGGCTTTCGATTAGGGTTGCTAACGGTACGTTAGGGTTTCTAATATTGAGATTAGAGTTTCTAATCTCTTATTAGGGTTTATAATTTTAAACCTTATCCGATCAATTATTGATCAAAAATTCTATACAATACAAACACGTACTCATTAATATAATTATTTTAATTATATTTTCTATCGAATCCTTTTCTAGAAATTAGGGTTAGGGTTTCTAAAGCTTGTTAAGCACAACTCTACTCTAAATTTATTAGTCAATACCTAAATTGACTTTCTCGAGACTAGTATCATAGATACTTGTAAAAAATTGATAATTAATATTAATATTAATAAAAAAAATTTATTCTCAAATTTTTGATTATTCGAAATCTCGGGTTATCACAGACCGTCCGTTTAAAAGTGAATTAATCTGGGCCGTTCATGAATTAGTTACTATTCAATCCTGTTTTCTATAAATAGAAGCTCATTCCTTCATTATTTCTTACGAATTCACTAAAACTCTATAGAGAGAAACTATAAAGAGCGAGAAGAAGAGTATTCTGCTACTACCCTACTTCAGTATTCACTCTTCTATTAAGGTAAGGGATATTATTTCTTTCGTATTCATGAATAGGGTTGTTTTCTTTCAATACTCGTAAGGATTGTTATTTCATTCTTTATTATTCTGTTGGAATAACCTGTCTACACGGACTACCGCATGTATGGTGAATTCTTTTCGTTATTCCATTCTTTATTATTCTGTTAGAATAACTTGTCTACGCGGACTACCGCATGCATGCACTACTCGCGTAATTAAATTTCTAAACGAAATCATTACCTGCTGCCACCTCCTGAGTAGCCACTGCATCCTGCGCCGTCATGTTGAATGCACGGCCCATTGGTCTTTCTGGCTGTGCAGGTTCTCGAATCGCCAAGGTTCCGCCACCGGGTCCCTTGTTGACACTTTCCTTTTTCGTATTCTTCTTCAGACAGTTCTGTACAATATGGTCAGTCGATCCGCATCCAAAGCAACCTTGAATTTTCTTCGGACTAGGACAATTGGGTGACATATGCCCTTCTTGTCCGTAGTTATAGCAAACTCCCTTCTTCTTCAGGAAAACTCCTGCATGGTTCTTCCCACAATTCGAACATGGCCCCCTTCCTTTCCTATTATCTTCTGTTTTATTACCCGACTGGGTATTCTCGCTCCATTTCCTTTTGTTAGGGTTACTTCCACCACTGCTTCCACCGTCATTGGTCTTCTTCTTCTTTTCCTGATGGAATCGAGACGCAGCTTCGCTCCCTCCTTCAGCAATCAACGCTTTCTCCATCAATGCCGCAAACGTGTTGATCTGCAATACCGCTACCTTGTCGAATATTCCCGGCTTCAGCCCATTCTCAAATCTTCGCACCTTTCTTGCTTCCGTGTCCACATGATGAGGTGAAAATCTTGTCAACTCGTTGAATTTGGCAGCGTATTCTATTACCGACATGTTCTCCTGTTTTAATTCCAGAAATTTAACTTCCATCCTGGATTGGATACTCGGTGAGAAGTAGTTCTCAAAGAACAGTTCCTTAAATCTTGTCCATAACACCACCTCTGTACCAGCTCTCGCTTGGTTCGTCTCCCACCAATAATTAGCTTCTCATTTCATCAGATAAGTTGTAAAAATCGTCTTTTGCTCCTCCACTACTCTGGCGATAACGAATGCTTTCTCCATCTCCTTCACCCAAGTTTGGGCTTTAATAGGGTCTGTGGTCCCTTTGAACTCAGGCGGTCCTACCGCTTTAAAGTCCTTAAAATTAGCAAATCTATCAGCTGGCTGATTTCTCGCTCTTCCTCTTGTTGGAGCCTTATTTTCCATAGCTTCGGCTATCATATCTGCAAAATTCTGCATTGGGTCCGCTTGACCTCCTTCGTTATTTACTGACTGTTCTTCTCGTTGGTTTCGATTCTGTCGTCTAGGCGGCATGATCTGATTTAAATAAAAATCTTATATTAATTCTCTTTCCCTACACAAATTCTTAACACAATAAGAATTCAACACATAATTCTCATATAATTGCATATTCATTCAAATAGCACATAGTACATATAGTACTTAACATATTTACTATCCCTTTTTAAATCATAACAGGATTAACAAGACAACTTTACCCAAAAAGTTGTAATTCTCCATTCTCACACAGTTATTACTAGTTCATCAAACTTACCACACATATGAGTTCAGGAACTTGCCATAATTATATGAGTGTATGAACTTATCCTAGTCAGACCTTTGGCGTCCATTCGCTGAGGGGTTCAAAACATTTCATATAATTATGAGTCATTAACTTACCATAAGTATGAGTTTTAAGAACACACAAATTAATCTTAATCTTATATTCATATAGAAAATAAAGATTCCATTCATAAAACACACACACACACACACACACACACACACACACACACACACACACATATATATATATATATATATATATATATTTATATACATATGCTTAAACATCGCTCTCGATATTACAACACTTAATATCATATACTTCTACCCCAAAAGATACTATTACATATATCTAAGTTATCTACCGACCACTCCCTTCACCAGTCTTCTTCTTGATGGGACACTTGCTGAATCCGTGACCCGTTCTACCACATGAAAAACACTTCCTTGTATTCGGCTTAGGACAATGTAGGGAAATATGTCCTTCCTGCTTGCAGTTGAAACAGACATTCTTTCACATCATGCATTCTCCCGCGTGAGTCTTCCCACACTTGCTACATGCTTGCTTCTTCTTCGGGCTTGACTTTTTAGAATTACGGTTGTCTTTTTCCCTCTTTCTCTTCTTCTTGTCCTTCTTGCTGGTTCCTTCAGATGATCCACCACCTTCAGCCTTCATTCTGTCCACCTACGCCTTGAGCTCGTTCCTTTCTTCAGTCATTTCGCGTAATGCTCGCTCTGTCTTCCATAACTCCTCTAGAAGAAACACTTTACTTCGGAGTTCCTGGACTTCTGCAGATAACTGATCTTGTTCTCCAACTTTGATCTTATTCTTTAACTCCACCTTAGCTGGTTCAGACTCTGCCTCCTCATCTCTACTCAGATACATCTCGGGATAATCATCATGATCACTTCCGAGATTAACCACGAGTTCATCTTCTCCCACCTTCTCCACTGATTGGCTTTGAGCCGGCACCTCGGCTTCTGGCACCGGTGCAACGGCTGCTAGCATCTCCGCACTCTTTTGATCTTCTCCAGACATCATATAATCAGTTTAAATAACTTGATTAGTACTTCACCAGTACAAAATTCTCACACTATGTGACCACTTATCTCACTATTGATATACTTCGACAATCTCTCACTTAGAACTCTAAATGAGTTTTCTCTATCTCGCGTATGGTTATAATCCTAGGGTTTTCTCCCACCCTACTTAAGGTTTATAACCTACAACTCTTCTACCAACTGGTGACACCTTGGTCACTACAACTCTAATACCAACCTGTGACACCTTAGTCACTACAGCTTTGATACCAACCTGTGACACCCCCAAATCCGGGTTACCTGATCCCCCGAGTTTGGTGTTCACGATCCACAATATAATACCATTTAACTACCCATTCATATATAAATAGGATTACATAAGTCATTAACATATATTGTTAATACATAAGTCCCAGGTTTTCTAACCTTAACATTACAATCATACCCTTTAGATTATACAAAAAGGGTTTACAATACAACATAATAATAATACTGTTCATTATAACTACTCCAACATCTTGCCTTTTCCTTTGTTCTTCTTTGACCCACTGGCCTCTTCGTTCCTAGCTGAAATGTTTTATTTATAGCAAGGGTGAGCAACAAGTTTGCCCTGCAAGTTAAGACATACAATAAAGGTATATGAATCATCAAGAACAGACTATCTATTTTGATAGAATGAAACCAAAGTTTGGAGAACTTTGAAATAGCTGAACAAATCGTTAATCAATAACAAGTCTTCTCGTATTCTAGGCAACACAATAATTTGATAATGAAAGAGTACAACACTTTCAAAGTTTCTGCGATATTCTATTGAATAATCAAGAATCAATTCTAAGCAATAACAAAGTGGAATAATTTCCAGATTTATGCTGAGTGATCCCACCAGATCTTAGAACTTATTTTCTCGGGTATCTATTAAAGATTTACTTTGATACATACGCAGGCGTATCAGATAACCATAAAGATTAAATCATACCCCTCTGCAAGTACTTAGAGCCAGCCAACTCCTTGTACCCTATATTATGCATAATACTTAACAGCGCGCAATGGTCAAATATACGACCCAAAATGTTCCCTTTATATAAAAGGTTGTTCTTTTCAGTCTCAAAATCAAAATATTTGATTTAACAACGAAATACTGTGATTTCAAATTCTATCTACTTATTGATCTAGCCGAAATAATTGGCATCGATCTATCAATAACAATTAATTTCTCTTCTCGTATTTATCAAGTTCTAACAAATGTTCGTCTAGACAGAATAATTAGCTAAGATATTTCCCAATATAATTTGACAATAAACAGGAATTATCTGTACTGTCAATATTAGTTTCTACAGATATAAATATCCAACAACAGTAATTCTACGAATATATATTTTCCGAATCAGTAATTCAGTTTGAATTATTAATCATGCACTAACTGCGAATAATCAACAATAAATTCCCTAGATATGGTATAATTATCAATAATTAACCATTAAAATAATTGAATAAATATAACTCAAGGTTGAGTTAGGAAACTTGCCTTTCGCGTTGATTACAACTATACAATATAATTAATTGCGTTCGTAAGACCTATAATCAACAATGTCTATCTCACAATTAGCACAATTATTCATAACACACAATACTGTAATTTATAGTTAAACTTCTCTTAGGCACATTACCACATAGCCACATTAGTGTTTATAACCTATATAAACACTTAACAAGTCTAACTAGTTTGGTCTGGTTGAACTTCGGTCTATTTTCGGTGTTCTGGTCACCCTATCCGACAATTAGCACATTAATTGTCAATTAAACTTGGTCTCTAAGCTTCAATATTATTTTAGATAAGTCAAATATCATTTATAATATTTTCCGAAAGCTTTTAATAATTTATAAACAATTATTATAATTTATAATAATTTTTCAAACACTTAAATCATTTTTAAATGATTTAATTATCAAATAATTTTATCATTATTAATATTTAATAATATAAAAATATTAATAACATACTTGTCAAAATATTAAAGTTATTATTAATAAATTAAAATATTTTTAAATCATCAATATTATACTTAAATAATTTTTAAAATAATTAAAATTATTTTTAAATCATCACCATTAATATTTACATATTAATATAATTATTATCAAAATATTAAAAGTCATTAATTATTACTTAAAATACTTTTAAAACATTTTTCTCATTTTTAAATGATTTTTTAAATCAATAAAATCATTTTTAATTCATATATTTAATTTAATAAATAAATAATCTAATATCATTAATATTAATTTATTAATGAGAATTCTCCGAAAATATTGAAAATTTATATTTTATAATTTAAAATATTTTCTAACACTTTATTCTTAATTAAAATGATTTTTAAATCATTAAAATCATTTTTATCTTATTTATTTAATTTAATAATCAAATAAATCTAATATTATTATTATTAAATTATTAATAAAAATTCTCCAAAAATATTAAAAGTTACATTTTATAACTCAAAATATTTTTAAATACATTATTCTTATTTAAAATAATTTTTTATAATATTAAATCATTTTTCTCTAATTTATTTAATATACTAATTAAATAAATTAACTATCATTAATATTCAAATAATTATAAATATTAATGAAACATATCTCAAATAGTCAAAAATTATTTTTCATAATTTAAAATAATTTTTAAAATCATTTTTGGTAATTTTTATAATTTATTTCTATTTTTAAGTAATTTCCGGAATATTCAGAAATTCAAAATTAAATAAACCGCCGCTAAAGGGCTTTAGCGACAAAAAACGTCGCTGTTGGTGTTCTTGAGCCTCAAGAACACTGATAGCCGGCTTAACAAGAGGTCAACTTTGACCGACTTTTAATCTCTATGTAATTCGATTCTGGGCTAGCTCTAACTGTGATCGTGTAGTGTTTTTGTAACACTACAACATACAATCAAACGTTTGGTCATACAATAAACAAATAATCAGATCTATGTCTTCAAAGTACATGTCAGACGGTTTCTGGGTTTTCCAGAAACCCAGGCAGTACGACTTGGTACTTTCCAGCCCAAAATAATCAAGGTTCTGGTACTTGTTTTTGTGGTTTTATGATTCATACATGTAGTATTAATGACAAGGAACAACGAGATGTCAAGATGTCAGTCTAAAAACAACAGATCTACCATGAATCACACGGTCAAAGTCTGTCAGAAAATACGTTCATCAAGTTTCTGGAAATTCCCAGAAATACAAACTCAGTGCTAGTGGCCTACTTTGACCACTTGTCACGATTTATCTGTTGATTGTTTAAGCGTTCTAAAGACCCAGATCTATAGTATATTATACAGGCTACAAATATATAACAAAAACAACATCAAACACGAACATGACTGACATATCAAGGAGCTTAAAAATCCTGTCAGACTCGGTTTTCAAATTTCTGGGTTACCCAGATTTCAGTTGGTCAACGTCGGTCAATGGGTTTTGACCTTAAATAACTTCGAATCCAGACATCTAATGGCTATACAACCACTTTCAGATTAAAGACAACATACCAAACTATAGATTCCAAACATTAAACAACAAAAACCATAAACACATAAAGATCTAGGGCGACTGACATTTGATTGTCAGACCTCTTAACTGTTCTTGGACAGATTTTGAAAAACACCTTTTTAAAACATTTTGATGCTATGGATCTATGTTATATCAACATAGATCATCATTAAACATCATCTAGCAAAGATCTAAATACATAAACACGAAATTTTTCTTAGCAACATGGAACAAAATAAAAATTAGGTGTATACCTTTTCTTGACAAATCTTAGATCTTGGCTCTGCAATCTGTTATTGGGTGACCTAGGGACTGATATTGTGACTGAATTTCTTGATGAATTCGGAGGGTTAGAGAGAACAAGAGTGAGTTGAGTGTTAGAGTGCAAATAACAAACTTTTGATGACTTTCTCTCTTTAAATCTCTTATATAATCACTTAGATGCAATGAATGATCTGCTAGCTGTCCATTAGAGGTTGATTTGCTGGTAAGATAAGTCACCTTGGTCAAAATAGTTGATGAATAACTAAAGTTTTAGCCATTTCTACAAGTTAGCTCATTTAAAATGTAAAAAGGGTGTTTTGGTCATTTACAAAATGAATTTAATGGCATTCTTGTCCAATGCACAAACCCTTAGGGTTTAGGGTTTAGATTAAGGTTTAGGTTTTGGACCCTTTAGGCTAGCAATTTAATTTCCAAAATTTTCAAATTTCGGTTTCCAAAATAGAAAATTAATAATTTCAAATTACAATTAGGATTCAATAATTATATTTATATTTCCTAATCATAAAATTCAATCTTGCTAATTAGGATTTATATTCCTAATTAAAATTGCTTAATTTAGCAATTAGGGTCAAAATGGTCATAAGGGTTTATAACCCACGAATTAGGGTTTTAATTAGAGAAATTAAAATTTCTAAAATACAATTAGGGTTTGTAAAATAGAAATTAACATAACAAAAATATAATTACGGTTTTCTAATTATATTTAAGTTTAATACGCATATTAGGCTTGCCAATTAGGATTAGGGTTTCCTAATTTAGGGTTTAGGATTCCCAAATTTAAAATTAGGGTTTCTCGGCTTTCGATTAGGGTTTTCAACGGTACGTTAGGGTTTCTAATCCTGAGATTAGGATTTCTAATATCTTATTAGGGTTTATAATTTTAAACCTTATCCGATCAATTACTGATCAAAAATTCTATACAATACAAACACGTACTCATTAATATAATTATTTTAATTATATTTTCTATCGAATCCTTTTCCAGAAATTAGGGTTAGGGTTTCTAAAGCTTGTTAAGCACAACTCTACTCTAAATTTATTAGTCAATACCTAAATTGACTTTCTCGAGACTCGTATCATAGATACTTGTAAAAAATTGATAATTAATATTAATATTAATAAAAAAAAATTTTATTCGCAAATTTTTGATTATTCGAAATCTCGGGTTATCACAGACCGTCCGTTTAAAAGTGAATTAATCTGGGCCGTTCATGAATTAGTTACTATTCAATCCTTTTTTCTATAAATAGAAGCTCATTCCTTCATTATTTCTTACGAATTCACTGAAACTCTATAGAGAGAAACTATAAAGAGCGAGAAGAAGAGTATTTTGCTACTACCCTACTTCAGTATTCACTCTTCTATTAAGGTAAGGGATATTATTTCTTTCGTATTCATGAATAGGGTTATTTTCTTTCAATACTCGTAAGGGTTGTTATTCCATTCTTTATTATTCTGTTGGAATAACCTGTCTACACGGACTACCGCATGCATGGTGAATTCTTTTTGTTATTCCATTCTTTATTATTCTGTTAGAATAACCTGTCTACGTGGACTACCGCATGCATGCACTACTACAAAATAGTAAATATACAACACTTAAACCACAACGTTTTTTATAAAAACGTTGTGGTATTTTTTTTCACAACGTTTTAAAAAAAATGTTGTAGATATATATGCAAAAACGTTATCTATTTAAAATGGCATTTTTTGATTTTAACTAGATAACGTTTTTTTTAAAAACGTTATCTATTGTAAAAACACGGAGCAAAAAACACGCCGAAGTAAAAACTTAAAATTAAAAAAAAAGTGAATGAGAGTGCATTCCTCGAGGGTTTAGAGAGAGAGGCTCCTCATTCTCTCTATAATTTTCCCCTCTCCATCTGCCATCACCTCCTTCTCCACTTGCTCATTCGACCCCTCCACCACAGAACCCTCTTTCTAGTAGCTTCACCCGTCATTTCAATACTCGAGCTGAGTCCAACAATGGCGCCGAGCCTCGCCAGTATGATTTTGACCTCTTCACAATCAGCGCTGGCAGCGGCGGTGTTAAGGCTTCCCGTTTTGCAGCCAATTTCGGTGCTTTGGTCGCAGTGATGTCTTGGACCCTGGTGAGCCCATCGGCAGTGATGGCGTACGGCCTAAAAGACGCTGCTAATTGGTGAGACCTCGTAAACGAGTCTCAAGAATGGCAAAATCGAATATTTCACATTCTCGCGGCTCTTTACGGCATCGTAGCGGGTGTTGCTTTGGTAGGTGTATCTTTGTTTGCAGCCTTAGGATTTCTCCTTTATGGTGGAAGGTAATGCCCATTTCTTTTCTTAATTTATATATTCTTCGTATGCTCCTACAATAATTTTCTATTGGATCTTTTATTTTTGCAGTTCTAAGAATTTTGCTTATTAATATCTGATGGAACTTTACATCTATTTAGTGATTATGTTGAATAAAGTTTCCAAGTCAAATAATAATAATTGTTTTTACATAAAAGTTTATTTAGTGATTATTTTTACTCCGTTATGAGTTTGGCATGGTTTGCTTATTTCGAACATCCATTGATTTTTGATCATTCAGAGTTTTGCAGTCTTGATGAACAATCTTGATGAATGTAAACCTTGTTTACAGGTTAATCATGTAAACCTTGTTTACAGACCGTAATAGTGCGCAGAAATGCCAGATTTCTATGCAGAAATGCCAGAAATTCCAGATTTTTGTAGTTCAATGTGCTTTTGTTTGTGCTTATACCCTTGTACTCCTCTATAGGTTCTGGCAATAACTGAAGATCTACATGACGTTCACAGCTTGGGGAAAGAGGCTACTGCTATGTTCACAGGTTCTGTGAGAGTTGCATGTGCAAAAGAAATATAAACATGGTAAGTCAGAGGTATATCTACAGTTTAGTTACTGATAATGCTTGACATGCTTCTGCAGTTTTTTTAACATTTTGCCTGCTTGCTAGTTGTAGTGAATGATATGAGAAGGGTTGCTGTGTACAGCTATATCATATGTATGTGATAAACATGGATTCTTTCACTGTGGAGTCTAAAAGTACCCATGGCACCTTCTGCAGCTGCTATGGCCGCTGCTCAGGTAATTGTTGCTGCTCAAGCTCTTCAAGCCCATGCTGCTCAGGCTCAAGCTCAGTCACATTATAATCAAAGATTTTTCTGGTATACTTCGTAATTGCTTCTTAGATAGTCAATATTCTCAACGGTTTATTTGTGGTGATTATCCTATTCCTAACAATACCTTGGTCTTTCAATTATTAGTATAATTGAATTAAGTATATCACTTGTTAGCTGCTGCTGCTCCAAAAAAATCCTCTTCGTTATTCTGATACATTTGGGTAAACCTGTAGTGGCTCAGCTCAGTTGGAGTACCAAACAGGCAACACCTTTGCATTCAATCCCCCTCCTCTGTTTGTCTTCCTTTTTTGAACTTTGTATTTTTGTATGCGTGCATACATTTGTGATGTATGTTATTATGAATTAAAATGTGCAGTGAAAATATATGTAGTACAGTAGTAGTATATTATTATTTTGAATTAAAACATGCAGTTTAAAACTAAACTAGACGGACAGCCACAGGACAGGACAGGGGTCTTCAAAACAATAACATAAATAAAATTGAATAAATAATTTCTTAAAAGAAAAGTATTAACTCTATTGTCTATGTATGCACTCTCTCAAATTACTAGTAGTAGCATTCTAAATAGAAGTTTTTGGTTTTTATGCATGATAAATTATGGAAGCTCTAATTCATATTTTTATGTAGGACAATAGGGTCGCGTGATAAAGTGCTGAAAGAAGCCATGTTGCTTGTAGTTTCCCAGCCTGCAAGGGGCTTGAGACTCTAGTCCGCCATTTCTCTGGCTTTAAGACCCGAGTCCCTGGTGGATGCATGCACTGCAAGCGCATGTGGCAGCTTCTTGAACAACATTCTCGCATGTGCAATGATCCTGATTATTGCATGGTTCCTCTTTGTAGGTAAGCTTATAGCTTGTAGTAACCGTAGGATGCATATTAGGTGTTCTGTGCCTACTATTTGTCATGTTTAGCACAACATACCTTGTCTTTAAAATATACTCCCTTCATCCTTATGTTGTATTGACTTTCAAAAAGTCAATTCGCTTTGTCCCTTAGTTGTATATGCTTTAATGACGATTAACTTAACAAGGTGCTATGATCTTAAGATGCTGTATTTTATTACTTTTCGGGATTTCCTACGTGTGATTGGAATGGTGGTATTCTATCTCTCAGGCATAGCAGCAGTAGCAACATAGCAAGAAGGATGAAACAAAGTTAGTAAGCAAAGTGGTAGCAGCAAAAAATACTATGGGGCCATTCTCATCTCGGCGGTCAGCTATTTTATGACCTCTATATACATCTGTTGTCTATTTAATCATATCATAAGCAGCCAATATTTTACTGGCTTTAGTTACAAATAACGTAATAATTGTAATGTACATTTCAAAGATGGAAAGAAAACTGTTCTATCAAGTTAGCTACTCGGGGGTTATGGCCATCTTGATGTGGGCTGATGATGAATTAGCAAAATGGGTATGTCGTCTCAAGGAAAACATTATTGATGTAGTAAGTTATAATTGGTGAGAATTACAATAACCCCACCATGTCTATATCAGAATAACATTGTTGATGTAGTAAGTTATAATTGGTGAGAATTACATATTAAGGTGTTTTTGGAGTATTGCATAGTACTATATGTTAATGCAATATCTCCTCACTGTTCATGTTTCTGTTCTTGCAGGATCAGCGGACAAAGAGAGGAAGGCTGATTCCCTGAAAAAAACTCTACAAGTCAGCAACCTCAGTCCACTTCTCACAGTGGATCAATTGAAACAACTTTTTAGTTTATGTGGTACAGTTGTAGAATGTAGTATAACTGATTTAAAGCATTTTACTTACATAGAATACTAATAGGTACAAAGCATTTTGCTTACATAGAATACTCAAAACCTGAAGAAGCAACTGCAGGCTTATTTTCTAACAGGTACTTGATGCAGGCTCCTCCATGGTTGAACCGTTCCTAACAGGTACTTGATGCAGACTTATTTTTTGAAACTGTTTTGGACATGATAGAATTCTAGTACCATCGTCATTCTTATTTTCTACTTCTACTTCATTGTCTTGTTCTTTATTATGACTGCAGCCTGTCATAGTTGATGAGAAGGGTAACAAGAATTAAATATTTGCTTCAGGGACAAGGATGGGTACCACTGGCTCACTGGGAGAGTTGATGATGTTATCAATGTTAGGTACCTTCTACTTATCCATAACATGTCTAAATTTCACACAACTCACTAAAGAAGTCCAACACAAAAGTTATGTTCCTACATGCAGATATATGATTTTTTGTAGTTGACAACAATGCATTTTTAAGAATTTATATTCTACTCAAGTAATTATATTAGATGGACCAATCTATATATCCTCCATGATATCCTCACATAAGCTGAAAAAACTAGCAAATTCTCAAGGCGATTGACCGGCATGATCTAAATTTTGAAGATTTTTCTAGATTTTTCTTCTTTAATTCTTTATTCATTCTGGAACATACACAGTGGGCATCGTATAGGCACTGCAGAAGTTGAATCTGCTATAGTTTCTCATCCCTAATGTACTGAAGCTGCTGTAGTTGGTGTTGAACACGAGTTGCCTACATCAGTTCTAAGTTCTAATTATGCCAAAGTGCTGACTGCTGGCCAAGTCATTGTTGATACTGGTTTGCCTAGGCTTTTTTGCACATGCTTAGGTAGTAGCTTAATTTTATGAATAGTTTGGTTTATTGTGATTTATTTTGTGGATTGAAAAGTGAATTTGAGATGTATATATGGACATTTTGGTATATATTTTGTGGATGTAGTAATTTAAAACTGTAAACGAATGGTATTATTGGGATGTATTTTGAATGGTTGATACATTTTGGCTATATATCATGGCATTAGCATATTGCAGGTGCATTGGTAATATAGGTGACATTCTTTTTTTTTCTTTTTTTTTCTTTATCTACAACATTTAAAAAACGTTGTCTGATATACTAAACAACAACATTTTTATCCAAAAAATATTGTGGAATCATACCTTCTACAATGTTTTTAAGCATCTGTGAATTTTTGAAAAACAAATCTACAACGTTTTTTTCCTAAAAAGCGTTGTGTATTGTGCTTAACTACAGCGTTTTAAAAACGTTGTGTAAGGATGTCAAATAGACGACACCCTTAACCACGACGTTTTTCTGACTGAAACCACACCGTTTTTTCTACGTTGTCTATTTACTGTTTTTTAGTAGTGATGGTGAATTCTTTTCGTTATTCCATTCTTTATTATTCTGTTGGAATAACCTGTCTATACGGACTACCGCATGCATGGTGAATTCTTTTCGTTATTCCATTCTTTATTATTCTATTGGAATAACCTATCTACGCAGACTACCACATTCATGGTGAATTCTTTTCGTTATTCCATTCTTTATTATTCTGTTTGAATAACCTGTCTACACGAACTACCTCATGCATGGTGAATTCTTTTTGTTATTCCATTCTTTATTATTCTGTTGGAATAACCTATCTACGCGGACTACCGCATGCATGGTGAAATCCTTTTGTTATTTCATTCTTTATTATTCTGTGGGAATAACCTGTCTACGCGGACTACCGCCTGCCTGGTGAATAACCCTTCATATTCAGTTGTTATTAAATTGTGGAAATGATCCGTATACGCGGACTACCGCATGACAGGTGAAAATCCATTTGCAGTTTCGTATATTATTTCTTTTCATATTCTTAAATCTAAACTTACTATGGTAAGTATTGCTTCTATAATTCCTGAAATTAGCGGAATATTCTTGACTTTTGCGCTTCATCCAGTATCGTTTCATTAGAATATTGATATGAACTTTCTTATTAAATATCAATATTTTCACCTGGGGGTACTATTCACGGGTTACTATTCACTCGATTACTATTCACTCGAATATTATTCACCCGAGGATTCGAGGTACTTTTCATACCGAGTTACTATTCACGGGTTATTATTCACGGGGTACTATTCACCCGGAGTACTATTCATGACAAAAATTAATTTCTTTTCGGTCCAAATCATTTTTGATACAGTATTATTCTTGAATTTTACTCTACAAAGCAGTATCATGTTGACAATTTGGGCATTATTGAATTCTGGATAAATTAAATTATAAATATTTAAAAATTTATCCTTTGATTTCTTTTAATTGAATTCTTATATCATTGTTATCATCCTCATGCTTATATTATGATGAAAGTTATTTGTGGTCCGTAGTGCATAGATGAACTTGGTATGATTATGACTAGGGATTATTCGGTATAATCATGACCGTAATGTTACAAATGATGTGGTAAGAGTCCTCATTGGCCCGTAGTGCATTGATGGATAGTTGTTAGTATGATCATGACCATTGATGAAAACACGAATATCCTTGGCCAGTGGTGCATGGATAATTCGTGGTTGTGATACTAATGAATATCCTTGGCCGTAGTGCAGCGATAAAATTGATGATAAACTTTTTAAATCATAGAAGATAGAAGATATCATGCTCTACTTGACTCTTCTAATGGATTGCTTGTTCCGCTGCAGTTAAACTTGATGTTTATTATATTTTATCAGTTTAACACTGTTGAAGGCTAACAATAATTTATTCTGTATTATCTTAGTCATAATATTTCTTACCGGGCTAGTTGAGCTCACCCTTTGCTTTCATTGTTCTCTTCAGGAAATGAGAATATAGCTGGGACTAGTCGGGGAACGGAGTGACGGTCCAGATGTTTGCATTAGTAGTCCTCACTATTTTGTGAAATAGTGTGATAATAATTTTAATGAGGACTTATTTCTGAGTTTGAATACTGTCTAGAAGACAATATTTTTATTAAAACTCATAGCTTATGTTTTGTCGTATTCTACACGACACTTATCAGTTGTATAAATTAAGTTTGTATTTGAATTATGTACTACGTATTTGGCGACCCAAGATGGGTGATGTATACCTATTTTTGGGGCGTCACATGAGTGGCCCTCTACTTGTCAAGAAAATCCTAAGAACAAGGCATTACAGGCTCTCTCTTAAGGCTGACTGTGATGATCACGTCAAGAGATGTTACCAATGCTAAATTCATGGGAATGCTATGCATGCCCCTCCAAGGGAGCTCCATAATATGAGTTTGCTTTGGCCCTTCTCAATGTGGGGAATGGACGTGATCGGGCCCATCGAGCCCAAAGCCAACAATGGTCATCAATTTATCTTTACCATGATTGACTACTTCACCAAGTGGGTAGAAGCAGCCTCTTCCCCCAGGGTTACTAAAGAAGTTATCATTGGTTTCATCAAAAATAATGTCATTTGTCGATATGGACAACCAGAGGTGATTGTGTCAGACAATGCCAAAAACCTCAACAACCAATTGATGAAGGAGTTATGCAGTAAATTTCACATCAAACATCTCCACTCCGTCATCTATCGTGCAAAGATAAATGGTGTTGTTGAAGCGGCTAATAAGAATATCAAAAAGATCATGTAAAAGATGTCCGCCAATCACAAAGGATGGCCTGACTTGTTGCCTCTGACTCTATTAGCCTACAAAATGTCAATGTGCACTTCCACTGGGGCAACCCCCTACTCATTAACCTATGGAATGGAAGCAGTGCTCCCCATAGAGGTGGAAATGGAATCCCTCAGAGTGTTGATAGACGCTCAGCTGGATAAAGACCAATGGTTACAAGATCTATACCACCAATTGTCTCTAATAAATGAAAGGCGGGCTGCAACCATCTTCCATGGTCATTTATACCAACAACGGATCGCTAGATCCCACAACAGAAAAGTCTAGCTACGGTAGTTCAAAGAACATGACTTGGTCTTGAAGAAGGTTCTTGACAACCAAGATCAATCCAGATGAAAATTCACCCCAAACTGGGAAGGCCCGTTTGTTATCAAGGAAGTAATGATAGGAGGAGCCCTCAGATTACAAGAGATGGATGGCGATGAATTTCCACAACTTATTAACTCGGACACCGTGAAACGGTACTATGTCCGAGGTTACAAGTAAACTAGCATCCTGGTTTTGGATCACCAGATCCCCAGTCATTTCAGGTTTTCAAAACCTTTCTCACTACATACAAACATTTCACACCTCAGTTTGTCCCATTCGGGATCAAACATTTCACACCTTCAGTTTGTCCCACTCGGGATCAAACATTTCACACCTTTAGTTTGTCCCACTAGGGATAAAGCTTTTCACATCTGTATTCTGTCCCATCATGGGCGAACTACGCAGACCTGATCTCCCCAATACATGGGAGTATGTAGGCAGCCATTTTTATGGTCTGGTCTAACTATAGAAAAAATAAAAACATCTATACACCCTTTTCCCCACCTTCAGCTTTGAACCTTTTCATGCTATGTTCGAACTACGCAGACTTGATCTCCCCTTATCAATGGGAGTACATAGGCATCCATTCATGGTGTGGTCTTACCCCCCACCAAAACATAAAAACTTGTCAAATGGTATTGGGATCATCCTTCAAACCTTTAAACTGTACATCATTGGCTTAGACCAAAGGATGGAACTACCTGGTCTCCCCACACAAATGGGAGAAAAAACTGCGACCATTTAAGCTACAGTTGAGTCCTCAAAGAGAAACACCAATCCATAAGAGATGGAACTACATGGGCTCCCCCATACAAAGGAGTACCGACAACCATCTGTGGGGCAGTTAACCTAAGAGATGAAAGCCACACTCCTCTCCACAACTACATACAAAAACTAGTCTCAAGACACCAAAGGGTAGGGAATACACAGATCAACGATCCATTCTGAAAGATCTTGAGACATCTCAATGTCCATCCATCAAGGGAGAGTTCAGAATACATCCAGATCACAAGCCCCGGAGAACAGGCAACTATCAAGCAAGTAGCAAGGCATAACTAAAAGGGACGTGAATCAAAATATATTTTCTTGCCATATAATACTGTTTGATATATACAATATGTCTTGTACATGACAAAAATGGCTAAGCTAGTCTGTGTAGGAAAATCTAAGCCAATCTACAAATCAGTGGATATGTGTGCTATCAAATCTAACATAGCATCCCTCTCAGAAGAAGGGGGTAACTTTGTGAGCTCCTGCCCAAGGGTATCTACACGAGCCAAGAGATCCACAGCCATCTGCATGGTGACACTATGCTCATCAATGAACGTGCTCATCTCTACAATGATATCAGTAGTATAGGACCTCAATGCAGTACTATCTGTAATGGCGGCATCTCGGGCAGATACAACACCGTCCAACTGAATCCCTAGATGATCTAGCCTCATCTCGCTCAGCAACATCGGTATCTCTATGAGCTAGAGCATTATCTCTCTCAACTAGAGCGACATCCCTACCAGAAAGAGCTATCAACATCAAGGCCCTAAGCCTGATCCTTCTTAAATGTCATCAGATGCAGACTCTGCTTTAATACTCTGCCGAATGTGGAGTCACAGTTGTAGGAATACTGGGGGAATCAACCAGAGCTATTTTCAACCCAGCAAATAGCTCATCCTCAGTGGGAGAATCAGTATCCTCCATGGGCTCCCCACTTTCAAAATCAATCCCCGGCTATGTGGATACAACCCTAGCAGATGTAATCTCTGCATCCAACCATGCAGAATACTCTGCAGAATGACCTGGATGGCTAGTAGTAAAATTAGCACTCTCACGTTGGGCCCAACAGGCATTTAACCTGGATAAATCCTCTGCCTCCAAAAGTCGAGAAGACAAACGTTGACCCAATGCCCCCTCAAAGGGATGAGCATCCTAAAATTGGTCAAATTGTGCCATCACAGCTAGTGGATGATAAGTGGTCATGCCCCTCAAACCAGCCAGAGGAAGATAATCCATGCCAGATGCATGAGTAATGAAGCTGTAGGGAGAACTAAGCCTTGAATACGGTAGAATATTAAATGGATCCTCGACCCCTGCCAAGAAAACTAACCAAGAAGCAATGTCTGTACACTTCGCTGGCTAAAAGGAGTAAGACATGGCTATCTCATGGGAAAAACAATACCCATGGCGTTAGAATGTGCCAATCGGTCTCAAGTGTGTCATAAATCATACATACAATAAGACCGAGCTGCTTGTAAATACCCACACAGAATGGGACTGGCAATACGTGGCCGACCTCAAGGTCTCTGCCACAATCATCGGGTAAAATGGTATGTCCCTCCCGGAGAGCCCGCACTATCATAATCACGTCGATGTCTAAATGATCCATATACAGTGGCATGTACAGATAAGCCACTACACACATCAAGAGTACATCTACTCTGGCAACACGCCAATCATCTTCCGATGTGGTGAAATCCCCGGAGTGCTGTACATAACTGTCCAAAGAGCCAAATCTGTCTATCAAAAAATGCATGGACACTACATTCCCTGAGGAGATCTCATCAAGGGCAACTCTAAGCCTCAAACCAGTGAGGGTCATAAACTGTCGGCTCATATCTCCTACAGCCATCTGAGCGCAAGGCCTGTCCAACGATAAATCTGTCAGTCACTCGTACTCCTCTAAGGTAGGAGTCAACTCCTGGGTCTCAAATCGGAACACCTGCCTATCCAGTATCCAGTGCTCTAGCATGCTCTCTACAAAACCCAATGGAACTTGGAACATCAGGAGGGTCACAGAGTGCTGCAACAGCTGATCTACGGTCACCCGATCTGGGGATGACAAACTATCATACCACGATCTCAAACAAGAGGCCACTAATACTGGTGGGGTATGATCAATGCGACTAACTGTCGATGAAGACATCTATAGGGCGTGTTATAAGACCATTCAGGGGTCAATGCTGAACATCTCTGGATATATATGCATAACATAATACATGCTTGATAAACAATAGATGACAATATGATGTAGGAAATGGAAAATAGTATACATACATTCCTAAGTACATCATCATCTAAATATAACAGAGGTCTATCAAACGATATAGCAAGAAATACATCAGAAGAAGTCAATAGTGTTAATGCCTACATCATCCAACCTATCCATCTGATGTAACTCCTCTTGAGTCACTGGATCTCCGCCAAGAGGGATATCAGGCCGATACAATAGAGGATCTACACTGATAAAACCATCTGAATATGGGCCACCTGAAGGGCCAGCCCCTGCGATGGAAGGATCAAAAGTATCTACCTCGGAAGGATCTCTGCCCAAATATCGGATGAAAAAATGTGCCAGGTCCAACTGTCGGGTCAAGATATCAATCTACGTCAAATGAGTAAACTCTCGGACGCAGACAATCCAATCCGTCATCATCACGGATCCAAGAACCATATCCCCCATAAACTGTGTGGTGCGGGTCTGGGCTCCGATGAGACGCCCCCAAATCTAGGTCCCTTCGAACCTTAAATCTGGTCCGCCACGATAGTACTATCGTCAAACTATTCATATCTTTTATTCATAACTTAATAAATATAACTTTGCTTATTACAATTTAGAATATAAATTCTTTCCATTTCTAGGATCTGTATAATGACCCCAAACTTTTATAAGTTTAAAATCTTGGTCATTTACCATTCCTGTCTTACATCATATTCGATGTTATAAAAATATGCAGAATAATTTAAACTTTTTCAATCTCCTTTAAAAATAATCTTTTATTGATTTCTTAACTTGAATCAATTACATATACTTGAATCAAATTATGTTATGATTCATTCTATTCGAATTATTGTATAATTTTTACATCTCGATTCAAATTCCTCTATGCATCACATAGTACAATTTTACAACTCAACATGTATTACACATCGTAAACTACTATCATGTACATCTCCTAGAACTTAAACATGGTTCAAGAGCGTATATTTAAATAAATAAATTAATCTCCTTCGATACTATTTAACTCTATTAATCAAGTATCACGTAATCTTTACCGTGAGTCCTTAACATATAAAAGTGGTTATTTGTAAGGGTGAGCTCAACAACCCATCAATTCTAACAGTTTTCATGCATCACATAGCATATAATAACATATTCAGTTCATACATTCATAAACAATTAATATTTACTACGCATGTTACTTCTCACATAACAAGCATAGAGATTTACTTTACAAGCATATCATCAAAGATCAACTTTCAAATTTTATACATATCTCATATGCATTTCATATATATACATCAACATTCTCATTGCATAATATAGCTCAATTAACAGTTATAGAATTTATTTATCAAATAGGAACTGAAAGACTTGCCTGATTCGTAGTTTATCAACTACGACTTAACTACTTAAAGCTTATATGCACTATGTGTATTCCTACATAGTTATATAATCATGGATTCATATCCATCAGTCATATATTTCATACGCTCTTAATATAATAATAAATATTACATCGTTCTCTATCTTAGTGTTTAAAACCTTCCCTTCGCTTTCTTAGTAAACTCTTAGAATAACTTAGTATACCTTAGCTACACATGCTTAATATCAACATTCATAAACCTTTATCACACACTTGACTAACTATGTGCTCGATACACATTTAAAGTTTATAAATGTGTGCTCTACACCGTTCTTACATTTTGCAAACTTTAACAAATATGGGTTTTATATAACCATTACATGCTCATATACTTAAAACATCAATTACGTCAAGTATTATAACTTAAGACATTCATACACACATGTTTTAAGGTTCAGGTTACCATTAAAACAGTTTGGCAACACTGCTCTGCAGGGCAGTTGCGCTACAGTTTGGCCTAGGATGGGCGCAGCTGCTCCGTCCTCTGGCCGGACCAGATTTGAATCTTTAGTTCTCAGTTCACACTTCATTTCTTAACATGCATGAATGTCAACACATAATATATACACACGTTAAGAGTTCGTTGGTCAAAGTTTAGAACCTCTTGTGTTTACTCAAAGTTGTTTTCACACTTTAAGGCTTTATTTGATAATTTCCAACAAGGCTAAGTGAATTCATGCAACAAGTGTCTAACTACGTACTCATCAAACCATATAACGATGTTAAACAACTTTCCAATACGCATTCTCACATGTATTCATAGTTCATCACTTGAAATTTTACCTTCAAAACTTGCTTTAATGACTTCTATTGTCAAACTAAATAAGTGTATTTATAAGCCATGTTTAATGACATAAATAGTACTAGCATACCATCCTACAAGTTCAGAGGTTAGGCAACACAATGCTAATGAATATTGGTTTCAAAACGTCTATGTTTTATTTCTCCAAATTCATGGCATACCCAACTAATCATGTAAGGCAACTTCGAATCACATGTCATACTCATTTGTACATGTTTCTACACATGTTTATAAGGTCAAAATATAACCACTCCATGCTTATAAAAACTTAGTTTGCAAAAATATCCGAGTTTGCCTTTGCAATCGTTTTAAACCAAGTCCAAGCAATCTAACACATATGAAACAACTTCAAACCTTATGGCATGCATAGTTAGACTTCGTATGCATGCTTATCAAGGTCAGAAATTAAAGTACACAAATTTTGTCAAGGTTTATTTTTCACAATCTTCAAGTCTCTTTTTGAAACATGTATTAACGTAAACCAACGCAACTCATATATGCAAGGGAACTTTAGACCACATGCTAAACCTGTTTTCATACATAACTAAGCTCTACCAATATGCTAAAGTTTATCAGAATATATCAGAAAGTAAAATCATGTACAGGTGCACGGCGTAGCTGCGCTGTGCTAGACTATGGGACCGGCGCAACTGCGTTGCCCCAGGACAGTACTAGTATTAACATCCGACGCAGCTGCGCTGGAATGAACTATAGAATGGGCACAGCTGTGCCCTTCCTGGACAACTCCAGAAGGGTCTCTACTTCTGCAGAACTCAAAACTCATACTCAATTTCTTCATGCAACATGCTTAAACTCAACTACATTACTTCTATACATGCATATAACACTTAACTAATATGATAGAGATCTTCAAATCACATAAACAACAAACTTGATTACTCCAATTCAAGATTTTTGCTATTTTCCCATAATTTCACATTTTTAGCGAATTTCATCACTACGGATTCGTTTTTAAACTAATTTGGTCCATTTAACATTTTTTGTTTTCGTATTTAACTGTATTAACAACATATAATAACAATTCATGGATTGTAACAATCTTTAGCCACCAATTTTTAACTTAAAAGCAACTGTTTCTTGTTATTACTAATAAATTACAAAACTTAGAACTCAAGAGCATTAATGTCAGTAACATTACCTCTTAATTACTGGAATTTGCTAACTATAGCTCCCATTGCTCTCAATTCTACTAACCTTCCATAGCCAATTTGTTAGAGTTTATGCCCTAGAGGCCAATTATTTGATGTAATTGCTTAACATTTGATATTATTGTTGATTGAATAAATAAATGATTTTATTATGGTTTTAATTACTGCGTAATATAATTGTTAACATAATAAAATTCCTTAGAATAGTGATACAAATTATATAGTTTCAAGTATGTGACTTGAACATGAGATTATATAATTATAATTAGTATCATTGTTCTTAAATGTCCCTAGTCGAGTATCATTGTTGATGGGACAACAATGATGCATTGAGACTAGTATGTGGATTGACTGATGACCAAATCTCATTGGTCATAAATATATGAGATATTAAGTCAATGCATAGGTACATGTTAGAGAACAATGTACTGGACAGACCCACATGAGAATTCTATATGGAGCATTATGCGAAGTGTCATTAGTAATTCTCATAGTGACAATGATGTAATGGTCCTCCGACCTGAAACCGCTATATTACTACACGAGAATTTATGTACTTTGATATCATCAAATGTCACCTTTAATAGGGTGGACTATAAAGGTGATTATTGGGTTCATTATGAATCGTGTGAGTAATATGAGTGATCTAGATGGAATTTAACCATCCTATATTTTATAGGTGATATCCATAGGCTCTTGATTGAGTAGGACTATGAAATGCATGGCCATGCTCAAATAGTGATTTGTTTCATATAGTCTACTCATTGATCAAGAAAACTCAGATTAAATTATGAAGAGTATGACACATTCCATGACTCGAGTTTAATCTAGATATTAAGGTTAAAAGGATTAAATTACATTGAAACATTGGTCACGAAAAGGTTGCATCGAATCATCGATCTTATTATTACTTGGGTAGCAGTGATGCATTACTAGATGCCGCTCACTGTTTATAACTTTATAATATGATTTTAAGGTTATTGCCAACGTAATAATAACCTATAGGGTCACACACAAAGAACGTAATTAAAAGGAAATTAATTTAAATTGTAAAGATTTAAATATGTCAATATGATTGATATAATTTTAAATTACGAATTTAATTTAATAGGATAATTTATATATATGTATATTAATTAAGTAAGACTTAATTAAGATATATATAAATTCGGATTTTAATAATATTAGGTTTTGATTAATTCCTCCTGACTGCTATATATATGATGTATATCAGACTTTAGGTTTTCACGTCAAAACAAAACCCTAGCCGCTCTTAGAGAGAGACTAGAGAAAATAGTTCCAAAAATCCTCATCCTTGGTGGCTAGTACCGCGATTCCTTCTTCTGCAGATCGTAAGACGATTCGCGGAGCGTTCGTGTGGATACCGTAGAGACGCAGTCGGTTTGTATTGCGTTGGAGATTCGAGGCGCAGTCGATTTCAGACTCTCGTTTTCATAATCGGTATAATCTCTAAACCTCTTAATTAATTGATTTTTCGCATGGATCCTGTTTTAGGGTTTCAGAAATTGCTTTAAAATTTTAATTTCCGCTGTGCGTTTCTGTGCCGAAACCCTACACAATTTTCTCAGACAACTCAACAAACGTGAATGAGAAGGAGAAGTCTCTATTTATAGAGAAAGTGTTGTCCATACAATGGTTTTTTCCAATAATTTAAACCAAGAAGAAGAAGAAGAAGTCAGTGGATTGAGAAGGGTTTGTAACTCTATGTATGTGCACACCTAGAGGGGGGGTGAATAGGTGTTTAAGCTAAAAGTGATAAACGGTGAAAATTTTTTGAAATTTTTTGCAACAGGTATAATTCAGACAGCTACGCCTGTCTGCTTTAGTGTCTGCTTTAGCTTATGTTCTTCATTCCTTATTATCAGACAGCTAGACCTGTCTGCTTTAGTGTCTAGATTAGTAGCGTGAATAACAAAAAGTGCAGAACGTGAATGGCAATTAAAGAGATAAACAGAAGTAAAAATCACACCAAGATTTTTGCGTGGTTCAGCCCCTATCCTCTAATCTAGTGGCCTAATCCACGTCCAATCCCAACTAGGATTGGAGACTCTTTTTATTAAACTTAATATTCAATTAAATACAACAAAAAGAACTCCCTGTCACAAAGAAGCCTCAAATCTGATGTTGGACACCAATGCCCCCTTTGCACCTCTGTAACTTGTACACCTCTGCACCTGTTCTTACCTCTGAGACCTTTGAAGCCTTCTTTGAACAAACTAACTAAATAAGAAATCTCAAGCCAAAACTATGCTTACGTTCGGTTTACAAAGAATAAAATTTCCAGCACAAAAGAGTATAGTAGATTACAATAAGTGGCTGGAATAAAACAACTGAAGCGCTCTGATGTAGTATATCAACTTGATTACAGATTTCAGAGTCGTGACTTGTTCAGCCGAAGAGAAGGAGTATATATAACTAATCAAGAAACGGCTATATCATGTGATAGCTAAGATTTCTCAGTCCCGTTAGCAAACACCCATAACTTCAGCAGCTTTGAATCACAAGAAGGATATTACGCAGATATGCGCCAGCTATTTGATTTTGACAAGTTGAAATCAAGGAGAGAAACTCTTTCCATAAACAACTATGTTAAACAGGAATAAAGGAGATAAATAAGGATGAATCCCAATAGCTTCAGTAAGACTCCTTTTCAAAATAGAATACTAACTAATGTAGGCTCCACTAAGCAAGATAATATCCTTAATTAAAATATCACCCACGAGATACACTGATGAAATAGAGGAGCCAATTTGGGCTAGCTGGTGTTAAGAACCATAATATCTGTTACTATTTATAAATTCCAACATACTCCAATTCAATATTTCCTTAATAAGCTCCAAATCAAATCTTCTTTAAAACACTTCAATTCAAATGTGAACTGATTTTAAATCATATCAACGTAAGGAAGTCAGCAACAAATGTTCATGAAATAACCATAACTCATGCATATCACTTATAATATTATAACCCATAATCCATGCATATTTAATAATATAATAACACACCATGAACCATGCACACTTAAATTAGTCATCAATCAAAACATCATATAATCAAAAACTAATATTCTCCCCCTTTTTGATGATGACAATTTATGCACTAATTTAACCAACATGCTCCCCCTAAGTATACGACTCTCCCTAAATTTATGCATACCATAGAGCATATTCCAACACAATATAGTATCTCAATATCAATTCAAATATTCCCAAATATCTCTCCCCTTTTTTTCATTATAAATAAATCATCAATATCTCTCCCCCTTTGTCATCAACAAAAAATAATTCATATAATTAGTTATCTCACCCCATTTTTAAAATTGAAAAAATTAAGCACAAAGAATGACATTGGAGCAATGTTATAACAAAATCACATATAGCAAGTAAACAATATAATCATACCTTTGTGATTTGTTACCTACATATTAACATTTTGTTACCAGTAGAAATTTTGATAGCCATGCTCCTTAGTGTAGATTTGACTTTTGTATTTTCAGAATCAAAAATCTCTTCACTAGTACTCCTTTTGGTCATCCCAATGTTGATGTCTTTAAAGCTCAGGTTAGGAGGATAATTTTTCACTGTTCTAGATGATCTAGGAAGCCTTACTGCAGTCATTTGCTCTTCAGGTTCAGGTTCTGAAATGCCAAGCTCCACATCAAACTGATCGTCAAAATTTTCTTCTAATATAGACGGGTTGAGCTGTTTGACGTTAGGCGTCTGCATGTCTGCATTTTCAACAGATGACTCAGGTTGTCTAATTTCATTTGTTTGTTGTCCACGTTCATCTGATTTTCCTTCTGATGCAGACGGCTCAGGCTGTCCGGATTGAGCTGTCTGTTTTCCACTAAACAAGTTGTCTTTACCTGCAGAAATCTCTCAGTATCATCCATCTCCTTTTTGATCGTGAGACACCTACAAAACAAACAAATAGTCTCGATCTTTTTGGTACCCAAATCTTCTTGGGTCCTTTTGGGTTAGTAGCATATAAATCATATTTCTTTACCCAAATTTGTTTTATTCTAATTTTATTACAATTAGAATCAAAATGACCTTTAAAACCACATTTTTTACAAGTAACAAACGGTGAACAATAAAGTGGTTTATGCCTTAATTTACTATTAATCATTATAATATTATTATTAGTCCTATTTTTCACATTTTTAATAGGATTATACCCAATCCCTTGTTTATCAAGACTGGACCTTTGTGCCCATAACATAACATTTAGGTTCTCTTCTCCTTGCACAAATTTAGCAAGATCATTTTTTAAAGATGCTATTTCTACATTTATTACATTATCATCATGTTGCATATTCATAATTTTTTCATCATTAAAAGCATCTATGCATACATCTCTCATTTTCAATTTTTCTTTTAAACTTTTATTTTCATTTTTAAGATATTCATTTTCTTTTCTTTCTTCAATAAGTGACTCAACTTCATTCATTAGATCATTTACGCAGTTCTTAAAATAAGCAGTTTTTTTTTTAAGCCTTTGATTTTCATTTTGTAAAGCAAGATAATCAGATGTAGATATTTCAAAATTTTCATGAAAATTCGTTACCTCAAGTTGATCATCGTCTTCTAGTCCCATGAAACATAATTGGCCAATTTCTTCATCTTGTTCTATTTTGGACTTGCTCATTGGAGTTGAGCTACCTTTTTGATTCTTCCTTTCTTTCTTTCTTTGAAGTAGTCTCTCGAGTTTTCTTGAGAGCATTTCAATTTCATCATCAAAATCTTCATCATTGCCTTCTATGTAACTTTCAGCTTGTAGAGCCAAGGTCTTCTTCTTAGGTGCCTTATCTTCTTCATCGTACAATTTTAATTGGTTTTCAAACTCTTCAAGTTCTCCAAATAAGGTAAGAGTTTCCATTGTGCTAATTGTGTCTGAGTCTTGAAGTGTAGTAACCTTTGGAGCGAATCGCTTTGGCATGACTCTGAGAAGCTTTCGGTTGATTTCCTATTGATCAATCTTTCGTCCGAGCATGCTTAGAGAATTCATTAGAGTAAGGAATCTTGCTTGGGCATCTCTAATTGATTCATTTTTCTCCAATTTGAATAGTTCATATTCGTGCATTAACATGCTTAGTTTGACCTCCTTCACTTTAGTAGTTCCCTCGTGGCTCATGATGATTGTATCCCACATTTCTTTTGTTGTGTTGCACGACGATACTTTATCAATTTCAGCTTGGACCATTCCTCTTAGCAAGGTGTTCATGGCTCTTGAGTTGTAGGAAAACATATAGCTTTCGTTTGCATCCATCTCCATGAGAGCCTTCGGTTTACCATTATCATGTCTAGGAATGATAGGTCCATTTTAAATAACCCACCATTCCCATGGGTCTCTTTTAAGAAAAATCTTCATTCTGAACTTCCAAAAGTTGAAGTTTTCACTTCCGAACAACAGCGGTGGCCTACTTGTAGACTGACCTTCTTGAAAGTTTAGGTGTGCCATAGGATCTTCCCCTACGACCTGCAACGATCACTATTAGTAGAGCCTGGCTCTGATACCAAATGTAACTCTATGTATGTGCACACCTAGAGGGGGGTGAATAGGTGTTTAAGCTAAAAGTGATAAACGATGAAAACTTTTTAAAATTTTCTGCAACAGGTATAATTCAGACAGCTATGCCTATCTGCTTTAGTGTCTGCTTTAGCTTATGTTCTTCGTTCCTTATTATCAGACAGCTAGACCTGTCTGCTTTAGTGTCTGGATTAGTGGCGTGAATAATAAAAAGTGCATAACGTGAATGACAATTAAAGAGATAAACAGAAGTAAAAATCACACCAAGATTTTTACGTGGTTCAGCCCCTATCCTCTAATCTAGTGGCCTAATCTACGTCCAATCCGAACTAGGATTGGAGACTCTTTTTATTAAACTTAATATTCAATTAAATACAATAAAAAGAACTCCCTGTCACAAAGAAGCCTCAAATCTGATGTTGGATACCAATGCCCCCTTTGCACCTCTGCAACTTGTACACCTCTGCACATGTTCTCACCTCTGAGACCTTTGAAGCCTTCTTTGAACAAATTGAACAAACTAACTAAATAAGAAATCTCAAGCCAAAACTATGCTTACGTTCGGTTTACAAAGAATAAAATTTCCAGCACAAAAGAATATAGTAGATTACAATAAGTGGCTGGAATAAAACAACTGAAGCGCTCTGATGTAGTATATCAACTTGATTGCAGATTTTGGAGTCGTGACTTGTTCAGCCGAAGAGAGGGAGTATATGTGACGCCCCCAAAATTAGGTATACATTACCCATCTTGGGTCGTCCGATACATGGTACAGAATACAAATACAACTTACTAATACAACTGTCGTGTACAATACGACAAAACATTACTGTGAGTTTGAATACAATTATTGTGTACTAGAGACTATACAAACTCAAAAGGAGTCCTCATTACAATTATTGTCACACTATTTAACAGAATAGTGAGGACTACTAATACTATCATCTGGTCCATCACTCCGTTCCCCGACTCGTCCCAGTTATATTCTCATTTCCTGAAGAGAACAGTGAAAGAAAGGGTGAGCTCAACTATCCCAGTAAGAAATATTTTGACTAAGATAATGCAGAATAAATTATCATTAGTCTTCAACAGTGTTAAATTGATAAAATATAACGAACATCAAGTTTAACTGCAGCGGAACAAGCAATCCATTAAAAGAGTCAAGTAGAGAATAAAATCTACTATCTTCTATGATTTAAAAGGTTTTTCAACATTGTTATCGCTGGGACTCAGCTTAATAAAATAATCCACATCATCGAATCACCCCTGCACTACGGCCAAGGATATTCTTTAGTATCACGACCACAATTATCCATGCACTACAGGCCAATAATATTTGTGTACTCATTAATGGTCATGATCATGCCAACAACTGTCCATCAATGCACGGTCCAATGAGGACTTTTACCACATCATTTGTAACATTACGGTCATGATTATACCGAATAATCCCTGGTCATAATCATACCAAGTCCATCTATGTACTACAGGCCACAGATGACTTTCAACATTTTATAAACATGAGGATGATGACAATGATATAAGAATTCAATAAAACAAGTTCAAGAACTAATTTATCCAAGAATTAACAACGTCCAAATTGTCAACATGATATTGCTTTGTGGAGTAAAATTCAAGAATGCTTAGAATAATATTTTCATAAAAAGATACTGGATGAAACGCAATTATCAAGGATATTCCACTAATTTCATAGAGTACAGAAGTTAAAACTTAACCAACTGAGTATAATAAAGAATGGAATAACAAAAGAAATCACCCGGCATGCGATAGACCGCACAGATAGGTTATTCTAACAGAATAATAAATAATGGAACCAGGTCCGGCGTAAACGCACAGACGGGATATTTCAACAGAATAATAAATAATGAAACCAGGTCCGCCGTAAACGTACAGACAGGATATTCCAATAGAATAATAAATAATGGAACCAGGTCCGGTGTAAAACACACAGACAAGATGTTCCAACAGAATAATAACAAGACGGAACCAGGTCCAGTGTAAAACACACAGACAAGATGTTCCAACAGAATAATAATAAAAACGGAACCAGGTCCGGTGTAAAACACACAGACTGGATGTTCCAACAGAATAATAGAAGAATGTCACCAAGTATAGGGTAGACCACGTATACAGGTTATTCCAATAGAATAATAAGAAATGGAATACTAGAAGTTCTCTTCATGAATACAAAAGAAATAATACCCCTTACGAGTACAACAAATAATATCCCTTACCGTTTTAAAGAAGAACTGAAATAAGGAAGTAGTTAAGTAGCAGAATACTTTTCTTCTCTCTCTCTATAGTTTCTCTCTATAGTTTTTCTCTCTAGAGTTCAGTGAATTCGTAAGAAATAATGAAGGAATGAGCTGCTATTTATAGAAGAATGGACTGCATAGTAACTAATCCATGAACGGTCCAGATTGATTTACTTTAATCTGACGGTCCATAATTAAAGAAAAATCTTTTAAATAAAATATAATATATTCTATTTATAGAATAACTTTAATAAAGTATTCTGTTTTATATAAAAAGATGTTTCTGTTTTATTACGTTAATAATACGAATAAAACAAAACTTCATTATCGCTAAATAATTCATATTATTAACTGACAATAATTGAATCAAACTGAGTAACTTCTCACATAAGCATTAATAATCAATACCGTGTGCTACAATGCAACCACACGTATTACTGTACTTTTACTACCGAGTAGTTCAACAGTATCAATGGGAAAACTTCCACCGTTATTTTTAATAAAATATTTTTGTCGTTTTCTCAATCCGACAATAATTCTGTTGTGGGGTCCACCAATGATTGTGCCGTTGTACGAATATTCCCTGTTAAAACGAATATTCCCCGACCAATCGAATATTATATAACAACTTGCGTACTTTGCAAAATTTATAAATATTACCCACAACTATAACATTATATCAAATTAACTCCATAATATTCAAAAATGATAATTATAGAAAATTCATCTTTATTTTTAAAAGTTGGGGTCTTACAGTATATATAACTAATCAAGCAACGTCTATATCATGTGATAGCTAAGATTTCTCAGTCTCGTTAGCAAACACCCATGACTTCAGCAGCTTTGAATCACAAGAAGGATATTACGCATGCGCCAGCTATTTGATTTTGACAAGCTGAAATCAAGGAGAGAAACTCTTTCCACAAACAACTATGTTAAGCAGGAATAAAGGAGATAAATAAGGATAAATCCCAATAGCTTCAGTAAGACTCCTTTTCAAAATAGAATACTAACTAATGTGGGCTCCACTAAGCAAGATAATATCCTTAATTAAAATATCACCCACGAGATACACTGATGAAATAGAGGAGCCAATTTGGGCTAGCTGGTGTTAAGAACCATAATATCTGTTACTATTTATAAATACCAACATACTCCAATTCAATATTTCCTTAATAAGCTCCAAATCAAATCTTCCTTAAAACACTTCAATTCAAATGTGAACTGATTTTAAATCATATCAACGTAAGGAAGTCAGCAGCAAATGTTCATGAAATAACCATAACTCATACATATCACTTATAATATTATAACCCATAATCTATGCATATTTAATAATGTAATAAATATCACTTATAATATTATAACCCATAATCCATGCATATTTAATAATATAATAACACACCATGAACCATGCACACTTAAATTAGTCATCAATCAAAACATCATATAATCAAAAACTAACAGGGTTGGTAACCAACTCCATTTCCCCCATCCTTCTAGCCATCATCAGCTCTACTACTTAGTGAAGAAGGAATAGGATAGGCCAATGGCCTATTCATATGACATTTATAATGAGTTGAGACACACATTTTGGGACAAGTCACATTACTCCTCTAACTTATCAGTAAAATAGTCTACATTCTACTAAAGTTAATTCCTTTTGGTCTTATTAAATCAATTACAATGACTTAACATTACCACATTAAATTAAGTTATGGGCACATATATATGTACATACCCACATATAGGAAGTATACTTATATTTTAAATATACCCCCATAAAATCTTATATCCCATGTACATTTGAGCTAGTCCAAATAATACTTTAATTGGGCTAAATATAATTCAGTTGGGTACTCCCAACCCATTATCTCATATCACACACAAATATCATAATGATTACTTAATATCAATCATTTATTCCTTTACTATTAATTCTCTTTTAATAATTCCAGTCAAACCTTCAATCTGGTTTAACTTTAATACTAATGCCACACCAGGCTCATTTATCCCACTTACTAGAGTTATATAACTCAAGCTCATTATCTCTACAATAAAATATTAGGGGTCTAGGCCACGTTTGACTTCTACGTTATTTTAATATTTATTTAATATAAGGTATGGGTGACACACTGTACTGAATTATTTACCCACCTTAAATAATTATACCTTATGAAATTATAATCATGACACCCTTATTTAAAAATAATCATTTTCCTTAAAATAAGTAGTATGTACAATACCAATTATTATACTATAATTCTTCAATTCCTTTTCTTCCATAATTTGTCCCAACACATTTTCAGTTAGCCATAATTTAAATACTAACTTAATGCATAAATCTCTAACCAATATTTATTTATAATTATATTGGTTCTCTTCTTTTATTAATCATTTATCCATCAAATATTAACCTTTTTATATATAACAATACTATGTAATATATTTAAAATATTAAATTTTAATTAACATATTCTTTTCATCTCCTTTATGCTAACACATATAGTAATTCACCGTCTTATGTAAGTGAATCAACTCTTTCTCATTCCACACTACTGCCACACAAGGCTATATAATATTCTATAATATAACTTAATTAACCAACCTTCATTCTAGGTTAATAAATTAACGCGTATTCAAATCATGATTTGCTAACTTAATTCATTCATGGACAACTTAATCATCTATTATGACTTTTATTAACCATATATATGCATTGAAATTCAAATTTCACAAGCTTGCTCAGAACCTTCTGCAGACCGGCGCAGCTGCACTGGTCATAAACTTGGAAGTGGCGCAGCTGCGGCACCTCAAGTCCAGAGGCAGACAAGGTCTGCTTTAGCAGAAACAAAATCTACACTCCTAAATACTTTACATATACTTCATAAATGATAACTCATCCAAAATCAATCTCATTACAAGAAAAAAGCTTAATTCCGACGAAATATTCCCTCAGAATAGGCCTATTCAATTGAAAATAAAGTATTTCCAATGGAATATTTCATCGGAAATTCGGTCGTATATATACGCGTCGAAGATGAGATCCGTCACAAATTCAGTCGGATCTGCCTTATCTTCGACGAATTTATCTCCGACGAAATTTCGTCGAATATAAGCTATCTATGACTGAATAAATAGGACGGAACTTTCCGTCGAGTATAATATACCTTATTTCTGATGGATGTATTCCCTTAGAATTAACCTATTTCCGACCGAAAATTAAAATAAACCGGTATTTATTAAAAATGGCTAATTATTAACTTTGACGGATTTTTCGTCGGAGATATATTATTTCCGATGGACATATTCCCTCGGAATTAACTTATTTCCGACTGAAAATTAAAATATATCGGTATTTATTAAAAATTGGGTAATTGTTAAATCTTACAGAATTTCCGTTGGGGATACCTTATTCCGTCGAAAATAATAATTTTTTTAATGCAGATTTAAAAAGTTCAGTTTCTAGGTGTTTAAACCCATTTATGTACCTGTAACCTGTCACAACCCAATACACAGTAATATAAACATGTATTTCACATTGAAATATGCAACGTAGCACTAAAACGTAATATCCACCAAAACGTAATCTTCAACTCCTTATCATTCACATTCACATTCAAATATCCACCAAAACGTATTATAAGCTAATGTTCCATAAATATAAGCTAATCAATTACAAATATAAGCTAATGTTCCATAAATGATAAATAATATAATTTACAATACTTATACAGACGCAATTAGACACTACAATAAATATAAATGTTCTACAATAACATGAATACAAATGAACTATAAACTAGTAAAAGTATCATCATCAGGCGGAGGTGAACGACGCTGCAAATGCTACTTCTTGTCAAACGAATTTCTAATTAAGTTCCAAAGTATATTATTTTACTTGATCGAAAACATTCTTATTCAGTTTCTTTTAATTGCATCCCAACTAAGCAAATGCTACTTAGTTTATTTCTATATTTTTTTTATTTTGTATTATATTATATTATAGTATATAATTGGTTTATTTATTTATTAAATTTAATTTATTACATTAAATTAAATTAAAGTATTTTATTTTATTTTATTTTATTTATTTTAGTAAATAGGATTAAATTTATTACTATTATTTATTTTATTTTGTATTATATTATATAAGTGCTAATTTAATTTAATTTCGTAATTATTTTATTTTAATTTAATTTATTATGTTATTTTATTTTATTTTATCTTGTATTATATTATATAATTTTTATTTTTTTTTATTAAATTAAATTAAATTTGTTAAATTTGATTTATTTTAAATTTAATTTAATTTAAATTATTTTAATTAAATTAAATTAAATTTATTTTATTATTTTTATTTTATTTTATTTTATATTGAATTGTATTTTATTTGTATTATATTATATTTTTTAAATATTTTTTTTATTAAATTTAATTTATTTATTAAATTAATTCAAATTTGTTTTATTTTATTCAATTTAATTTAATTTATTATTTTATTTTACTTTACTTTATTTTGTATTATATTATATTATCTAATTTTTAAAATTTATTTTATTTAATAAACTAAATTAAATTTATTTTATTTTATTTTATTTTAGTAGTAAGAAACAAAGTAAATGCTACTTAGTTTATATTTTAATATTGGGAAACTAATTACTAATATAATACATGCATGGCCCACAAATCTTGCAAATGAATAATTCTGAAAAAATTTATGTCAAAAATTCAGTCAGAAATAGCAAATATATCAAAATTAAAAATAGAACATTTCCAAATATATACTGCAGAATACATAAAGAATGCAAACAATATATACTGTAGAATTATCCATTCTCAATCAAAATGAATTACACTTTCCAAATATATACCGATTTTCAGCCCCAAATTTCAGCCTCAAATCCAATTTTCAGTAAAATATATAACAAAATTTTAGCCCTACCAATTTTCAGCCTCAAATCTAATTGACAAAGCCGAATTGATGCACACACAGTAACCTGTAGGGTTTTCGGCACAACAAAGCAACGCACAACGGAATAAAATTGAATAAAACAAAACAATTTTCAAAACCTAAAAAAGGATCCATGCGAAACAGACATTAATTCAGTGTTTTAAGATATTATACCGATTATGGAAAAGCCTATGAAACGCTTCGAATCTCCAACATAATTCCTCACGAAACTACATCTCTATGGTATCCACACGAATGCACGTGAACCGTCGCACGATTATGCAATAAAGGGACTAGCCACCAAAGGAACATGATTTTCGAAAACTTTTCTCTAGTCTCTCTCTAAGAGCGGCGCTAGGGTTTTTAGATTAATGATAATGCCTAATTTGGCTGCTACATATCATATATATAGCTGTTAAAAAGGAATTAATCAAAAACCTAATTTTAATTAAAATAAAATCTGAATTTATATATATATATATATATATATATATATATATATATATATATATATATATATATATAGCAAGGATCAAGAGCATACCCCTTATCTAACTCACCCGAGCTCACCTCCTCTTTAGCAACGGACCCAACGACGGTTCGGTCATACAACCGTCTTCTATACTTTTAGCGACGGACAACATATAGCGTCCCTAAAAGTAAAGTATAGACGACGGTTGTATGACCGAACCGTCGCCGGGTCCGTCGCTAAAGGGAAGTGAGCTCGGGTGAGTTGGATAATGGGTGAGCTTAAGATCCGGACCGTATATATATATATATATATATATATATATATATATATATATATATATATATATATATATATATATATATATACCTTAATTAAGTCTTACTTAATTAATATACCCATATATTTAAATTATCCTATTAATTTAAATTCGTAATTTAAATAATATCAATCATATTGACATATTTAAATCTTTACAATTTAAATTAATTCCCTTTTAATTACATTCTATGTGTGTGATCCTATAGGTTATTATTACGTTGTCGATAATTTTAAAATCATATTATAAAATTATAAACAGTAAGCGGCATCTAGTAATGCATCACTGCTACCCAAGTAATAATAAGATCGATGATTTGATGTAACCTTTTTGTGACCAATGTTTCAATGTAATTTAATTTTTTTAACCTTGACATCCTAGATTAAACTCGAGTCATGGAATGTGTCATACTCTTCATAATTTAATCTGAGTTTTCTTGATCAATGAGTAGACTATATGAAACAAATCACTATTTGAGCATGGCCATGCATTTTATAGTCTTACTCAATCAAGAGGCCTATGGATATCACCCCTAATATATATAGGAGGGTTAAATTCCATCTAGATCACTCATATGCCTCACACGATTCATGATGTACCCAATAATCACCTCTATAGTCCACCCTATTAAAGGTGACCTTTGATGATATCAAAGTACATAAATTCACGTGTAGTAATATAGTGATTTCAGGTCGGAGGATCATTACATCATTGTCACTATGAGAATTGCTAATGACACTTCGCATAATGCTCCACATAGAATTCGCATGGTGGGTCTGTCCGGTACATCGTTCTCTAACATGTACCTATGCATTGACTCAATATCTCATATATTTATGACCAATGAGATTTGGTCATCAGTCAATCCACATACTAGTCTCAATGTATCATTGTTTTTCCATTTACAATGATACTCGACTAGGGACATTTAAGAGCAATGATACTAATTGTAATTATATAATCTCATGTTCAAGTCACTTACTTGAAGCTATATAATTTGTATCACTATTCTAAGGACTTTTATTATGTTAACATTTATATAACGCAGTAAATAAAATCATAATAAAATCATTCATTTATTCAATCAAATATAATATCAAAATGTTAAACAATTATATCAAATAATTGGCCTCTAGGGCATAAACTCTAACATAACCAATTAAGGAATTTAAACATTACCAATTTCCAATTTCAATTGACAATAACAAACTAAACTAATACCAAATAAAAAACTCTACCAATTTTCAGCCTCAAATCAATATATACATACAATATAACAATTATTCAATCTATTGATTGTGTACATCATCATCAAATCGAAACAATATTTGAACTCATACCTTCTTTTGGAGCTAATAAACTGTCAGAAACAGAGGAAGAAATCCGTCATAGTGTTGGTCGGCGTGTGGATACTGGTGGAGCTTTCCTCAATGGTGGTGGGTTGGTGGCGGGATGTGGGTGGTTGGTTAGTGGTAGGGCAGGGGCGAGAGGAAGAGAGAGAACTGAGATGGTGGTACCGGTAGTTAATGGTCGGCGGCTAGAGGCGGTGGTGGTTGGTCGGCGGCTAGAGGAGGTGGTGGGTGGAAGGTGGGCGCCGGAGATGAGAGTGAGAGAGGAGAGAGTGAGCTGAGGCCTGAGAGATCGAGTGAGATGAGAGAGAGAGGAGCTGATGAGGTTAATAAGAGATATGAGAGGCGCCTGAATAAGAATATGAATCGAATAGGTTTTATAAGATAGTTCTGACGGAATGTCCGTCGGAACTAAGTCCCTCGGAGATAGGTTATCCTCGACGAAAAGTCCCTCGGAAATAACTATAGTTTCGTTGAACTTAAGTTTCGCGCTGGCGAGAAACTTGGCGCCAGATGAGGCCTTATAATTCTGACGGATTTCCCACGAAAATAAACTACATCTGACGAAATTATTTTCGACATATTATTTCGTCGAAAATAACTTATTTCCGACTAAATATAGTCCATCGAACCTAATTCCGTCGGAATTAAGCCTTTTTCTTGTAGTGCCTCTTCTTTGATTCCACATCATCGATTACTATTTTTTTTAATAATTTAAATATCAAACTTCGAGTTTTAAATCTCTACTTTTTCTTAAAAGTTTAACCAACTATAAAATCTCATTTATGGTATTTCTTTCCATCAATAACACAAAATTTAAAATATATAACATATATATATATATATCCTATTCAAACCCGATATATCTTATAATAAGAATTCTATTTACAAAATTCTTATTTTAATAATTTTAAAAATTCAGGTTATCTCATCCTCTCCCCCTTATAAGGATTCCGTCCTCGAAATCACCGAAACCACTCTACTCAGTTCTTCCTGGAGATTACATATTCTTTTAAATAACTTCATCTTTTCTCCTTCAGAATTTTATTCCATTTCTTGGAATTTTCATAGCTTATACAGTTCATTCATTATTACACGTCGTATTCTACCACTTCTTTCTTCCTAAGGAATACCCTCCTTACCACATTCACCCTTCAAAAGAATAAGAATCTTTCACAATCATTCAATAATTGGGAAGTAGTATGAATAATCTTAGATTCCAAATTATGCTGAGGGGTCACAAGACCGTGAACTCTTTTCCAGGTTTACTAATGCTTCAACAAAATCCTTCACACTGCAAATCAGAGTGTTTATCAATCACAAAGACTGAAATCACCCTCAACGCGTACACTAGGTGGCCGACCTATTGTACCACTACGTTGGGCCGCAATGTAGTGTGTTATAGCAACTATATGCGTTACTTTCAGAACTATTGTCTCCGAAAACATGTCCCCTTATAGGGTTTTTTACCTTAGCTTTTCAACATCTGAATCCGCACCAGAGCAATCTGGTTTGGCATAAATACTCAAGAATGCTTGAATTCCATAAATATTTTTCAACAGCCGTCTAGCCGAAATAAATAGTTTAGACTTTTATCAACAACTCGGACATCAATCAAAATACTTTAGCCAACTTAATTAACCTTCTTCATAATTTAAAAGAAAACCAAAAATTCTTTTATGACATCATGATACCATACCAAATTAGTACGTTGAGGATTCCGTCATATTATGACTTAATTTGTCATATTACATCATACCATAGTGTGCTGACGATCTTTCGATCACAACCAACACTAGGTTCGATTGCATTGATGACTCCATCGTTTACCATTTCTACACCATATCAAATGATGCACATGGTCAGAAATACATTTTGAAAATTTTCGAATCATTTTTGTCTTAGCCGAAACAATTAGCATAAACATATGAATAACGGTATTGTTTTTAAGCATCATTGGTTCAGTCACATGATCCAATGTTTTTCAAGAAAATAGAAGTGCAAATATCAGTACGAAGTCAATAAATTTTGAAAATCTAGCAGAGCTAGAAGATTTAAAAAATCCATGTTTCTCCATCAACTTCAATATTTACTCCATTGCTTCATTCTATCAATCTTTAATACTATCAATGCTCACTATACCAAAATTTCTAAATTCATAATATATAATATATATATACCCGATGTAGTTCATCGAACTTACCACACCTTGGAAGTTTAGGTACTTACCCCAGTAATATGAGTTTAGGAGATTGTCCTAGCAATACGTAGTTCAAGAACCAATTAGAGACTGTCTATACGCTTAGGGGCTCAAAAACATGCATACGACTATGAGTCACAAACATACCATAAGCATGAGTTTTAAGAACTCGCGATTAATCTTAATATTCTCTATCTTAATCTTAATAGTCTCTATCTATCAAATACGATATGAGAAAAGAATCACCTTCTCACCATAAGCATATCGATAGTGCGACATCAACATTCCAATGATTATCACTGTAAGGAACCGAGCGCGAGCACAAAGCCTCTGCCCATACAAAGGTTTGTACAACTCAGCTTTCACATGAGTCCTCAATTGAAATCTCACTTAACTCTATCTCACTCTTAACTTGCTCTTTGTTTGATACGAATTTTCTATATTTCATCATATATAACTCCTCATGAGTTCATCTCGTACCATTTCATAGTACCTTTTCTTATAGCATTAAGCTATAACCACTTAGTCGTTACAGACTATTTATCATTTCATAGCTCAATTCGATCATGTCGTGATCATCTGTTTACCTTAAGGTTCTTTTTCATTATCAACTAGACTCCATTCGAGTTCATTCTTATTATCTTTGTCATCTTCATCTTATAGACATAATCTTAACATTTTTATTACCGGAGTTAGGAAACTTCTGAATTCTCATTCTCAAGGTACTTCAAGATTCTTCTTTGAATCTTCGCTTATATATATTTTAATCTTTATCTTTCTCTCTCTCAAGTTATAGCCTAAGGTACTCTTACCTAAAGTTTATAACCTACAGCTTTGATACCAACATTTGACACCCCTAAATCCGGGTCCCTTCTAACCTCGGATTCGATCCGCCACGATACTACTATCGTCAAACTATTCATATTTTTTATTCATAACTTAATGAATATAACTTTGCTTATTACAATTTAGAATATAAATTCTTTCCATTTCCAAGATCTTTATAATGGCCCCAAACTTTTATAAGTTTCAAATCTTGGTCATTTACCATTCCTGTCTTACATCATATTCGATGTTATAAAAATATACGGAATAATTTGAACTTTTTCAATCTCCTTTGAAAAAAAATCTTTTATTGATTTCTTAACTTGAATCAATTACATATCCTTTAATCAAATTATGTTATGATTCATTCTATTCGAATTACTGTGTAAATTTTTACATCTTGATTCGAATTCCTCTATGCATCACATAGTATAACTTTACAACTCAACATGTATTACACATCATAAACTACTATCATGTACATCTCCTAGAACCTAAACATGGTTCAAGAGCATATATTTAAATAAATAAATCAATCTCCTTCGATACTATTGAACTCTATCAATCAAGTAGCACGTAATCTTTACCGTGAGTCCTTAACATATAAAAGTGGTTATTTGCAGGGGTGAGCTCGACAGCCCAGCAATTCTAACAGTTTTCATGCATCACATAGCATATAATAACATACTCAGTTCATGCATTCATAAAAAATTAATATTTACTACGCGTGTTACTTCTCACATAACAGGTATAGAGATTTACTTCATAAGCATATCATCAAAGATCAACTTTCAAATTTCATACATATCTCATATGTATTTCATATATATACATCAACATTCTCAAAGCATAATATAGCTCATCTAACAGTTATCGAATTCATATATCAAATAGGAACTGAAAGACTTGCCTGATTCATAGTTTATCAACTACGACTTAACTACTTAAAGCTTATCTGCACTGCGTGTATTCTTACACAGTTATATAATCATGGATTCATATCTATCAGTCATACATTTCATATGCTCTTAATATAATAATACATATTACATCGTTCTATATCTTAGTGTTTAAAACCTTCCCTTTGCTTTCTTAGTAAACTCTTACAATAACTAAGTATACCTTAGCTACACATGCTTTATATCAACATTCATAAACCTTTTTCACACACTTGACTAACTATGTGTTCGATACACATTTAAAGTTTATAGCTATGTGATCTACACCGTTCTTACATTTTACAAACTTTAACAAATCTGGGTTTTATATAACCATTACATGCTCATATATTTAAAACATCAATTACGTCAAGTATTATAACTTAAGACATTCATACACACATGTTTTAAGGTTTAGGTTACCATTAAAACAGTTTGGCAACACTGCCCTGCAGCGCAGCTGCGCTGCAGTTTGGCCTAGGATGGGCGCAGCTGCGCCGTCCTCTGGCCAGACCAGATTTGAATCTTTAGTTCTCAATTCACACTTCATTTCTTAACATGCATGAATGTTAACACATAATATATACACACGTTAAGAGTTCATTGGTCAAAGTTTAGAACCTCTTGTGTTTACTCAAAGTTGTTTTCACACTTTAAGGCTTTATTTGATAATTTCCAACAAGGCTAAGTGAATTCATGCAACAAGTGTCTAACTACGTACTCATCAAACCATATAACGATGTTAAACAACTTTCCAATACGCATTCTCACATGTACTCATAGTTCATCACTTGAAATTTTACCTTCAAAACTTGCTTTAATGACTTCTATTGTCAAACTAGATAAGTGTATTTATAAGCCATGTTTAATGACATAAATAGTACTAGCATACCATCCTACAAGTTCAGAGGTTAGGCAACACAATGCTAATGAATATTGGTTTCAAAACGTCTATGTTTTATTTCTCCAAATTCATGGCATACCCAACTAATCATGTAAGGCAACTTCGAATCACATGTCATACTCATTTGTACATGTTTCTACACATGTTTATAAGGTCAAAATATAACCACTCCATGCTTATAAAAACTTAGTTTGCAAAAATATCCGAGTTTGCCTTTGCAATCGTTTTAAACCAAGTCCAAGCAATCTAACGCATATGAAACAACTTCAAACCTTATGCCATGCACAGTTAGACTTCGTATGCATGCTTATCAAGGCCAGAAATTATAGTACACAAGTTTTGTCAAGGTTTGTTTTTCACAATCTTCAAGTCTCTTTTTGAAACATATATTAACGTAAACCAACACAACTCATATAAGCAAGGGAACTTTAGACCACATGCTAAACCCGTTTTCATGCATAACTAAGCTCTACCAACATGCTAAAGCTTATCAGAATATATCAGAAAGAAAAATCATGTATTGGTGCACGGCGTAGCTGTGCTATGCTAGACTATGGGACCGGCGCAGCTGCGCTGCCCTAGGACAGTACCAGTATTAACATCCGACGCAGTTGTGCTGGAATTAACTACAGAATGGGCGCAGTTGCGCCCTTCCTGGACAACTCTAGAAGGGTCTCTACTTCTGTAGAACTCAAAACCCATACTCAATTTCTTCATGCAACATGCTTAAACTCAGCTAAATTACTTCTATACATGCATATAAGACTTAACTAACATGATAGAAATCTTCAAATTACATAAACAACAAACTTGATTACTCCAATTAAAGATTTTTGCTATTTTCCCATAATTTCACATTTTTAGCGAATTTCATCACTATGGATTCATTTCTAAACTAATTTGGTCCATTTAACTTCCGTTGTTTTCGTATTTAACTGTATTAACAACATCTAATAGCAATTCATGGATTGTAACAATCTTTAGTCACCAATTTTTGACTTAAAATCAACTGTTTCTTGTTATTACTAAGAAATTACAAAACTTAGAACTCTAGAGCATTAATGTCAGTAACATTACCTCATAATTGCTGGAATTTGCTAACTATAGCTCCCATTGCTCTCAATTCTACTAACCTTCCATAGCCAATTTTCTCAGATAACTCCACAAACGTGAATGAGAAGGAGAAGTCTCTATTTATAGCGAAAGAGTTGTCTATACAATGGTTTTGTCCAACAATTTAAACCAAGAGGAAGAAGAAGAAACTAGTGGATTGAGAAAGGTTGGAAACCAACTCCATTTCCCCCATCCTTCTAGCCATCATCAGCTTTACTACATAGTGAAGAAGGAATAGGATAGGCCAATGGCCTATTCATACAACAGTTATAATGGGTTGAACATTTTGGGACAAGCCACATTACTCCTCTAACTTATCAGTAAAATTGTCTACATTCTACTAAAGTTAATTCCTTTTGGGGTTATTAAATCAAATACAATGACTTAACATTATCACATTAAATTAAGTTATGGGCACATATATACACATATATATGTACATACCCACATATAGGAAGTATACTTATATTTTAAATATACCCCCATAAAATTTTATATCCCATGTACATTTGGGCTAGTCCAAATAATACTTTAATTGGGCTAAATATAATTCAGTTGTGTACTCTTAACCCATTATCTCCTATCACACATAAATTTCATAATGATTACTTAATATCAATCATTTATTCCTTTACCATTAATTCTCTTTTTATAATTCCAGTCAAACCTTCAGTCTGGTTTAACTTTAATACTCATGCTACACCAGGCTCATTTATTCCACTTACTAGAGTTATATAACTCAAGCTCATTATTTCTACAATAAAATATTAGGGGTCTAGGCCACGTTTGGCTTCTACGTTATTTTAATATTTATTTAATATAAGGTATGGGTGACACACTGTACTGAATTATTTACCCACCTTAAATAATTATACCTTATGAAATTCTAATCATGACACCCATATTTAAAAATAATCATTTTCCTTAAAATAAGTAGTATGTACAATACCAATTAGTATACTATAACTCTTCAATTCATTTTCTTCCATAATTTGTCCAAACACATTTTCAGTTAGCCATAATTTAAATACTAACTTAATGCATATATCTCTAACCAATATTTATTTATAATTATATCTGTTCTCTTCTTTCATTAATCACTTATCTATCAAATATTAACCTTTTTATATATTACAATACTATGTAATATATTTAAAATATCAAATTTTAATTAACATATTCTTTTCATCTCCATTATGCTAACACATTTATTAATTCACCGTCTTATGTAAGTGAATCAACTCTTTCTCATTCCACACAAGGCTATATAATATTCAATAATAAAACTTAATTAACCAACCTTCATTCTAGGTTAATAAACTAACGCGTATTCAAATCATGATTTGATAACTTAATCCATTCATAGATAACTTAATCATCTATTATAACTTTTATTAACCATATACATGCATTGAAATTCAAATTTCACAAGCTTGCTCAGAACCTTCTACAGACCGGCGCAGCTGCGCTGGTCATAAGCTTGGAAGTGGTGCACATGCGGCACCTCAAATCTAGAGGTAGACAAGTTCTACTTTAGCAAAAACAAAATCTACACTCCTAAATACTTTACATATACCTCATAAATGATAACTCATCCAAAATCAACCTCTTCTTTGATTCCACATCATCGATTACTATTTTTTTTAATAATTTAAATATCAAACTTCGAGTTTTAAATCTCTACTTTTTCTTAAAAGTTTAACCAATTATAAAATCTCATTTATGGTATTTCTTTCCATCAATAACACAAAATTTAAAATATATAACACATATATATTCCTATTAAAACCCGACATATCTTATAATAAGAATTCTATTTACTAAATTCGTATTTTAATAATTTCTAAAAATTTGGGTTATCACATCCGATGGTACGAGGAGACCATCAGCGGTAGAATGCCTCCTGAGTGAATGGTCCCTCTGACAAAGCAAAGTCATCAACTCCCTCCAATAGGATATCACTGATCAGCGGCTGTGACACATGCCAATAACGCCTGGCAGGAGGACAGATCGGTATACGGATCTCTCTTGTGGTGCTCCTGATAGCACGCTTTCCTAAATAGAGCTCCCGTCCGCCATCTGTAAAGAGAGAAACACAACGGGTGGACAATATGTACTCGATGCCAGTTGGGAAACCACCCTCAAAGCCAATTGTCAAACGGTCCTCAAAATAGAGAACCCATGTAATGACATCTGCTGTCAACAACTCCAACAACATGCTAATGGGTGTAACCCTCAGCTACAGGAACCTCTGCCAGCGTGGAGTGATGTCATCGTCGTCCCCGTGGATAAGTGTCTAAACCTAAAAGGCTAATGGGATGTAGACATGGAAGCCTCTCATAGGCCCAAAACTGCCAACACAAAATCAAGCATCTGCGGTCAGTCAACACTCTTAACCTGTACAAGGGAAATCAAAAGAAAAATACTCACTAGCAAAAATGGGTAAAATCCTAGCCAAGCCTCTGTCAAGCCCTGCGAGTGCATGTGCATTCCCCTGAGGAAATAGGCAAAGGTATAAGAACCCCAATCATACTCTCCAATACAGTTCCCCTCTCGTATGGCACTGACTAAAGCAAACGACACCGTGGAAGAGTTATCTGCGAGGAAGCAACCCCGAAGGATGACCAGGAATAATCGCCGAAGAATACGATCCCTGACTCTCCTGTCATCGGGTAATGGCTCACTCAACGCCCCCCTCATGACGTCTACACTCAAAGGACTAGTGCGGACTATCCTTCCTTTGAGCGCCTTAGCCTGAACTCCTAGCAAGGATCTAACAGCAGTCGGGGAAATGTTAGCCACACAAGGCATTAGCGCCCTTGAAAACTCCATACCGGTGATAAATCGCCAATCCATCGATGTCATCATAACCTCACAATCCAGCAAATGGAGAGACTGGGTCTGGTGAAACTAGCGCTCAGACAACGCCCTGAGGTAACCCCAGGGAAAACGGTAGGGGATGATAGAAAAGAATGCCTCAAAACCCCAAGCATGCACAATCTCTCGGTACTCTAGGTGAAGAGTCTGGTACAGAGAGTGTATACCGAACCAGTTCCCTCGAGACTGCGTAAACTCGGGAACCTGCATCACAAATACAAATCAACATCAGAACCCTTACTCCTCATGTGACGCCCCCAAAAAGGGTATACATCACCCATCTTGAGTCGCCAAATACATGGTACAAAATTCAAATACAACTTAATAATACAACTATCGTGTAAAATACGACAAAACATAAACTGAGATTTTTAAAACGAATATGGTCTTCTAGACAGTATTCAACTCAAATGGTGTCCTCAATACATTTATTATCACACTATTTCATAGAATAGTGAGGACTACTAATGCTATCATCTGGACCGTCACTCCGTTCCCCGACTAGTTCCGGCTACGTTCTCATTTTCTGAAGAGAACAATGAAAGCAAAAGGGTGAGCTCAACTAGTCCAGTAAGAAATATTATGACTAAGATAATGCTGAATAATTTATCGTTAGCCTTCAACCGTGTTAAACTGATAAAATATAACAAACATCAAGTTTAACCCCAGCGGAACAAGCAATCCATTAGAATAGCCAAGTAGAGAATAAAATCTACTATCTTCTATGATTTAAAAGGTTTTTCATCACTTTTATCGCTGAGACTCAACTTAATAAATAATCCACATCATCCCTGCACTACGGCCAAGGATATTCATTAGTATCATGACCACAAATTATCCATGCACTACGGGCCAAGGATATTCGTGTATTCATCAATGGTCATGATCATGCTAACAACTGTCCACCAATGCACTACGGGCCAATGAGGACTTTTACCACATCATTTGTAACATTACGGTCATGATTATACCGAATAATCCCTAGTCATAATCATACTAAGTCTATCTATGCACTACAGGCTACAGATGACTTTCAACAGAATATAAACATGAGGATGATGACAATGATATAAGAATTCAATAAAACAAGTTCAATGATAAATTTTTAAAGATTTATAATTTAATTTATCCAGAAATCAATAACGTCCAAATTGTCAACATGATACTGCTTTGTGGAGTAAAATTCAAGAATAATATTGTACCAAAAATAATTTGGACCGAAAACGAATCAATTTTTATCATGAATAGTACCCGGGTGAATAGTACTCGAGTGAATAGTATCCCGTGAATAGTACTTCAGGAATAGTAACCCTGTGAATAGTACTCCGGCATGAAAAAGTTAAAAACTTATCAAGAATGCTCAGAATAATATTTACATGAAAAGATACTGGATGAAGCGCAAATATCAAGGATATTCTACTAATTTCATGGAGTATAGAAGCCAAAATTTTAACAAAACGAGTATAGAATTCAAAATCTGAAACGAAATAATATTACTTACATACTACAGAGTATGGAAAAAAATATTATTTCAAGCGAATATTGAACAAAAATAACATCCCTTACCTTGAAAAGAAGAGTATTCCAACTGGTATAGTGGAGATATTCTTGAAGAAAACTTTCACTGTTTTCTACGCTCAAAGCTTTCTAAAACTCTAAAGAAATACGCTCAAGATTATAGAAGAAGAATTCTCTGATTCTGGTGTGATTTTCAATTCTAACCTAAGCGCCCTATTTATAGGAAAATGCTAGAACGCCAAAGGAGACTAAATTAATAAAATATTATTATTAATTTTCTACACATGCATTTTGAAAATAATACCAGCCCACCACTTTTGAAATTCAATTCAGCACATTTTATCAATAAAGGACAAAAGTGGGTCCTACCCCTTAATTTTAATAAAAATAGACCTTTTATCAGAAAATTCGAATATCATGTCTAGTCCATAGGAAATTAAATTCTCTACAACTTTGTAAGTTTAAGTTTTTCCAAATTCTAGACAGAAAATATCCGAAATTCACAAACGGATGATTTTTAATACCTCATAATAAATCATACATTAATTTTTAACGGTTCAAAATTTGTGGACATATACTCAACTTATATATGTATAACATATCCAAAAATTACAACGATCCAACGGTCGGATTAAAATTATAACTCACGCAACAGAGCTTTAAGAACACTGATTTGATTTTTAATACCTCCATTCCGATAAAAATATTGATAAAACACCTCAATATTAATCCCTTCATTTATAACCACATAAAATAAATATTTTTCTATCCATCATTTATGTCCACATAAAATAAATATTTCCTTAACATATATATTAATAATTAATTATTTACAAATAATATTACAGAATCACAATAATGACAACCAGGTCGTTCCCAGGAAAGAGGGGGCTTTCCAATAAGGATTTCTCCTTACTGGCGCGTAATTAGGCGACCAAACCTCTCCTTGATAGAACTTTCTAGACATTGTCAATAATGCTATCTAATAATATTATTCAAATAATATGAATTATTAATTTGATAATGAAAAATACTGTGCAGTGACAATTATTGAAACAACAATAATATAAAATATCAACGCAGCAATTATTGAATCAATTAAATAAAATATTGAACATTAATTACTGTAACAATTACTAAGTAGTTCCTTCTTACGTAAGAATCAATAATTCAATAATACTGTGCACTACCGTGTGCTACTGTGCAACAACGCGTATTACTTTATTTTAACCATCAGGTATTCCAACAGTGCTAACGGTAACGATTACGCCGTTATTTATAAAAACTCAAATTTATCATTTTCTTCATCCGACAGTTATTCTGTTATGGGGCCCAAAAATGGTTGCGCCATCGTACGAATATTCTCCGACAGAAAGAATATTTCACGACCAAACGAATATTCCCCGACAACATGAATATTTTATAACCACTTGCTTATTTTACAAAATTTATAAATATTACCCAAAATTATAACATTATATCAAATTTACTCCTTAATACTCAAAAATGATATTTATAAAAAATTCATCTTTATTCATAAAAGTTGGGGTCTTACACCTCATCTAGGAAAAACGAATATCAAACACAGCTTTACCTCGTTCGCATGCAAATAGATCGAGGGGTGGCGACTCAAATCATCCAAAAGATCTAGATTCGTCACATTTATGGATGGTAACTCACTATGGGGAATAGAAGCAGCAGGAGCGAGAGCCGCAACCGGTACATCCTCCTCCTCATCCTCAACATCTGGTACATCAACCCGGATAGGACGAATCACAAACTCCGTCAACCGAAGAAGCTGTCGGGCTGGGCGAGGCTGAGGCACATCAGAAGTTCTCCTCCTCACACCTGAAGAGGTCCTACGGGAGCTACTCGACTGATCTAGATCCATATATCTGGACATAAGTCTCCAAATCACCACAGAAAGGGTGTGGTAAATTCTAACCTGAAGCTTTTTAAATGCATCTTATATCTATATGCATGCATGCATTACTTTAACATACACATATAGTAGAGTTAAAAATACATGTCTATTCAATGCCTAGACTCATTGAAAAATTTCGCCATAGTCTCCTTTGTAAAAAGGACTATCTGTAAAAGGCCCAAATTCGGGTCCTAATCACCACGGATCTGGTATACTATTTCTATAACTATTACGGAAGATATAAACATAAATTATTTATAAAATAAAAATTACACACTATTTCCAAGGTCGAGAGCCTTCATATAATACCTGAATCAATGTCCTATCTAACATAAAATATTATTATCATACAATACTGTTACATTTCTAGCTGCACATATTATCCCAAGCTGTTCTTGGCTTTGTCTTTTCTTGTATCCGACGTATTCGTCTTAATCTACAATGTTTATCATGATATAGCAAGGATGAGCAACAAGTTTGCCCAACAAGTTTAAGTTCAATAAATTAAGGATATATCATGGTCGAAAGAATTGAACAATAAGCTGGCTAACATTCAACAATATAATTGTGAACTAGCATGAACAAATTTTTATAGCTGAACGAACTATGAACATGAATAACTATATCTGGACCGAATGGTAATGAAGGTGATCAACCTTTCATATCTGATGAATACATGTAATGTGCACATACTGCGAATCAATAATTCATAGATATGGTATAATCAGTAGTGATTAACCACAAGCATATTTCAAAAATATCAACTCGATGTCGAGTTAGAGAAAACTTGCCTTTATCGCCGACTACTGCTACGCAATTTATTTAGCTTTGTCTGAACCTAATATATAAATAGTATAGATATACAAATAAGAATAATATCATCACAATTATAAAATAACCTAAACACATTAACACATAATCCTATTAGTCTATATAGCACATAAGACCTAGTATCAAGTCAAACTATTACAGTCTAAGTTAAATTCGGTACTATCCTGACATCCCGACGGCCTAATCGGACGATTGTCGAGTTTAAGTTCAATTAAACTCTGCCTAAACACTTAACAATTATCTTAGATAATTATATTATCAATCAAAATAATTTTCCAAGTCTCATAATAATTTTTACATAATTATTATCATTTATCATGATTTTTCAATCATAAATATCATATTTATATGATTTAAATACTTTAATCTTATATATTATAAGTTCTTCTTTATCATCTAATAAGTCAAATACTAATCCAGCAACCTGGATTATCCAAACATACCAATCCAGCAACCCAAATTGCAATCCAGCAAACTGGATTCCAAATCCAGCAAACTAGATGGTCAATCCAGCAAACCAAACTGCAATCCAAAACTCTCTTTCTTTCTTCTTCTATGCTTGCCAAGCCTCTCTCCTCCCTCTCTCTAGTTTATTTTACTAGCAAATATGAAAATGAAATAAAAGAAAAAAGAGAGAAAATAATAGATTTTAATTAGTGTTAGTAAAATGTGTATAGATATATTATGTATATCTATTTAATTTATCCCATATTCCTTGCTATTTCTCTCTCTCACTAAACCACTATAGCTTTTCTTGGAAGCGTGGTCAAAATGTTGGCTAAATGGGGAAATGACACCTAAGGAAGAGTTGTTAGGTTTGGCCACCAACTAAAGTGAAATAATCATCACATTCATCTCCCCTCCTTTTCCTTCTCTACACATCTGGCCATGTGACCTATTTTTCTCCAAGTTTTCTTTCTTTTAATGCTTTTAGTTTACTTAACAAATGACCATAAAGTCCTTCCAATTTGGGCCAAGCTTGGACCATTGAATTAAATGGTTGGGCATTCTAATAAAAATATTTGGGCCACGAAAAATAACATATTCCAACACTTTTAATATTACCATTTATTAATTATTTAATTAGGGTTTTTATTTTCACAATTATAACTTAAATCCTTACTGATGCTCCTTTATTTTCTTAACCCAATTAGACTTGTTATAATTAGGTTATAAAATTAATTAATTGAGATGTATAAAATAAATCTCTTTGGATTAGTATATATATAAATACTATTATTCTCCCATACCATAACTCTTAAGTTATTCAATTTTTCATTCCTAATATATAATTAGATTACATTAGTTTCTTTTATTTGTTTATATAATAAAAAAATAAAAACAAACACATAATATTCATATTCATTACTCCCATAACTTTTAACCTTTAAGATTTTATACTTAGCATTAGGGTTTGCCCATGTTACACTTATCTGATTTATACTTGACCCTTAACACACATATATGATCATATACAGAGAACATATACACTTCTACACTTAATCCTGAATAATTCACCTTAAAAATTTTAAATCCATAAAATTTCTTTCCAGAAATGCCAAATTCATTCACTTATTTTCTGTCTAGGTTTATTATTTAACCTTAATTCATTATTTTAAGATTTTATTAAATTATAAAAATTCTCGGGTTGTCACATTCACCCATTCTTCCTAAAATTTCATCCCCGAAATTTACATTACACCTCATACCTTTCATACACAGCATCATATGCTACCCAAAAACATCTCTCACAAGAGTTAAATTATTGAAATCATACTGAAGAGTCATATAGACTACGAACTTTCATTTTCGAAAAGGTTATATGGAAATTCATCTGCAAACCGTCATAACTTATAGACATAGAGGGTGATTAGCCCGGGATGCCCTGTACTGGCGAAGTACTGCTGGTCAAAACAATTTTTCTCGTTCCTCTTATCCGCCTTAGGCGCACAAAATTTCTTACCTCAGTATTTATCGGAATCCACACCAAAACAATTCGGTTCAGGAAAATTTTCAAAGAACGCTTAGGATTTTCATAAACTTTGGTCTAGCTAAATCAAATAGCATAGACTCATCACATTAATTCAATTTAATCAAAATATTTAGGTATAGCCAAACCCCGTTGGCAAATTAAAATTTTATAAATAGTTTGAAAATGACGTCATGATGCCGTACTGCATTAACAACCCGTTTGAGGATGCAGTCATCGAGTGACTTTGTCATAAAACATCATACAATAGTGGAAAAATGATTTTAGATCAAATTCAACACTACCTATTTTTGTATTTACAACTCCATCAACATTTTATCATCTCTGCACCAGGTTACACGGTACATAAGTGATAAATAAAAATATATTTTGATATTTCAAATCATTATCGTCTAGGCGAAACAAGTAGCATAAACTATTCTTTAAATCGTTCAAAAAAGATCTTTGCAAATCAGTTTTATCATCTCAACAGGTAACGAGGAGTCGATGGCCCGAAGTCCACTCATACACAATGGTCACTAGGAGTTGAGAATAAAAATTCATTTTCAAAAAGCACATAGTGCGTATTCAGCTTGATGTCAAGAATTTCAAAGTCTAGCATAACTAGCAGATTTGGGAAAAACCTATGTCTCCACTCATAATCAATTGCTTAATAATGATATCTATTCCTATTATCCTCAATACTCCTTTTACACATATCTACCTCGTTCGTCAAACTTACCACACTTATGAGTTCAAGAACTTGTCACAATCATATGAGTTTAAGAACTTGTCCTAGTCAGACCTTTGGCGTCCATTCGCTGTGGGGTTCATAAATATTTCATATAATTATGAGTCACGAACATACCATAAGTATGAGTTTTAAGAACTCACACCTAACCTTATGTTCTCTAACTATACATTACCTATCAGTTATACACCTGAGAAAAGAATCACCTTCTCAATAGGTATATAGTAAATAGCGCGACACAGACATTTCAATAATTATCCTAACTCCGTTCTCAATACGAATTTCATTTAATCCGTATTCATAATCCTTTCTTGAATCTGTACCAATTCATAGTACAACTGACACACATCAATCTTGCTGTAAACTTTTCAATCATTAGATTGATCCTTTTCCCTGCTATCACCTTATCAGATCACGGGGTAATCTCATCGTATATATTACGATTCATTTCTATGTCTTGATCATTTTATTTTACGATCTTCTGTCACTGTCCTTTTAGTCGTTTAGACTATATCTATTCATCACTACTATTCAACTTTATTATCAGAGTTAGGAAACTCTATTTCATTTATAACCCGTCGAGATTCGTCTTTGAATCTTACCGACTCACTAACTCTATTTGAGTTAGTACTTATCCTAATCACTACGGTTATTAGTCTCAGGTAACCCTACCTAAGGTTCATAACCTACAGCTATGATACCAAGTGTAAAAGCCCCAAATTTGGGTCCCAATCACCACGGATCTGGTATACTATTTCTATAAATATTACGGAAGATATAAACATAAATTATTTATAAAATAAACATTACACACTATTTCTAAGGTCGAGAACCTTCACATAATACATGAATCAATATCCTATCTAACATATAATATTATTATCATACAATACTATTACATTTCTAGCTGCACCTATTATCCCAAGCTGGACTTGGCTTTGTCTTTTCATGTATCCGACGTATTCATCTTAATCTGCAATGTTTATCATGATACAGCAAGGGTGAGCACAAATTTGACCAGCAAGTTTATGTTCAATAAATTAAGGATATATCATGATGAAAAGAATTGAAAAAAAAGTTGGCTAACATTCAACAATATAATTGTAAACTAGGATGAACAAATTTTCATAGCTGAACGAACTTTGAACATGAATAACTATATCTGGACCGAATGGTAATGAAGGTGATCAACCTTTAATACCTGATGAATACATGCAATGTGCATAGAGTGCGAATCAATAATTCATAGACATGGTATAATCAGTAGTGATTAACCACAAGCATATTTCAAAAATATCAACTCGAGGTCGAGTTAGAGAAAACTTGCCTTTATCGCCAACTACTGCTACGCAATTTATTTAGCTTTGTCTGAACCTAATATATAAATAATATAGATATACAAATTAGAAAAATATCATCACAATTATAAAATAACCTAAACACATTAACACATAATCATATCAGTCTATACAGCACATAAGACCTAGTATCAAGTCAAACTATTACAGTCTGAGTTGAATTCAGTACTATTCTGACATCCCGCCGGCCTAATCGGACAATTGTCGAGTTTAAGTTCAATTAAACTCTACCTAAACACTTAACAATTATCTTAGATAATTATATTATCAATCAAAATAACTTTTCAAGTCTCATAATAATTTTTACATAATTATTATCATTTATCATGATTTTTCAAACATAAATATCATATTTATATGATTTAAATACTTTAATCTTATATATTATAAGTTCTTCTTTATCATCTAATAAGTCAAATACTAATCCAGCAACCTGGATTATCCAAACATACCAATCCAGCAACCCAGATTGCAATCCAGCAAACTGGATTCTAAATCCAGCAAACTAGATGGCCAATCCAGCAAACCAAACTGCAATCCAGCAAACTGGATTCCAAATCCAGCAACTAGATTGCAATCCAGCAAACTGGATTCAACATATTTTCAATTCAGTAAATTGTTTTTCAATCTAGTAAGCTGGATTCATCAGATTTTCCAATCCTGCAAGCTAGATTCATTATCCTTTTCACAAAAATACCAAATCAATTTATTAATTTTCTATCCTTTGTCCAAACATATATACATATATTTCATACACAAAAAATATTTTTTCATAATTTTCCAACTTCCTTTAGTATTTTTCAAAAATTATTTTAATGTGTAGCTTAAAAATTTAGCCCCATCATGCTCAACTCCAGAAATTCCCATCTCTTGACATAATTTTATACGTGTTAACGTGATTCTCCAGTTTACATTTTGTGGCCATCGGAGTTATAGAACTCCAGTTATAGCCATTTTCGTCAGAAAATCACAAAAATTGAAATGGTCATAACTTGGTCATTTTAAGTCGGAATTAGCTCATTTTTGGACAAGAGGTACTTAATACCATATATTTACATGTTCGAAAAGGCCGGAATGTTTCTCACAAATTAAGTGGCCGAAAAAGCCCATACAAAATCTTGGACAGTTTGTTTTTGTCATTTTTCTATTTTTGACTCCTTTGCTAAAATCAATCCACACGAAATCTACAACACATTTTCCAGTGATTCCACTTAGAGATGTTACAAAACTCGTAAATCTAACTCTAGGACTGGACCACAATTAAAAATTCAAAATATAATAGGAGATATGATCGTTTGAATTTCGTGTTTCGTTTTCACAAAAATCTAATTTTTAACTCTTGGTGATTTCTAAGAAAACTTTCATGTTTTCACATAATAACCAACATAACTCATCATAACACTTACTAATGCTTCATATACCCATGATTCTACCATAAAACATGATCTATTTCATCAAACAATCATCAAACACAAGGTTAAACACAATCAAGGCTAAGAAAAATTAGGTTTTCTACCTTTTGAAAAACCTAGTTTCCATTTGATACTTTAGATCTAACTTTTGACACACAAGATGGATAGATCCACACATAACACACTCTAGATCATATATATCTAGAGATTTGAAGTTTGAAATCATCTATCCAAGTGTTGATTGAATATAACTAAAAATAACATAACCAAAAGGTATTTATACCTTTGATCTCCTTCCTCTCCTTCTTCTATGGTTGATTATGGAACTTTGAACACACAAAACTCTCTTTCTTTCTTCTTCTATGGTTGCCGAGCCTCTCTCCTCCCTCTGTCTAGGTTATTTTACTAGCAAATATGGAAATGAAATAAAATAGAAGAGAGAGAAAATAATAGATTTTAATTATTGTTAGGAAAATGTGTATAGATATATTATGTATATCTATTTAATTTCTCACATATTCCTTGCTCTTTCTCTCTCTCACTAAACCACTATAGCTTTTCTTGGAAGCATGGTCAAAATGTTGACTAAATGGAGAAATAACACCTAAGGAAGAGTTGTTAGGTTTGGCCACCAACTAAAGTGAAATACTCATCACATTCATCTCCCCTCCTTTTCCTTCTCTACACATCCGGCCATGTGGCCTGTTTTTCTCCAAGTTTTCTTTCTTTTAATGCTTTTCTTTTACTTAACAAATGACCATAAAGTCCTTCCAATTTGGGCCAAGCTTGGACCGTTGAATTAAATTGTTGGGCTCTCTAATTAATTACGTTGGGCTTTCTAATAAAAATATTTGGGCCATGAAAAATAACATATTCTAACATTGTTAATATTATCATTCCCTAATTATTTAATTAGGCTTTTTATTTCCTCAATTATAACTTAAATCCTTACTCATACACCTTTATTTTCTTAACCCAATTATACTTTGTATAATTAGATTATAAAATTAATTAATTGAGATGTATAAAATAAATCTCTTTGAATTATTATATATATAAATACTATTATTCTCACATACCATAACCCTTAAGTTATTCAATTTTTTATTCCTAATATATAATTAGATTACATTAGTTTCTTTTATTTGTTTATATAATAAAAAAATAAAAACAAACATATAATATTCATATTCATTATTCACATAACTTTTAACCATTAGGATTTTATGCTTAGCATTATGGTTTTCCCATGTTACACTTATCTGATTCATACTTGACCCTTAACATACATATATGATCATATACATTTAACATATACACTTATACCCTTAATCCTGAATAATTCACCGCAAAAATTTTAAATTCATAAAATTTCTTCCCAGAAAGGCCAAATCCATTCATTTATTTTCTGTCTAGCATTATTATTTAACCTTAATTCATTATTTTAAGAATATATTAAATTATCAAAATTCTCGGATTATCACATTCACCCATTCTTCTAAAAATTTCATCCCCGAAATTTACCTTACACCTTATACTTTTCATACACAGCATCACATGCTACCCAAAACATCTCTCACAAGAGTTAAATTATTCAAATCATACTAAGGAGTCATATAGACTACGAACTTTCATTTTTGAAAAGGTTATATGGAAATTCATCTGCAAACCGTCATAACTTACAGACATAGAGGGTGATTAGCTCGGTATGCCTTGTACTGGCCAAGTACTGCTGGTCGGAACAATTTTTCCCCGTTCCTCTTATCCGCCTTAGGCACACAAAATTTCTTACCTCAGACTTTATCGGAATCCACACCAAAACAATTGGGTTCGGGAAAATTTTCAAAGAACGCTTAGGATTTTCATAAACGTTGGTCTTGCTAAATCAAATAGCATAGACTCATACCAGTAATTCAATTTAATCGAAATATTTAGGTATAGCCAAACCCCGTTAGCAAATTAAAATTTTAAAAATAGTTTGAAAATGACGTCATGATGACGTACTGTATTAACAGTCCGTTTGAGGATGCTGTCATCGAATGGCTTTGTCATAACACATCATACAATAGTGGAACAACAATTTTAGATCAAATTTAACACTATGTATTTTTGTATTTACAACTCCATCAACTTTTTATCATCTCTACACCAGGTTACATGGTACATAAGTGATAAATAAAAATATATTTTAATATTTCAAATCATTATCGTCTAGCCGAAACAAGTAGCATAGACAATTCTTTAAACTGTTAAAAAAAATCTTTGCAAATCAGTTTTATCATCTCAACAGGTAACGAGGAGTCGGTGGCCCGAAGTCCACTCATACACAATGGTCACCAGGAGTTGAGAATAAAAATTCATTTTCAAAAAGCACATAGTGCGTATTCAGCTTGATGTCAAGAATTTCGAAGTCTAGCATAGCTAGCAGATTTGGAAAAAACCTATGTCTCCACTAATATTCAATTGCTTAATAATGAGATCTATTCCTTTATCCTCAATACTCCTTCCACACATATCTACCACGTTCGTCAAACTTACCACACTTATGAGTTCAAGAACTTGCCAAAAACATATGAGTTTAAGAACTTGTCCTAGTCAGACCTTTGGCATCCATTCGTTGATGGGTTCATAAACAATTCATATAATTATAAGTTATGAGCATACCATAAGTATGAGTTTTAAGAACTCGCACCTAATCTTATATTCTCTAACTATACACTACCTATCCGTTATACACTTGAGAAAATAATCACCTTCTCAATAGGTATATAGAAAATAGCGCGACACAAACATTTCAATAATTATCCTAACTCCCTTCTCAATACGAATTTCATTCAATCCGTATTCATAATCCTTTCCTAAATCTGTACCAATTCATAGTACAACTGACCCACAACAATCTTGCTGTAAACTTTTCAATCACTAGATTGATTCTTTTGCCTACTATCACCTAATCAAATCATGGGGTGATCTCATCGTATATATTACGATTCGTTTCTATGTCTTGATCGTTTTGTTTTACGATCTTCTGTCACTATACTTTTAGTCTTTTGGACTCTATCTATTCATCACTACTATTCAACTTTATTATCAGAGTTAGGGAACTCTGTTTCTTTTATAACCCGCCGAGATTCGTCTTTGAATCTTACCGACTCACTAACTCTATTTGAGTTAGTACTTATCCTAATCACTGCGGTTATTAGTCAGGTAACCCTACCTAAGGTTCATAACCTACAGCTTTGATACCAAGTGTAAAATCCGCAAATTCGGGTCCTAATCACCACGGATCTGGTATACTATTTCTATAACTATTGCGGAAGATATAAACATAAATTGTTTATACAATAAACATTACACACTATTCCTAAGGTCGAGAACCTTCACATAATACCTGAATCATTATCCTATCTAACATACAATATTATTATCATACAATACTGTTACATTTCTAGTTGCACATATTATCCCAAGCTAGACTTGGCTTTGTCTTTTCCTGTATCCGACGTATTCGTCTTAATCTGCAATGTTTATCATGATATCGCAAAGGTGAGCAACAAGTTTGCCCAGCAAGTTTAAGTTCAATAAATTAAGGATATATCATGGTGGAAAGAATTGAACAATAAGCTCGCTAACATTCAGCAATATAATTGTGAACTAGCATGAACAAATTTTCATAGCTAAACGAACTTTGAACATGAATAACTATATCTGGACCGAATGGTAATGAAGGTGATCAGCCTTTCATACCTAATGAATACATGAAATGTGCACAGAATGTGAATCAATAATTCATAAACATGGTATAATAAGTAGTGATTAACCACAAGCATATTTCAAAAATATCAACTCGAGGTCGAGTTAGAGAAAACATGCCTTTATCGTCGACTATTGCTACGCAATTTATTTAGCTTTTGTCTGAACCTAATATATAAATAATATAGATATACAAATTAGAATAATATCATCACAATTATAAAATAACATAAACACATTAACACATAATCCTATCAGTCTATACAACACATAAGACCTAGTATATTGTCAAACTATTGCAATCCGAGTTGAATTTGGTACTATTATGACATCCCGACGGCCTAATCGGACAATTGTCGAGTTTAAGTTCAATTAAACTCTGTCTAAACACTTAACAATTATCTTAGATAATTATATTATCAATCAAAATAATTTTCCAAGTCTAATAATAATTTTTACCTAATTATTATCATTTATCATGATTTTTCAATCATAAATATCATATTTATATGATTTAAATACTTTAATCTTATATATTATAAGTTCTTCTTTATCATCTAATAAGTCAAATACTAATCCAGCAACCTGGATTATCCAAACATACCAATCCAGCAACCCAGATTGCAATCCAGCAAACCAGATTGCAATCCAGCAGACTGGATTCCAAATCCAGCAAACCAGATGGCCAATCCAGCAAACCAAACTGCAATCCAGCAAACTGGATTCCAAATCCAGCAACTAGATTGCAATCCAGCAAACTGGATTCAACATATTTTCAATTCAGTATACTGTTTTTCAATCCAGCAAGCTGGATTCATTAGATTTTCCAATCCAGCAAGCTGGATTCATTATCCTCTTCACGAAAATACCAAATTATTTTATTATTTTTTTATCCTTTGTCCAAACACATATACATATGTTTCATACACAAAAAGTTTTTTTCCATAATTTTTCAACTTCCTTTAGTATTTTTCAAAAATCATTTTTAGTGTGTAGCATAAGAATTTAGCCCCATCATGCTCAACTCCAAAAATTCCCATCTCTTGACATAATCTTATACGTGTTAACGTGATTCTCCAGTTTATATTTTGTGGCCATCGGAGTTATAGAACTCCGGTTATAGTCGTTTTCGTCAGAAAATCACAGAAATTGAAATGGTCATAACTTGGTCATTTTAAGTCGGAATTAGCTCATTTTTGGACAGGAGGTACTTAATACCATATTTTTTATGTCCAAAAAGGCCAAAAATTTTCTCACAAATTAAGTGGCCGAAAAAGCCCATACAAAATCTTGGACAGTTTATTTTTGTCATTTCTCTGTTTTTGACTCCTTTGCTAAAATCAATTCACACGAAATCTACAACACATTTTTCAGTGATTCCACTTAGAGATGTTAGAAAACTCGTAAATCTAACTCTAGGACTGGACCACAATCAAAAATTCGAAATATAATAGGAGATATGATCGTTTGAATTTCGTGTTTCGTTTTCACAAAAATCTAATTTTTAACTCTTGGTGATTTCTAAGAAAACTTTCATATTTTCACATAATAACCAACATAACTCATCATAACACTTACTAATGCTTCATATACCCATGATTCTACCATAATACATGATCTATTTCATCAAACAATCATCAAACACAAGGTTAAACACAATCAAGGCCAAGAAAAATTAGGTTTTCTACCTTTTGAAAAACCTAGTTTCCAGTTGATACTTTAGATCAAACTTTTATCACACAAGATGGTTAGATCCACACATAACACAATCTAGATCATGTAGATCTAGAGTTTTGAAGTTTGAAATCATTAATCCAAGTTTTGATTGAATATAACTAAAAATAACATAGCCAAAAGGTATTTATACCTTTGATCTCCTTCCTCTCCTTCTTCTATGGTTGATTATGGAGCTTTGATCACACAAAACTCTCTTTCTTTCTTCTTCTATGGTTGTCGAGCCTCTCTCCTCCCTCTGTCTAGTTTATTTTACCAGCAAATATGGAAATGAAATAAAAGAGAAGAGAGAGAAAACAATAGATTTTAATTATTATTAGTAAAATGTGTATAGATATATTATGTATATCTATTTAACTTCTCCCATATTCCTCGCTCTTTCTCTATCTCACTAAACCACTTTAGCTTTTCTTGGAAGCATGATCAAAATGTTGGCTAAATGGGGTAATGACACCTAAGGAAGAGTTGTTAGGTTTGGCCACCAATTAAAGTGAAATAATCATCACATTCATCTCCCCTCCTTTTCCTTCTCTGCACATCCGGCCATGTGGCCTATTTTTCTCAAAGTTTGCTTTCTGTTAATGCTTTTATTTTACTTAACAAATGACTATAAAGTCCTTCCAATTTGGGCCAAGCTTGGACCATTGAATTAAATGGTTGGGCTCTCTAATTAATTACGTTGGCTTTCTAATAAAAATATTTGGGCCATAAAAAATAACATATTCCAACACTTTTAATATTACCATTTCCTAATTATTTAATTAGAGTTTTTATTTCCTCAATTATAACTTAAATCCTTACTCATGCACCTTTATTTTCTTAACCCAATTAGACTTGCTATAATTAGGTTATAAAATTAATTAATTGAGATCTATAAAATAAATCTCTTTGGATTAGTATATATATAAATACTATTATTCTCCCATACCATAACCCTTAAGTTATTCAATTTTTCATTCCTAATATATAATTAGATTACATTAGTTTCTTTTATTTGTTTATATAATAAAAAAATAAAAACAAACACATAATATTCATATTCATTACTTACATAACTTTTAACCCTTAGGATTTTATACATAGCATTAGGGTTTCCCTATGTTTCACTTATCTGATTCATACTTGGTCTTTAACACACATATATGATCATATACACAGAACATATACACTTATACCCTTAATCCTGAATAATTCACCACAAAAATTTTAAATCCTTAAAATTTCTTTCCAAAAATGCCAAATCCATTCACTTATTTTCTGTCTAGGTTTATTATTTAACCTTACTTCCTTATTTTAAGATTTTATTAAATTATCAAAATTCTCGTGTTGTCACATTCACCCCTTCTTCTAAAAATTTCACCCCTGAAATTTACCTTACACCTTATACCTTTCATACATAGCATCATATGCTACCCAAAACATCTCTCACAAGAGTTAAATTAGTCAAATCATACTGAGGAATCATATAGACTACGAACTTTCATTTTCGAAAAGGTTATATGGAAATTCATCCACAAACCGTGATAACTTAAAGACATAGAGGGTGATTTTCCCGGTATGCCCTATACTGGCTAAGTACTGCTGGTCGGAACAATTTTTCCCCGTTCCTCTTATCCGCCTTAGGCACACAAAATTTCTTACCTTAGTCTTTATCAGAATCCGCACCAAAACAATTCGGTTCGAGAAAATTTTCAAAAAACGCTTAGGATTTTCATAAACGTTGGTCTAGCTGAATCAAATAGCATAGACTCATACCAGTAATTCAATGTAATCGAAATATTTATTTATAGCCAAACCCCGTTGGCAAATTAAAATTTTAAAATTTGTTTAAAAATGACGTCATAATGTCGTACTGTGTTAACAGCCCGTTTGAGGATGCCGTCATCGAGTGACTTTGTCATAACACATCATACAATAGTGGAACAACGATTTTAGATCAAATTCAACACTACGTATTTCTGTATTTATAACTCCATCAACTTTTTATCATCTCTGCACAAGGTTGCATGATACATAAGTGATAAATAAAAATATATTTTTATATTTCAAATCATTATCGTCTAGCCGAAACAAGTAGCATACACTATTCTTTAAACCGTTCAAAAAAAAATCTTTGCAAATCAATTTTATCATCTCAATAGGAAACGAGGTGTCGGTGGACCGAAGTCCACTTATACACAATGGTCACCAGGAGTTGAGAAAAAAATTTATTTTCAAAATGCACATAGTGTGTATTCAACTTGATGTCAAGAATTTCGAAGTCTAGTATAGCTAGCAGATTTGGGAAAAACCTATGTCTCCACTAATAATTAATTGCTTAATAATGATATCTATTCCTATTATCCTCAATACTCCTTTCACATATATCTACCCCGTTCGTCAAACTTACCATACTTTTGAGTTCAGGAACTTGCCACAATCATATGAGTTTAAGAACTTGTCCTTGTCAGACTTTTGGCGTCCATTCGTTGAGGGGTTCATAAATATTTCATATAATTATGAGTTATGAACATACCATAACTATGAGTTTTAAGAACTCGCACCTAACCTTATATTCTATAACTATACACTACCTATCTGTTATACACCTGAGAAAAGAATCACCTTCTCAATAGGTATATAGTAAATAGCGCGACACAGACATTTCAATAATTATCCTAACTCCATTCTCAATACGAATTTCATTTAATCCATATTCATAATCCTTTCCTGAATTTGTACCAATTCATAGTACAACTGACACACAACAATCTTGTTGTAAACTTTTCAATCATTAGATTGATTCTTTTCTCTGCTATCACCTTATCAGATCACGGGGTGATCTCATCATATATATTACGATTCGTTTCTATGTCTTGATCGTTTTGTTTTATGATCTTCTGTCACTGTACTTTTAGTCTTTTAGACTCTATCTATTCATAACTACTATTCAACTTTATTATCAGAGTTCGGGAACTCTTTTCTTTTATAACCTACCGAGATTCGTCTTTGAATCTTACCGACTCACTAACTCTATTTGAGTTAGTACTTATCCTAATAACTGCGGTTATTAGTCTCAGGTAACCCTACCTAAGGTTCATAACCTACAACTTTGATACCAAGTGTAAAAGTCCCAAATCCAAGTCCTAATCACCACGAATCTGGTATACTATTTCTATAACTATTGCGGAAGATATAAACATAAATTGTTTATACAATAAACATTACACAATATTCCCAAGTTTGGCAACCTTCACATAATACCTGAATCAATATCCTATCTAACATATAATATTATTATCATACAATACTGTTACATTTCTAGCTGCACATATTATCCTAAGCTGGACTTGGCTTTGTCTTTTCTTGTATCTGACATATTCGTCTTAATCTGCAATGTATATCATGATATATTAAGGGTGAGCAACAAGTTTGCCTAGCAAGTTTAAGTTCAATAAATTAAGGATATATCATGATGGAAAGAATTAAATAATAAGTTGGCTAACATTCAACAATATAATTGTGAACTAGCATGAACAAATTTTCATAGCTGAATGAACTTTGAACATGAATAACTATATCTGGACCGAATGATAATGAAGGTGATCAGCCTTTCATACCTGATGAATACATGAAATGTGCACAGTGTGCGAATTAATAATTCATAGACATGGTATAATTTGTAGTGATTAACCACAAACATATTTCAAAAATATCAACTCGATGTCGAGTTAGAGAAAACTTGCATTTATCGCCGACTACTGCTACGCAATTTATTTAGCTTTGTCTGAACCAAATATATAAATAATATAGATATACAAATTAGAATAATATCATCACAATTATAAAATAACCTAAACACATTAACGCATAATCCTATCATTCTATACAGCACATAAGACCTAGTATCTTGTCAAACTATTGCAGTCTGAGTTGAATTCGGTACTATTCTGACATCCCGACGGCCTAATCGGATAATTGTCGAGTTTAAGTCCAATTAAACTCTGCCTAAACACTTAACAATTATCTTACATAATTATATTATCAATCAAAATAATTTTCCAAGTCTCATAATAATTTTTACATAATTATTATCATTTATCATGATTTTTCAATCATAAATATCATATTTATATGATTTAAATACTTTAATCTTATATATTATAAGTTCTTTTTTATCATCTAATAAGTCAAATACTAATCTAGCAATCTCGATTATCCAAACATACCAATCCAGCAACCCAGATTGCAATCCAACAAACCAAATTGCAATCCAGCAAACTGAATTCCAAATCTAGCAAACTAGATGGCTAATCCAGCAAACCAAACTGCAATCCAGCAAACTGGATTCCAAATCCAGCAACTAGATTGCAATCCAGTAAACTGGATTCAACATATTTTCAATTCAGTAATTGTTTTTCAATCCAGCAAGCTGAATTCATCAGATTTTCCAAGTCAAACTATTGCAGTCTGAGTTGAATTCGGTACTATTCTAATATCTCGACGGCCTAATCGGACAATTGTTGAGTTTAAGTTCAATTAAACTCTGCCTAAACGCTTAACAATTATCTTAGTTAATAATATTATCAATCAAAATAATTTTCCAAGTCTCATAATAATTTTTACATAATTATTATCATTTATCATACTTTTTCAATCATAAATACCATATTTATATGATTTAAATACTTTAATCTTATGTATTATAAGTTCTTCTTTATCATCTAATAAGTCAAATAATAATTCAGCAACCTGGATTATCCAAACATACCAATCCAGCAACCAAGATTGCAATCCAGCAAACTGAATTCCAAATCCAGCAAATCAGATGGCCAATCTAGCAAACCAAACTACAATCCAGTAGACTGGATTCCAAATCCAGCAACTAGATTCAACATATTTTCAATTCAGTAAACTGTTTTTCAATTCAGCAAGCTGGATTCATCAGATTTTTCAATCCAGCAAGATAGATTCATTATCCTTTTCTCAAAAATACCAAATTAATTTATTATTTCTCTATCCTTTGTCTAAACACATATACATATATTTCATACACAAAAAATATTTTTTCATAATTTTCCAACTTCCTTTAGTATTTTTTAAAAATTATTTTTAGTGCGTAGCTTAAAAATTTAGCCCCATCATGCTCAACTCCAGAAATTTCCATCTCTTGACACAATCTTATACGTGTTAACGTGAGCCTCCAGTTTATATTTCGTGGTCATCAGAGTTATAGAACTCCGATTATAGCCGTTTTCGTCAAAAAATCACAAAAATTGAAATGATCATAACTTGGTCATTTTAAGTCGGAATTAGTTCATTTTTGGACAGGAGGTACTTAATACCATATGTTTTAATGTCGCAAAAGGCTGGAATTTTTCTCACAAATTAAGTGGCTGAAACAGCCCTTACAAAATCTTGGACAGTTTGTTTTTGTCATTTTTTTGTTTTTGACTCCTTTGCTAAAATCAGTCCACACAAAAATCTACAACATATTTTTCAGTGATTCCACATGGAGATGTTAGAAAACTCGTAGATCTAACTCTAGGACTTGACCACACTCAAATATTCGAAATATAATAGGAGATATGGTCGTTTGAATTTCGTGTTTTGTTTTTACAAAAATCTAATTTTTAACTCTTGGTGATTTCTAAGAAAACTTTCATGTTTTTGCGTAATAACCAACATAACTGTAACGCCCCAGAAAGTCTAGCAAATTATAAAATAATTTTATTTGATTAATAATGAATAAAATTATATTATATATTATTATTATGTGTTAGCAAGATGGATGACGTTATATAACCTAATCCTATCGGAACGTCATAGTATTTTGGCTACGTGATAGAATTAAAGTGTTTGAATTTCCAAGACGAAAATAAAAGCTTTCCGAGATATTTTCTGAAAAACACTATTCACGCATTTCTGCTTGGGAATTATTTTTGAATTTTCGAGAAATACATAACGATAGAATATCAAGGTAAGATGGAATATCCAATAATATTTCAGTTATGACAAACACAGTTTTTCGCTTGCGGACTTAAAATTTAACGATTAGGAAAAGTGATTTTCGAGAAGGAAGGTAAATGGGTATAATGAATTAAAGTGATGATCGTATAATACGTAGGTATTGTACGAGGTAATGAATACGAGTAGGTTATGAGGTCTTATACGAGTATGTCTGAATGATGATATGTCGTATATGTTGAATAAGTATACGAGTGAGAATATGACAATTATACGTATAGTATATGTTATAAGGCTTTAAGCCAATTGTAATGGACTTGTAGGATTGTGTAGCAATTTGTGAAGTCCAATAAGAATTAATAAGCAAGCCCAATATTATGTAATATTAAAGCCCAAATGATTGTTAAGGTAAAGTCCTAAAGTAATTTAATTCAAGCCCAAATGATTAAGCTAAGCTAATTGAACCAAAGCCCAAGTAAGTATCCAATGGGTAAGTATGAACCATGGGACAACCCATGGGTGATCCAAAGTAATGAGAAAGTTTACTTAATGGCTAAGTAAGTGTGGTGACAAAGTAGACTTAATGGCCAAGTGTTGTGGGGAGCAAGTTAACTTAATAATTAAGTAAGGAATAGTAAAGAGGTGATTAAGGAGGTGGGTTTGATTAATTACCCTTTTGCCCTAACTTTGAGATTTCTATAAATAGGAAGCTTGCTAGCTCATTTGTTAGTTGTTAGATTTTCCACCAATAACTTATAGCTTATTTTCTTGAGAGAAAAAGCTAGAAAGTTAGCTTTTGTTAATTCAAGAAGCAAAAAGAAGATTAAGGTTTAGCAAGTGAACTTCAAGGGTAAGCAATCTAAAACCATGATTCTCTTTCTCTTCCATTGTTAGATAAGTGAGTAGTGGTAGAACATGTATGCTAAGAAGGAGTAGGAATGATTAGTTAATGGACTTAAGTTATAATAGGTCATGAATAAGCTACTCGTAATCATATAAGTTATGAACTAAGGAAGATCTTGTAAGAACTTGTCATATGTTAATAATAATGAAGTTAGTATGATAAGAAGAATTAAGGATGGTGGTTAAAAGATTGAAGCCATAAGAAATCATGAGAAATGAAATCATAAGTAGTTTATGCTTTTATAAGTAATAAACTCATGAAGAACAAGTAATAACTTATAATATAAATAAGTTAATGTAATATGTATGTTAAGATGTTAGTATAATGGATTGAATCCATTTGAAATGATGAACAAATCATAAGAAACGAAGTTAAGGCGGAATTCACGAGTTTGGACGATAATCGTCGAATTCATGAAATTCTCGTAATGAAAGTCGAATTTTGATATTGAGCTCGAAAACGTTAATTTTCAATGGAGTCAAGTCTTATTTGGCATTATAGAGTTGCGGACTCGAAAATGACCGAATTTTGACTTAGAACGAAGAAACGAGCGTTGAACGTTCACAAATGTTTATCGTTTTCGTTAAAATGAACTAAAAGGTGAATTTTGAGTTAACGGACTCGAAATTGTCACGTAGAGTATGTAATTTGTGAACTAATGGCATTTGAATGAGTCAATTTGGACTTATAACGAAGAAGTTATGAGTCCGAGAATCTCACATAAGAAAAAGTCTATCGAAAATTTTTGAGGCACAGAGTCCGCGCCGCGGCGCGACTCAAGGAAGAAAGGTCGACACCGCAGCGCGAGGCCGAGCCATAATGCACTGTTAGTTGGCACCGCAGCGTGGCTAAGAAAGAAGGACATGGCACCGCAGCACCGTGATCGAATCCTAGGAACAGAACACCCGTGCCGCAGCGCGAGTTGTAGAGCAAAAGCTGGCGCCGCAGCGCCAGCACTAAATGAAGCATAGAGACAAATGTTTTTGAAGATAAAGAGAAAGCTGGTAAATTATATCCATGCTAAACCTAAAGTAACATCAATTAAGATGTTGAAGACCTTAAGATTAATGACTAAAGGTTGAAGGAAAGATTAATTGAACATAAGTTATTAATAATAAAACGATGAACGATAATAAGTCATAAGGGCAGATAAATAATCAAAACGAGTTTTAATTAAGTATACGAAATGAAAGATAGTTAATTGAGGATGAATTAATTAACTTAAAGTAGTATCTTCGATAATGACAATAACGTTGAGAGTTATAACTAAAAGTTGTTAAATATTACGTGAACGGGAACGGTATGCAATAAGTGTACTTAACCAATGACGATCGAATTTTGATTAATAACGTAAGAACGATAGTAAGCCGTGAGGATGGATGATTAACTCGAAATGAGTGGTATTAATGAAGTAAATCCACTTAAGACATAGAAGAGAAAGAAGTTGGTAAGAATGATGTAAACAGCAAGCCGGAACCATTAATAACAAATCTAATGCAAGATTAGATTGAGAAGATGGGTAAGATTTATTAGGAACCATGCATGTTCATTAATGACCTAATGTGGTATGTTATGTGGTTATGTGTTGTAGAGACTATTAAGACTCAAAGGAAAAGTAATTTTTACTGTAGCAGATGCTGAAGGCAAGTTTTTCTTAAATGCTTGTCTAACCTTCGTGTTAGCCAGGTTTTCAGTGATTCATGTTATGAGACGCACGAATTGTTTTACGAAAGGGTCGATGCTAGTTTTACCTCAGCTAGACTATTCTTGAAAGATTGATTAATTTCTTTACAAGTATTTTCATATAGAATTGATAACGCTATCCTAAACCAATTGTTTGGTACGGATTCAAGGTAAGCCTGAGTATGAATAAATAAATGTATTTTTCATCGAGTATTCGATGGGCACGTGAGGTTGCCAAAACTTAAACGCACATACGTTTAATGGATGTAGTGTTGATCAACATAGAGTACTATAGGCTGATCACCTAGAAGTGCTCGTAAGCTATGCTGGACTTATGAACTTAGTGTCGAGTTGTCCTTTTCAAAAAAATTATGAAATGCTCATGGTCTTTGACCGAAATTGATGTTTTACTAAATATTATCATTGTAAAACATTTTGAAGAAAAAGAAGTGCTATTTTGAATTATCGATATTACTTCATAACTATTGTTCAGTTATCGAAGATATATGATTCCTATGTTTCAACCATGTCATTTAAATGAAATTATTGTACCTGTTGAGCTTGTTATGCTCACTCTTGCTTGAACCATATGAATGCAGCTAAGACCGAACGGACCAAAGGATCTGGCAAGGATAAAAGGGAAGTCTAAGGCAAACCCGTAGATTACCTATGTAATAGTATAGGTTTGTAATGATAATATTGGATATTATGACAAGAACAAATGTAACGGTTATAAAGAACTTGGGGAATGGTAATATTATTTTGGAATATATATAAGACATATTCATTCTTTTGAGGCATTTCAATTGAATGTTTGTGTGAACTGTAGCACTGTGTAGCACCATCTGTCGGGTTGGAAGATACCCAGATTTGGGGGCATCACAGGTTGGTATAAATGCATTAGGTAATAAAACTTAAGGGGGGAAGAACCTTAGGCTAATAACCTCGTTAAGGAAGGAAAAGTTTGAAGGAAGTAAACTCGAGCTTTACTTAAGTCGAATGAGTTAATAAGGTATTGAGGAAACTCAGTATCAAAAGATTTAAAAGATGAAAATTAATCCTAAATAAATTAAATGTGATTTGTGTTTATACTATTGTGTATTATGTACTAATCAACATGTTATGTGTTATTGTATGATGTTAATCGATAGCTTGATGTATAGAGATATACACGCGGTGAGCAAAGAAATTGTGAACAGAGTAGAGCCTGTACCCATGCCCGTGGCGGAGGTACCAATAGTGATTCTAGAGAAGTCACAGACAGTGGAGTACTTTTCTGAGGAGAACTACTCCGAGGGAGATGTGGATATATCGTCATACCTTAGTATGATGAACGAGGTGGAGGAAGAACGAGAGGTAACATCGGTTACTACTGTGGTATCTACACTAGAGTCATCACCTCCAGATGTAATGAGAGCATTGTATCCGGCAGTGCTTGACAGGAATGTGCAACTGAGTACAGTTGTGCAGAATCAGAGTGAAGAGATTAATTATCTCCATGAAGCTAAGGTGTCTGCGGGCTAGGGACTATAAGGAAGAGGCTGATGAGCTTCGTAGGAGACTGGTTGAGAAAGACCAGAAGATAGCACGGATGTCTTACATCCATAAGAGTACTCATGAGAATTTCAAGATTAAAATTTCTTATTATTCCATTGAGTCGGGACAGACTCGACATACTATTAGTCGGGATACTGTAGTGATTGAAATCATCAATCCAAGTTTTGATTGAACATAACTAAAAATAACATAACCAAAAGGTATTTATACCTTTGATCTCCTTCCTCTCCTTCTTCTATAGTTGATTATGGAGCTTTGAACACACAAAACTCTCTTTCTTTCTTCTTCTATGGTTGTCGAGCCTCTCTCCTCCTTCTCTCTAGTTTATTTTACTAGCAAATATGGAAATGAAATAAAAGAGAAGAGAGAGAAAATAATATATTTTAATTATTGTTAGTAAAATGAGTATAGATATATTATGTATATCTATTTAATTTCTCCCATATTCGTTTCTCTTTCTCTCTCTCACTAAACCACTATAGCTTTTCTTGGAAGCATGGTCAAAATGTTGGCTAAATGGGAAAATGACACCTAAGGAAGAGTTGTTAGGTTTGGCCACCAACTAAAGTGAAATAATCATCACATTCATCTCCCCTCCTTTTCCTTCTCTACACATCCAGCCATGTGGCCTATTTTTCTCCAAGTTTGCTTTCTTTTAATGCTTTTATTTTACTTAACAAATGACCATAAAATCCTTCTAATTTGGGCCAAGCTTGGACCATTGAATTAAATTGTTGGGCTCTCTAATTAATTACGTTGGACTTTCTAATAAAAATATTTGGGCCATGAAAAATAACATATTCTAACACTTTTAATATTATCATTCCCTAATTATTTAATTAGGGTTTTTATTTCCTCAATTATAACTTTAATCCTTACTCATGCACCTTTATTTTCTTAACACAATTAGACTTGCTATAATTAGGTTATAAAATTAATTAATTGAGATGTACAAAATAAATCTCTTTGGATTAGTATATATATAAATACTATTATTCTCCCATATCATAACCCTTAAGTTATTCAATTTTTTATTCCTAATATATAATTAGATTACATTAGTTTCTTTTATTTGTTTATATAATAAAAATATAAAAACAAACACATAATATTCATATTCATTACTCACATAACTTTTAACCCTTAGGATTTTATACTTAGCATTAGGGTTTGCCCATGTTAGACTCATCTAATTCATACTTGACCCTTAACACACATATATGATCATATACACAGAACATATACACTTATACCCTTAATCCTAAATAATTCACCACAAAAATTTTAAATCCTTAAAATTTCTTCCCATAAATGCCAAATTCATTCACTTATTTTCTGTCTAGGTTTATTATTTAACCTTAATTCATTATTTTAAGATTTTATTAAATTATCAAAATTCTCGGGTTGTCACACTATCTATATGCACGTAGGCATGACTAGGTGGCAATTCAGTCGCACACCAACCCACAGTCATAAACATCATATATGCATAAAAATGTTAAAGTCATAATCCATAAGGGTAGTCTAGTTACCAGGATTACCTTGCTTTACAACTTTTGTTCATTTGTCCGCAAATAGGATAAGAAATAGCAGAAAAAGGTGCCAATTTGACTGCTTTAAAAGTCAAAAAATTTTACATCAATGTGTTCAGCATGGTTAAATACTAACATTTACTATGTTGAATATTTTTTATCAAGTCATATGAGCATGCATAATCATTACTATGTGTTTAGAAGTATTTCATGTGATAACTCACTTTCCAATGGATAAAACTGGAAAAGAAGACATCCATACGTTACCGGGATAGTGCATAACACTTGTATAGCGATGGATTTTGCAGAAAACGGCCCAAACTCAGCAGATCTGAAGAAGAACTCTCAGATTATCTGTGTGGCTTCACTTGAAAATGACTTGTGAAAGGGAAAGTCCAGCAAAATAGACCCACGGATGGCCGCGAGTTTACCTGCGGCTACCGCAGGTCCACCTGTGGTTGTCCCAAGTGGGTCCGACCCCTTCCGGATCGATCAAATTTGAGTTACAAAGGAGGTCCCACAAGCTAAAAAGTCAAATCAGGAAAAAAGACGTTACGCGATTAAGTGGAAAAGCCTGAAATTCTAATTTTCAGAGACCAAACTGCGGGTCTATCACTCATTGGTATTCACCCAAACACAGGGTTCACAAAGCCGATGATCACAGCTATTGCAAACTACATTTGGCAATACTTCACAAAGGTCCAATGCCATCAAATTGAGGTTGTGATTCCAATTGCAACCATACATTTCATCAAAAACCTCTCCCCAACGGAGACTTTATACAACTTCATCCGTTGAAGTACATTTCAGCGAAGGTCAAGCATCCTTAACATTTTCAGCCGTTGGTAATTAAATCCAACGAAGCATCTGAGGTGGTCCGATGATGTTCATCAGTCGTTGAAGGACATTTCAATGAAGGTTAAGCAGCCTTGACGTTCTTTTAGCAGTTGGCAAGTAAATCCAACGAAGCATCGGAGGTGGTTCGATGATCATCCGTTGAAGGACATTTCAACGAAGATTAGGCAGCCTTGACATTTTCAGCCATTGGCAATTAAATCCAGCGAAGTGTCGGAGGTGGTTCGATGATATTCATTAGCCGTTGAAGGACATTTCAACGAAGGTCAAGCAACCTTGACGTTCTTTTAGTCGTTGGCAAGTAAATCCAGCGAAGCATCGAAGGTGGTCCGATGATCATCCGTTGAAGGACATTTCAATGAATGTCAGGCAGCCCTGACGTTTTCAACCGTTGGCAAGTAAATCCAGTGAAGCATCGGAGGTGGTCCGATGATGATTTTCATCCGTTGAAGTACATTTCAGGGAAGGTCAAGCAGCCTTGACATGTTACAGCTGTTGGTAAGTAAATCCAATAAAGCGTCAAAAATGGTCCAATAATGGTAGTCGTTGAAGGACATTTCAACGAAGGTCAGGCAGACCTGACAACACAAACTGTTGGCAGTAACTCCAACATAGCACTGAAACGACCTGGCGATACAAACTAGGGAAAACCACCCTCATCGGGGAGGACTGATAATGGAATCGGTTATACAAACCTTCATCAGACAAAGCGCAATTTCCCAAGAATCTCTCGCACATGAGAAGAACGTCTTCTGTAGAAAGTCTGCGCTAAGGGTTAAACACTTTGGTGATAACCCTAATGTCAACATCTGTAACAATCCAGAATTTTAAATTGTAATTTTAAATATTTATTGAGTTATATAAATATTTAATGGATGTGTTTACTGTTGAGAAAATATTTAATTTGATTTGACTTGATTGGTTAATTATTTGTTAAATAAATAATTATGTTAGTTGATTAAATAAAGTTATAATTATAAAGAAAATTATAATTATGTGGTATTGACGTATGTGTTAAAGTAATTTAATAAATTGTAATTAGAATTAATTAAATTGATTATTAAAATTTTATTAAATAAAATGGTGACAAATAATATTACTATAAAGAAGTTATTAAAATAAATTAAAGGAGTTTAATTTAGTTTTGGCCAAACAAGTTTTAATGCATATTAAGTCTTTAATTTAATGGTATTTTATCAAACAAGGTATAAGGATTAATTGATTTATTTTAATTGGGTTTATCAAACAAGGTGTAAGAGTTAATGAGTTATTTTTATTATGTTAGCCAAACAAGCCTTAAGGCTTTTGATTTTTAAAAGTTAGATAACTGGTGTCAGTTATACATATATTAATATTATATACTTAATACCTATATTATTATTAGAATACGTTATATCTTTTTGTTAGTACGTAAGTTAGAATAGAGTTAGGAGAAAGACTCAGAAGAAGAAGAGAGGAGAAGAAGAAGAATACAGAGAAAAAATTGAGAGAATCCTAGAGAATTTGTGAGAAGAATTGGGGGAAAAGAAGTCTTGTTATCATCTTCTTAAACAAAGCTATCATCTTCTAGGATACAAGGTATCATCTAAACCTTTTTATTTTTAAAAAAGTTTTAGTTGTCTTTTCTTCCAAAAAGTTCTCTATAAAATCTTGGTAGAAGATGAATTTCTTGTGTATATAGTTTTATATGATAATTATTTGTTATAAGATTGTTTGTATAAGTTATATATGTGATTAGTCAATTAATTCATGTATGTTTGTAATTTGTGAAGAAACCCATATTACAGTGCGTTTATATGAAAATATATGAATATGACTTAGTTTAAAGTAAAATTAAGGTTTAACTAGTTGTTTAATTCATAATTAGCTATTGAAATTGAAAGAGGATGAATAAACATAAACATGATACTTTGAATTAACTATTTTGGTTGAAAAACACAATCATAGTGATGATTTTCACTGAAAATGTCAAAAAGTGAAGTTTTAGCAAAAATAGTGAAAATTAATTGCTGTAATTTGGATGTTTATGTTGTTTAGATGACTAGAAACGCATTAGAAAACATTAGATTATGTTTATGTAAACCTATTACACCTTAAAATAGGTTGGTATGGTTGTTAGAAAGGAGCTTGGAGGCCTAATTTAGCTTTCTGTAAAGTTACAGAGCATAAATTCGCAAATCGCAGCAGTGACCCCCGCCCCGGTGGGACCCCCAGTGCAAAAACCCTCACCCCAGCGGGGGGGTATTCTGCTAAGCCAAAGTTTTTAAAAAAAATTGACAGAACATAGTTTACTAAAATGGGCATAACTTCTTCATACGAACTCCGATTGATGCGATTCAAGATGATTCGGAACGCGGAAGAATAGGCCTATAACTTTTATTCTTTAAGGTTTTCAATTTGAAATCGTTACGAAGGATAAAAAGGGTCATATTTAGGACTGTTGTGTATTTAGAGCCAATCGGAGGGCGTCGGGATGCGCGAATGCAAGTGCAATCCTTTGTGTATTAGTATAACCTAATGATAACATGTTAGACATGTAATAGGATGTTGTATCAAGTTGTTAATGTGTATATGGTGCAATGGCATGATCACGTTGTGACGCCCCCAAAAATAGGTATACATCACCCATCTTGCGTCGTCAGATACATAGTACAGAATACAAATACAACTTACTAATACAACTGTCGTGTACAATACGACAAAACATAAACTGTGAGTTTGAATACAAATATTATATTCTAGAGAGTATTCATACTCAAAAGGAGTCCTCATTACATTTATTAACACACTATTACATAGAATAGTGAGGACTACTAACTAATACTATCATTCAAACCATCACTCCGTTCCCCGACTTGCCCCAGCTACGTTCTCATTTCCTGAAGAGAACAGTGAAAGAAAGGGTAAGCTCAACTAGCCCAGTAAGAAATATTATGACTACGATAATGCAGAATAAATTATCATTAGCCTTCAACAATGTTAAACTGATAAAATATAATAGACATCAAGTTTAACTGTAGTGGAACAAGCAATCCATTAAAAGAGTCAAGTAGAAAATAAACTCTACTATCTTTTATGATTTAAAAGGTTTTTCAACACTGTTATCGCTGTGACTCAGCTTAATAAAACAATCCACATCATCAAATCACCCCTGCACTACGGCCAAGGATATTCGTGTATTCATTAATGGTCATGATCATGCCAACAACTGTCCATCAATGCACTACGGGCCAATGATGACTTTTACCACATCATTTGTAACATTACGGTCATGATTATACCGAATAATCCCTGGTCATAATCATACCAAGTCCATCTATGCACTACATGCCACAGATGACTTTCAACATTTTATAAATATGAGGATGATGACAATGATATAAGAATTCAATAAAACAAGTTCAAGAATTAATTTATCCAAGAATTAATAACGTCCAAATTGTCAACATGATACTGCTTTGTGGAGTAAAATTCAAGAATGCTTAGAAGAATATTTTCATGAAAAGATACTGGATGAAACGCAATTATCAAGGATATTCCACAAATTTTATGGAGTATAGAAGTCAAAACTTAACCAACTGAGTACAATAAAGAATGAAATAACAAAAGAAATCACCATGCATGCGATAGACCGCACAAACAGGTTATTCCAACAGAATAATAAATAATGGAACCAGGTCCGGCGTAAACGCACAGACAGGATATTCCGACAGAATAATAAATAATGGAACCAGGTCCGGTGTATAACACACAGACAGGATGTTCCAACAGAATAATAGAAGAATGTCACCAAGTATAGGGTAGACCGCGTATACAGGTTATTCCAACAGAATAATAAGAAATGGAATAACAACAGTTCTCTTCATGAATAAGAAAGAATAACACCCCTTACCGTTTTAAAGAAGAGCTGAAATAAGGAAGTAGTTAAGTAGCAGAATACTCTTCTTCTCTCTCTATAGTTTCTCTCTATAGTTTCTCTCTCTAGAGTTCAGTGAATTCGTAAGAAATAATGAAGGAATGAGCTGCTATTTATAGAAAAATTGAATGCATAGTAACTAATCCATGAACGGTCCAGATTGATTACTTTAATCTGACGGTCCATATTTAAAGAAAAATTTTTTAAATAAAATATAATATATTCTATTTATAGAATAACTTTAATAAAGTATTCTGTTTTATATAAAAAGATGTTTCTGTTTTATTACGTTAATAATACGAATAAAACAAAACGTCATTATCGCTAAATAATTTATATTATTAACTGACAATAATTGAATCAAACCGAGTGACTTCTCACATAAGCATTAATAATCAATACCATGTGCTACTATGCAACCACACGTATTACTGTACTTTTACTACCGAGTAGTTCAACAGTAACAATGGTAAAACTTCCGCCATTATTTTTAATAAAATATTTTTGTCGTTTTCTCAATCCGACAATAATTTCGTTGTGGGGTCCACCAATGATTGTGTCGTTGTACGAATATTCCCTGTTAAAACGAATATTCCCCGACCAATCGAATATTATATAACAACTTGCGTATTTTGCAAAATTTATAAATATTACCCACAACTATAACATTATATCAAATTAACTCCATAATATTCAAAAATGATATTTATAAAAAATTCATCTTTATTTATAAAAGTTGGGGTCTTACAACCTCCCCTTCTTATGAAATTTATCCCTCGAAATTAGGGTACGTACTTGGTATGTCGAAGATATAAGGATACCTTGATTTCATTTCAGATTCTAACTCCCAAGTCATTTCCTCAACATCGTGGTTTCTCCACAAAACTTTGACTTGAGGTATAACCTTGGAGCGTAGAATATGTTCCTTCTTATCCAAGATTTGAACAGGAACTTCTTCATACGTCAAATCCTCCGCTATTCCGTCCGGTTCTAACTCAATAATGTGGTTCGGGTCTTCCACATATTTGCGTAACATGGATATGTGAAAAACGTTATGAACACGAGACATACTTGGCGGTAAAGCGAGTCTATAAGCCACAGTTCCTACTCGATCGAGGATTAAAAATAGACCGATGAATCGAGGATTGAGCTTTCCTCTCTTTCCAAATCTCGTAACTCCTTTCCATGGAGCAACACGTAAGAACACATGATCTCCTACATCAAATTCCACGTCCTTTCGATGAAGATCAGCATAACTCTTTTGTCGATCTTGTGAGGTTTTTATACGTTGTCGGATCGTTTGAATCTTTTCTGTAGTCATACGTACCAACTCCGGTCTCAACAATGTTGCTTCGCACACCTCATCCTAGCATACTGGAGAACGACATTTTCTTCCATACAATGCTTCGAATGGAGCCATGCCAATACTTGTTTGATAACTGTTGTTGTAGAAAAACTCCACCAATGGTAAGAACTTGTCCCAACTTCCCTTGAAGTCAAAGACACAGAGTCTTAATAGATCTTCAAGAGTTTGAATAGTCCTCTTTGATTGTCCGTCCGTCTGAGGATGATATGCTGAACTAAATCGTAAATCCGTGCCCATAGCTTTTTGTAAACTAACCCAAAATCGTGAAGTGAATCTTGGGTCTCGGTCAGAAACTATGGATACTGGCATACCATGCAGTCTTACAATCTCGTTTATGTACATACGAGCAAGACGTTCAAGTGTATAAGTTTCTCGTATCGGTAAGAAATGAGCAGACTTGGTCAATCTATCAACAATGACCCAAATCGCATCAATACCTTGAGAAACCCTAAGAAGACCGGTAACGAAATCCATGGTAATGTGCTCCCACTTCCATTCTGGAATTTCAAGTGGTTGCAATGGACCTTTTGGTACTTGATGCTCCACTTTGACTCGTTGACAAGTTAGACACCTTGAGATAAACAACGCTATCTCTCTCTTCATATTGCTCCACCAAAATGTATGACGAAGATCATGATACATTTTGGTACTTCTAGGATGGATTGCAAACGGTGTGTTGTGCGCCTCCATCATGATTTCATACTTTAAATCAGGGTTGTTAGGAACACAAAGTCTGGAGTTGACTCGAAGTATTCCTTCTTCATCGATTCTTGCTTCCGGCATAGCACCTTCTTGCACTTTCTTCCTTATACGCATCAGCTCCAGGTCTGTAGCTTGAACAGCTTTAACTTTATCGATTAAAGTCGGTTCTACTCGTATATTTGCCATCATCACATGGGTCCCAGGAGTCTTTAACTCTATCTCCATCCTTTGCAAATCACACAAAATGGGCCTTTATGTTGACAATATCGCACTCGTACTTGCATATGATCTTCTACTCAATGCGTCAGCTACCACGTTCGCTTTTCCAGGATGGTATTGAATGGTATGATCATAATCTTTTAACAGTTCAAGCCAACGTCGTTGTCGCTTGTTGAGTTCCTTTTGAGTGAAGAAATATTTAAGGCTTTTATGATCCGTAAAGATCTCCACCTTCTCCCCATACAAGTAATGCCTCCAAATTTTAAGTGCAAAGACAACAGCTGCCAACTCTAGATCATGAGTAGGATAATTCCTCTCATATTTCTTGAGTTGTCTTGATGCATAGGCTATGACTTTTCCATGTTGCATGAGAACACATCCCAACCCTTTGCTCGAAGCATCACTGTAGATGACAAATCCCTCCGAGCCAGATGGTATTGTTATAACAGGTGCTGAAATGAGTCACCTCTTAAGTTCATAAAAACTCTGCTCACATTCTTCGCTCCAACCGAACTTTGTATCTTTCCGAGTCAGCTGAGTTAATGGAGTAGCGATTCGAGAAAATCCTTCCACGAATCTCCGATAATAACCAGCCAAACCAAGAAAGCTACGTACTTCGGTCACTGATTTAGGTTGCTCCCAGCTTTGAATAGCTTCAATCTTTGTCGGGTCAACCGATATTCCACGACTTGATACTACGTGCCCAAGGAATGCTACCTCTTCTAGCCAGAACTCGCATTTCTTCAACTTGGCATAAAGTTTGTATTCACGAAGCTTTTGGAGTACCAACCTCAAGTGTTGCTCATGATCTTCACGGCTTTTAGAATAAACAAGGATGTCATCGATAAAGACGACCACAAAGTGATCCAAATATTCCTTGAATACCATGTTCATCATATCCATGAAGGCAGCAGGAGCATTAGTCAATCCAAAAGACATAACTAAGAATTCATAATGCCCATACCGAGTTCTGAAGGCAGTCTTTGGAATATCCTCAGTTCTAACCTTCAGCTGATGATATCCAGAACGAAGATCGATCTTTGAAAAGAATTGTGCTCCTTGCAACTGGTCAAACAGGTCATCAATACGTGGCAATGGGTACCTATTTTTGATGGTGACATGATTCAACTCCCGATAATCAATACAAAGTCGCATACTCCCATCTTTCTTCTTCACGAACAGAATAGGAGCACCCCAAGGAGAAGTACTAGGACGAATAAAACCAATGTCTAACAATTCCTGCAGTTGGGTCTTTAACTCCTGAAGTTCAATAGGAGCCATTCGATATGGGACTTTGAAAATAGATTTTGTACCGGGTTCAAGGTCGATACAAAATTCAATTTCACGCTCTGGGGGTAGGCCAGGAAGTTCTTCGGGAAATACGTCAGGAAATTTATTAACAACAAAAATATCATTCAAAGCTGACGTATTTTTGTTTAGATCTGTGACATGAGCTAAGAAAGCTTAACATCTGTTTTTCAATAAATGAATAGCTTTATGGCTTGAGATGACAGCGATTGATTTTAATGGTTTGGTTGCTTGAATTCGCATAATAGGTCGATTAGGAATATGAAAGCTAACAACCTTACGAAAATAATCAATTTTTTGCATGATAAGTAGTTAACCAATCAATCCCTAGAATCACGTCAAATGCAAGTATTTTTAATGAAATAAGATCGACAGGTAATGTGTGGGTACCAACTTGAACCAAACAAGACTTATAAACCGTGGATGTAATGAAGGTTTCTCCCAATGGAGTTTCAACTGCTAAGTCAAAGTCTAATTTCTCCAGAATCAAATTTAATCGATGAGCGCAAGTAGGAGAAATAAAAGAATGGGTAGAACCGGTATCAAATAAAGTATAGACTTCGTTAGAGTTTATGATAAGCTTACCCGTGATGACCTCATTCGGGTTCCTTGCTCTCTGGGAGTTCACAACAAACGCTCTCCCTCGCACAACCGGTTTTGACTTTTCTGGGACGGCCTTTGGTGCCTCCATCCTAGCTGAATTTGTCTTCGGTAAACGACAAAATCAGGCTAAATGACCTTCTCTTCCACAATTATAACATGCTTTGGATGGCATCGCACAGTTTGGACTGATGTGCCCCTCCCCTCCGTATTTGAAACATATGATAGGTGGTCGTTCTCCTTCCTTAATGACAGGTGCTGGTGCTGACGTCTTTCTATCATTGTTGAATCTCCTCTTCTTGAAATGCCCATTCTTATTGTTTTGGCCCTGATTACCACCGAAGTGGTTACCATTTCTGGCCTGTTGATTCCCTCCACGCTTGTTGTCACCGCTTCGATGACTGCTTTCACTGGTATTATCATTTTGCCGGCTGCTCTCTTTTGGTTGCGTTGTCTCGTTATCGCGCTCCACCAACTGAGCCCTATTTACAACATCTGAATACAAACACAGTTTATGAGAAACAAGGTGTTGACGTATCTCCGGCTTCAAACCTCTTAAAAACATCCACGTCATTCTTTCTTCATTATCCACCAGGTGGGACGCAAACCGGGATAACTCCGCAAATTTTGCCTCGTACTGCGACACGGTCATATTATTCTGCTCCAATTTGATGAACTCCACCTCCTTCATGTGACGAATACTCTCGGGAAAGTATTTGTCGTTAAACAGCTCTTGGAACTTCTCCCAAGACATCTTCAGTGCGGCAGGTTGAGTACGCTTTATCGATTCCCACCAGTAATCTGCCTCTCCTCGCAACATAAAGGCGGCAAAGGGAACCTTTTGCTCCTCGGAGCAACCCAAGACATCAAATATCTTGGTGATCTGCTTTATCCATATTTCAGCTACAAGTGGTTTGGGTTCTCCCTTAAACTCCGGTGGTCCCAGCTCCTTAAACTGTTTAGCGGTGACCGCCTGAGAGTTTCCAGTACTTCCACCTACGTTGTGGATAGGAGCTGCTTTCACCTGTTGTTGCATGAATTGCATAAAACCTCAAAACATTCCATCATTCATCATCTGGTCAGTGTTGTTGTTTGCATGAGGATTGTCACCTTCCTGATGAACATTATCCTGATTATTGATATGTGGTGAATCAATAATCGCCTATGCTCCATTGCTATTCTCAACATTCTCAGATGCCATTTTCAGATACTGCCACAAAATAAAAGTTAATTGATATGTCATATATTATCCTTATATTATGACCGACCAATTAAATACCATGCAAATAAACTTAGGTAGGTCATACTAGCGAAAGAATTCTCCGTCTCTCCCCTCCTAGTTCTATTCTCACATCTTAGCCAGGGATCATATCCCTAAGCTCTGATACCAACTGTGACGCCCCCAAAAATAGGTATACATCACCCATCTTGGGTCGTCAGATACATAGTACAGAATATAAATACAACTTACTAATACAACTGTCGTGTACAATACGACAAAACATAAAATGTGAGTTTGAATACAAATATTATCTTCTAGAGAGTATTCATACTTAAAAGGAGTCCTCATTACATTTATTAACACACTATTACATAGAATAGTGAGGACTACTAACTAATACTATCATTCGAACCATCACTCCGTTCCCCGACTTGCCCCAGCTACGTTCTCATTTCCTGAAGAGAACAGTGAAAGAAAGGGGTGAGCTCAACTAGCCCAGTAAGAAATATTATGACTAAGATAATGCAGAATAAATTATCATTAGCCTTCAACAATGTTAAACTAATAAAATATAATAGACATCAAGTTTAACTGTAGTGTAACAAGCAATCTATTAAAAGAGTCAAGTAGAAAATAAACTCTACTATCTTTTATGATTTAAAAGGTTTTTCAACACTATTATCGCTGTGACTCAGCTTAATAAAATAATCCACATCATCGAATCACCCCTGCACTACGGCCAAGGATATTCGTGTATTCATTAATGGTCATGATCATGCCAACAACTGTCCATCAATGCACTACGGGCCAATGATGACTTTTACCACATCATTTGTAACATTACGGTCATGATTATACCGAATAATCCCTGGTCATAATCATACCAAGTCCATCTATGCACTACATGCCACAGATGACTTTCAACATTTTATAAACATGAGGATGATGACAATGATATAAGAATTCAATAAAACAAGTTCAAGAATTAATTTATCCAAGAATTAATAACGTCCAAATTGTCAACATAATACTGCTTTGTGGAGTAAAATTCAAGAATACTTAGAAGAATATTTTCATGAAAAGATACTGGGTGAAACGCAATTATCAAGGATATTCTACAAATTTCATGGAGTATAGAAGTCAAAATTTAACCAACTGAGTACAATAAAGAATGGAATAACAAAAGAAATCACCATGCATGCGATAGACCGCACAAACAGGTTATTCCAACAGAATAATAAATAATGGAACCAGGTCCGGCGTAAACGCACAGACAGGATATTCCGACAGAATAATAAATAATGGAACCAGGTCCGGCGTAAACGCACAGACAGGATATTCCGACAGAATAATAAATAATAGAACCAGGTCCGGTGTAAAACACACAGACAGGATGTTCCAACAGAATAATAGAAGAATGTCACCAAGTATAGGGTAGACCGCGTATACAGGTTATTCCAACAGAATAATAAGAAATGGAATAACAACAGTTCTCTTCATGAATAAGAAAGAATAACACCCCTTATCGTTTTAAAGAAGAGCTGAAATAAGGAAGTAGTTAAGTAGCAGAATACTCTTCTTCTCTCTCTATATTTTCTCTCTATAGTTTCTCTCTCTAGAGTTCAGTGAATTCGTAAGAAATAATGAAGGAATGAGCTGCTATTTATAGAAAAATTAAATGCATAGTAACAAATCCATGAACGGTCCAGATTGATTACTTTAATCTGACGGTCCATATTTAAAGAAAAATCTTTTAAATGAAATATAATATATTCTATTTATAGAATAACTTTAATAAAGTATCCTGTTTTATATAAAAAGATGTTTCTGTTTTATTACGTTAATAATACGAATAAAACAAAACGTCATTATCGCTAAATAATTCATATTATTAACTGACAATAATTGAATCAAACTGAGTGACTTCTCACATAAGCATTAATAATCAATACTGTGTGCTACTATGCAACCACACGTATTACTGTACTTTTACTACCGAGTAGTTCAACAGTAACAATGGTAAAACTTCCGCCGTTATTTTTAATAAAATATTTTTGTCGTTTTCTCAATCCGACAATAATTTCGTTGTGGGGTCCACCAATGATTGTGTCGTTGTACGAATATTCCCTGTTAAAACGAATATTCCCCGACCAATCGAATATTATATAACAACTTGCGTATTTTGCAAAATTTATAAATATTACCCACAACTATAACATTATATCAAATTAACTCCATAATATTCAAAAATGATATTTATAAAAAATTCATCTTTATTTATAAAAGTTGGGGTCTTACACACGTAAGTAGTTGTAATAGTGATGTTCATGAAAAGATGTGATTTTGTTAGTGAGCTATATGAATCTAATTTTAGTATAATTAATGTGTATTGTCAATACATATGGTAGACTTGTGGTGAGCGTGAGTAGTGATTGTTTAACCTACGCACGAGGCAAGTTCTCTAACTCTACTTTTATAATTGTGCAAGTGCTTAAACTTTCTTTGAGCAAGTTTTCTAAACTTCTCTTTTTACATTGAGCAAGTTTCTTAGTTTAAACTTTCATTAAGCGAATTCTTATATTCTTAATCATTATTTGAACAAGCTAGCTATGACTTAAGCTTTATTCGAACAAGTTTTTGAATTCCAATATTTGTTGATGTGTTCTAACTTGTTTATTGTTAGACAAGTTTCTTTATTATCTTTCATGAACTATAAATACAGTTTTCTTGAATTCTAATTTCTAATGTTGAATTACCTTAGTTCATGTACTTGACAACAAGCCATTCTTATAATGAGCAAGCTTTATTTTTAGCTTGCTATTGCTTAATGTCTATTCAATAATTCATAGTCCTAGCTTAATATTATTCAAGCAAGGTTTATTGTCATTCAATACTTATGCTTTGTAGTTGTTTCTAAGCATGAGTTCATGATATAGTTAGTTCATTTACACTTGTTCGTTGTTCCATATTATGTTATCATTGATCAACTGTTGTGTTATTTCACACTATTGATTCAACTAGTCCTCTAGTTGATGTTCGTTAAACTTTAAATTACCTTGAAATCTTATCCAAACCAAACTTTCTTTGGTGCGGACTTGTACTCTAAATACTGAGATGAACAACCCTATTATTATTAGGGGATAATTTACGATTAGCATTGAAATATTTGTGCACAATACATTGTACAAAGGGTTGATCCCCCTAAGTACGAGGAGTCCTTATAGTCTTATGACTGTTAAAGTTGGAGTTGAAAGATTACTCGCAACTGTGGACATAGTTCGTGGTCTTATGACCCTCAGTTAGATATATTCCATATTTTGGATTCCAGTTTCTGATTATCATCGTTAAGAGTACTATTCAGTTTTGATGAGCTTATTGTTGGCAGTTATTATTATTATTCTTCTGTTGATTCATTATTATATTCAGTGAGAAATTATTTTGCTCACTCTTGCATATTTATATACTCATTGCAGCTAAAGTTGAGAAGGTAGATGAGCCTTCAACTAGCAAAGGAAAGGGAAAAGTATACAAGTGATGAAGACTTGTAATTTTGATTATTGATATGATGTTAGACTTTTTACTTTGATGATAGACTTTTACTTAATGATGTGATGTAATAATTTTATTTCCACACTTGAATGATGTTTAAGGTTAGATAACCTGGGAAGATTTTTTTAATGATGTAACCCTATTTAAAGGGAGGATTTATGGTTTAAATGTTACTTTATTTGGGTAGATAGTATAAATGTATGGATAGTGAGCACCAAATCTTGTGGGAATGAAGTACCTAGATTTGGGGGTGTCACAGGTTGGTATCAAAGCCTTAGGTTATGAACCTTAGGTGCGGAAAAAACCTTAGGAAGTAACCTTTGAAAAGATAGTGATGATAAACTATTATCGAGTTGTTAAGGAAAAAGTAATAAAACATATATATGCTTATGTGTTTATAACTTATGTGCTCGTGAGTGTTGAGTAGTAATGATTAGTAATTAAAACTTAAAATTTGGTTGACATGATGGCTAATGTAGGAGGATCCAGTCAGGCTAGAGAGGAGGAGCCTCAAGATATTTAGCTGATTTGGGAACAACTACTGCCACGAGAAACAATTCAGTCAGTCACAGTAGTTGAGCAGGAAAGGGTACCTGATGAGGAGGATGAGATAGAGACGGATGAGGAGGACCCTGTGGAGCTACCACAGTCAGGGGATGAGGAGGAGGAGATTCCACTTAACTCGATAGCTGCCCGTATGTATGATGAGGTGTATGACCGAAATGTGGAACTTCAAGATACCGTCGAGGAATTGCAAGAGATAGTAGCCGAACAACAAACTGCAATGACACAGAAAGACGACGAGATCTAGGATCGTGAGGAACGACTGACTAATGTTGAGGAAAAGCTAGTACAGACTGGAGGAGAGAAAGAACAACCGATCTAGGAGGTCGCAAAGCTGAAGAATAAGCTGAGGGAAGAAGCTACTAAGAGGACAAGAGCTGAAGACGCGTACAATGAAGTTTATCAACGAGCCAGAATGGCAGAGAGAGACGCACAATCAAAGAGGATGAAGATGGAAGAAATGAATAACATATTCAACACCGTGATCAATCGAGCTCAAGATAGAGTCATGTGTTTTCCTATTCAGTTCGAGACGCTACCATCATACATATTGGATCACCGAACAATGTTCTGAATTATGGATGAAGAATGTCGTAAGGCTACGCAATATCTTAGTAGGACATTGTAGGGAATGTAATTGATATGTGACTAGCAAATAAATGAAATGTAAATCCCGAGTATGATATAACCAATGGGATATATGATGATGATGTTATCTAGCAACTGTGATAGTTCAGGAAAGTAATGGAAATAGCAGTGATACTATTGTTTTGATGTTTTTTTTAGATGACGAATGAATAAAAGTTATTGTTTTATTCAAAAGTGTTATGTGTTATGTGATAAACTCTTATGATGTGCAATTAAAGTATATAATACTTAAAAGGTTGAATAGAATCTAATGAGTGTATTTTAACAGAAAATGCCTCCAAGACGTCAACCACCACGACAGAGAACCACTGAGGAAAACAACAACAATATGAGTGGTAACCCAGTTCAGCGGCTCGTGACGTTACGGACTGGTGCTTTGCAGAATCAACCTCAGAACCAAGGTACAACGTTTAACGATTTCAAGGCGGTTGGACCACCTGAATTCCGTGGGTCCATGAATCCAGTGGATGCATAAACCTGGATTATGAAGATAGAAAAAGTGTTTGATGTCGCTAGAGTAGGGGATGATCAGAAGACTGCTTTTACAACATTCATGTTGAAAGCAGAGGCTAGTTATTGGTGGCAGGCCAATAAAACTCGTGAAGGGGCAGGAGCGATGACCTGGGGTAGGTTTAAGGAGTTATTCTTTAAGACTTATTTCCCAGAAAGTTCGAAGAGTCAGCTAGAAGTGCAATTTTTGGAGTTGAAGTAGGGAACGATGTCGGTGTCTGAGTATGCCGTAAAATTCAACGAGTTGGCGAGGTTTGCGCCATATCAAGTCAGCATAGATGAACGCAAGGCAAAGAGGTTTGAACAGGGACTGAAGCCCTGGTTGTACAGTAAGGTTTTCGTGTTCCAGTTGAAGATGTTTGCAGCAGTGATGGAGAAGGCGATTCTCGCTGAGAGTGGAGGCGAGGCTGCAACAAAACACAATCAAGAGCAGAGGAAAAAGAAAAGTGAAGGTAAAGCTAAGAGTGGTGGTAGTAACGGCGAAAATGGTAATAATTTAAAAAGAAAGTGGAATGTGAATGGGGGAGCTGGAAATCAGCAAAGAAACCAGCAAAATAAGAAGTTCGAAGCATGTGCTATATGCGAAAAGTTTCACAAGGGTGTGTGCTTGATGGGGAAACGAGTATGCTTCAACTGTGGCCAGGAGGGTCACATCGCCCCAAATTGCACTCAAACTAAGAAGAACGTTTGCTTCACATGCGGGTCCAAGGATCACTTTGCTCGTGAATGCCCTAAGAAGAGATCTGGTGAGGCAAATGGAAACAAGGGAAATGCTAGTGGAGGTGCGCTGACTATTGTTGGGCCAACATCAACAAATAAGCCCACAGCCAGAACCTTCAACATGACGGTGCAGGACGCGGTGCAATCAAAAGATGTCGTGTTAGGTATTATCCCAATCAATGATATAAATGCATATGTATAATTTGATTCGGGTGCTTCTTGCTCGTTTATATATGATGAATTTGCTAAGAAGTTAGAAATACCTAGAGAAGAGCTGAATTTCCCTTTAAACATAGAAATTGCGAATAGGGAAGTGATTCCTGTTAGGTTCGTATACAAGAACTGTAGGGTGAACATTAAGGGGAATGTTATGAAAGTAGATTTAATCCCGATAAAGCTTGGAGAGTTTGATGTTATATTGGGAATGGATTGGCTATTCAATTATGGAGCGATAATTGACTGCCAAAAGAAGTATGTAAACCTTATGACTCCGTCAAAGGTAGTTTTTCATGGTAGCAAATCGACTAGACAAAGGAGATGTCTGACGATGATGCAGGCCAAGAAGTTGTTGAGTCAGGGCTGTGTAGGGTACTTAGCTTACATAGTCGATACTCAAAAGCAGAAGGGTGTAAAATTTGAAGAAATACCAGTGGTTAGAGAATTCGTAGACGTGTTTTCGGAAGATTTGCCTGGACTTCCGCCCGACAAAGAAATTAAATTCGTGATCAACTTAGCGCCAGGGACTGCTCCGATATCGAAAGCCCCGTATAGAATGGCTCCGATAGAAATGAATGTACTAATGGTAGAACTGCAAGAACTGTTAGATAAGAAGTATATTCAACCGAGTGTATCACCGTGGGGAGCGCCAGTGTTATTCGTAAAGAAGAAGGATGGGTCAATGCGTCTTTGCATTGATTATAGGGAATTGAACAAAGTCACTTTTACAAACAAATATCCATTGCCAAGAATAGATGACTTGTTTGATCAATTGAAGGGTGCTAAATATTTCTCAAAAATAGACTAGAGAAGTGGATATCATCAATTGAAAGTGAGGAAGTAGGATGTACCGAAGACGGCATTCCGAACTCGTTATGGACATTACGAATTTTTAGTGATGTCATTTGGTTTGACAAACGCCCCTGCAGCGTTCATTGATTTGATGAACAGGGTGTTTAAATCATTTTTAGACAAGTTTGTAGTGGTGTTCATCGATGATATTTTGGTGTACTCGAAAACTCGAGAAGAACACATGGAACATTTACGTCCGACGCTGGAGACGCTAAGAAAAGAAAAGTTGTACGCAAAATTCTCTAAATGTGAATTTTGGCTGGAACGTGTACAATTTCTTGGTCATGTAATCGATAAGGATGGGATTTCAGTGGATCCATCAAAAGTTGAAGCGGTGATAAATTGGGAGCAACCAAGAACTCCATCAGAAGTAAGAAGTTTCTTGGGATTGGCAGGATATTACAGATGATTTATTTAAGATTTTTCCAAGATTGCTACTCCGTTGACAAATTTGACGAGAAAATTTGTAAAATTTGTTTGGATGGAAAAGTGTGAGGAAAGTTTTTAAGAATTAAAAAAGAAGTTAAATGTGGCACCTGTGTTGTCACTACCATATAATACAGGAAACTTTGTGGTGTATAATGATGCTTCACACAAAAGATTGGGTTGTGTCCTTATGCAGAACGTCAAGGTTATTGCGTATGCATCAAGGCAACTGAAAGACTATGAGAAAGGGTATCCGACTCATGATTTAGAGTTGGCGGCAGTAGTATTTGCTCTGAAGATATGGAGACATTATCCCTGTGGAGAAAAATGTGAGATCTACACAGACCATAAAAGTCTGAAGTATATCTTCACACAAAAAGACCTGAACATGCGGCAAAGGAGATGGATGGAATTGATAAAGGATTACGATTGTGAGATCTTTTGTCATCTAGGCAAAGCTAACGTGGTTGCAGATGCCTTGAGTAGGAAAGGCAAAGACAAGTTGATGTTGTTAACTGATAAGGAGGAGCTCATTTCAGCAATGGCAAGGCTAGAGCTAGAAATCAAATTTCCAGAAGAATCCGGTGAAAAATTGTACCAGATAGAAGCTAGTCCAACTTTGGTGGACAAGGTGAAGAACGCACAACTACAGGATGAAGAATGTAGAAAAATAAAGGAAAGTGTGGCCGAGGGTAAATAATTGAAGTACAAGGTCGATACTGAGGGAATGCTAAGATTCGAGTGACGAATTTGGGTTCCAGCAGTACAAGATATTAAAGAAGACATCTTGACGGAAGCTCATAGCTCAAGATACTCGATTCATCCAGGAAGTACGAAAATGTATCAAGATTTGTGGCGTCATTTTTGGTGGCCGAACATGAAAAGAGATGTTGAAGAATGTGTTGCAAAGTGTTTGACATGTCAGAAAGTGAAGGCCGAGCATCAACGACCAAGCGGATTACTTCAACCGTTGAAAATATCGAAATGGAAGTGGGAGCATATCACAATGGATTTTATGGCAGGTCTTCCAACGACTCAGAAATGATACGATGCGATATGGGTGATAGTGGACAGACTGACAAAATCTTCACACTTTTTGCCAATAAAGATTAGATTTAATCTTGATCAGCTGGCAAAACTGTACGTCAAGGAAATCGTTTCAAGACATGGAGTTCGAATATCAATTGTATCAGACAGAGATCTGAGGTTCACATCAAACTTCTAGAAGAAATTACAGGAATGCATGGGAACGCAACTGAAGATGAGTACAGCATATCATCCGCAAACCGATGGTCAAAGCGAACAAACAATCCAGACGTTAGAAGATATGCTAAGAGCGTGCATCATGGATTTCAAAGGAAATTGGGATGATCATCTACCATTGGTGGAATTTTCATACAACAACAGTTATCATGCAAGCATTGGTATGCCGCCATACGAGGCATTATACGGCATGAAATGCAGAACTCCACTATGCTGGGATGAAGTCGGTGAACGTCAACTATTAGGACCAGAACTGGTTCAACAAACTGCTGAGGTTGTCAAACTAATCAGAACAAGATTGGTAGCTGCTCAAGACAGACAAAAGAAGTATGCTGATCAACACAGACAAGATCGTGCATTCGACGTAGGAAATTACGTGTTCTTAAAAGTTTCTCCTTGGAAGGGGAAAATTCGTTTCGGTAAAAAGGGAAAGCTGAGCCCGAGGTTTATTGGACCCTTCGAAGTACTGCGAAGAGTTGGAGAAGTGGCTTACGAGGTAGCTCTACCTCCAGAATTACAAAACGTTCAGAATGTTTTTCACGTTTCGGTGTTACGACCGTATAAACCCGATTACAAGCACGTGATCGAGTACGAACTATTGCAGTTTGACAAAGACTTATCCTACAAAGAGATTCCTATACAGATAGTCGACATGAAAGAACAAGTGATCAGGAATAAAGTGATACCTTCTGTGAAGGAGATATGGAGGAACTGCAATGTCAAAGAGGCTACGTGGGCTGATATGATGAAAAATTATCCTGAGTTATTTGTTTAGTCTATGTCTTCGATTCTGGGGATAGAATCTTTGTAAGTAGGGGAGAATGTGACGATTTGATTTGTTTGAATTGTGATTCTAGGGACAGAATCCTTATAAGGAGGGAAGGAAGTAACAATCCAGAATTTTAAATTGTAATTTTAAATATTTATTGAGTTATATAAATATTTAATGGATCTGTTTATTGTTGAGTAAATATTTAATTTGATTTGACTTGATTGGTTAATTATTTGTTAAATAAATAATTATGTTAGTTGATTAAATAAAGTTATAATTATAAAGGAAATTATAATTATGTGGTATTGACGTATGTGTTAACGTAATTTAATAAATTGTAATTAGAATTAATTAAATTGATTATTAAAATTTTATTAAATAAAATGGTGACAAATAACCTTACTATAAAGGAGTTATTAAAATAAATTAAAGGAGTTTAATTTAATTTTGGCCAAACAAGTTTTAATGCATGTTAAGTCTTTAATTTAATGGTGTTTTATCAAACAAGGTATAAGGATTAATTGATTTATTTTAATTGGGTTTACCAAATAAGGTGTAAGAGTTAATGAGTTATTTTTATTATGTTAGCCAAACAAGCCTTAGGGCTTTTGATTTTTAAAAGTTAGATAACTGTTGTCAGTTATACATATATTAATATTATATACTTAAAACCTATATTATTATTAGTATACGTTATATCTTTTTGTTAGTACGTAAGTTAGAATAGTGTTAGGAGAAAGACTCAGAAGAAGAAGAGAGGAGAAGAAGAAGAATACAGAGAAAAAAATTGAGAGAATCCTAGAGAATTTGTGAGAAGAATTAGGAGAAAAGAAGTCTTGTTATCATCTTCTTAAACAAAGTTATCATCTTCTAGGATACAAGGTATCATCTAAACCCTTTTATTTTTAAAAAAGTTTTAGTTGTCTTTTCTTCCAAAAACTTCTCTGTAAAATCTTGGTAGAAGATGAATTTCTTGTGTATATAGTTTTATATGATAATTGTTTGTTATAAGATTGTTTTTATAAGTTATATATGTGATTAGTCAATTAATTCATGTATGTTTGTAATTTGTGAAGAAACCCATATTACAGTGCGTTTATATGAATATAGCTTAGTTTAAAGTAAAATTAAGGTTTAACTAGTTGTTTAATTCATAATTAGCTATTGAAATTGAAAGAGGATGAATAAACATAAACATGATACTTTGAATTAACTATTTTGGTTGAAAAACACAATCATAGTGATGATTTTCACTGAAAATGTCAAAAAGTGAAGTTTTAGCAAAAATAGTAAAAATTAATGGTTGTAATTTGGATGTTTATGTTGTTTAGATGACTAGAAACGCGTTAGAAAATATTAGATTATGTTTATGTAAACCTATTACACCTTAAATAGGTTGGTATGGTTGTTAGAAAGGAGCTTAGAGGCCTAATTTGGCTTTCCGTAAAGTTACAGAGCATAAATTCGCAAATCGCAGCAGTGACCCCCGCCCCGGTGGGCCCCCCAGTGCAAAAACCCCCGCCCCGGTGGGGGGGGGGTACTCTGCTAAGCCAAAGTTTTAAAAAAAATTGACAGAACATAGTTTACTAAAATGGGCATAACTTCTTCATACGAACTCCGATTGATGCGATTCAAGATGATTCAGAACGAGGAAGAATAGGCCTATAACTTTTATTCTTTAAGGTTTTCAATTTGAAATCGCTATGAAGGATAAAAATGGCGATCTTTAGGAATGTTGTGTATTTGGAGCCAATCAGAGGGCGTCGGGATGCGCGAATGCAAGTGCAATCCTTTGTGTATTAGTATAACCTAATGATAATATATTAGACATGTAATAGGATGTTGTATCAAGTTGTTAATGTGTATATGGTGCAATGGCATGATCACTTAAGTAGTTGTAATAGTGATGTTCATGAAAAGATGCGATTTTGTTAGTGAACTATATGAATATAATGTTAGTATAACTAATTTGTATTGTCAATACATATGGTATGTGTAGGACTTGTGGTGAGCGTGAGTAGTGATTGTTTAACATAAGCACGAGGCAAGTTCTCTAACTCTACTTTTATAATTGTGCAAGTGCTTAAACTTTCTTTGAGCAAGTTTTCTAAACTTCTCTTTTTACATTGAGCAAGTTTCTTAGTTTAAACTTTCATTAAGCGAATTCTTATATTCTTAATCATTATTTGAACAAGCTAGCTATGACTTAAGCTTTATTCGAACAAGTTTTTGAATTCCAATATTTGTTGATGTGTTCTAACTTGTTTATTGTTAGACAAGTTTCTTTATTATCTTTCATGAACTATAAATACAGTTTTCTTGAATTCTAATTTCTAATGTTGAATTACCTTAGTTCATGTACTTGACAACAAGCCATTCTTATAATGAGCAAGCTTTATTTTTAGCTTGCTATTGCTTAATGTCTATTCAATAATTCATAGTCCTAGCTTAATATTATTCAAGCAAGGTTTATTGTCATTCAATACTTATGCTTTGTAGTTGTTTCTAAGCATGAGTTCATGATATAGTTAGTTCATTTACACTTGTTCGTTGTTCCATATTATGTTATCATTGATCAACTGTTGTGTTATTTCACACTATTGATTCAACTAGTCCTCTAGTTGATGTTCGTTAAACTTTAAATTACCTTGAAATCTTATCCAAACCAAACTTTCTTTGGTGCGGACTTGTACTCTAAATACTGAGATGAACAACCCTATTATTATTAGGGGATAATTTACGATTAGCATTGAAATATTTGTGCACAATACATTGTACAAAGGGTTGATCCCCCTAAGTACGAGGAGTCCTTATAGTCTTATGACTGTTAAAGTTGGAGTTGAAAGATTACTCGCAACTGTGGACATAGTTCGTGGTCTTATGACCCTCAGTTAGATATATTCCATATTTTGGATTCCAGTTTCTGATTATCATCGTTAAGAGTACTATTCAGTTTTGATGAGCTTATTGTTGGCAGTTATTATTATTATTCTTATGTTGATTCATTATTATATTCAGTGAGAAATTATTTTGCTCACTCTTGCATATTTATATACTCATTGCAGCTAAAGTTGAGAAGGTAGATGAGCCTTCAACTAGCAAAGGAAAGGAAAAAGTGTACAAGTGATGAAGACTTATAATTTTGATTATTGATATGATGTTAGACTTTTTACTTTGATGATAGACTTTTACTTAATGATGTGATGTAATAATTTTATTTCCACACTTGAATGATGTTTAAGGTTAGATAGCCTGGGAAGATTTTTTTAATGATGTAACCCTATTTAAAGGGAGGATTTATGGTTTAAATGTTACTTTATTTGGGTAGATAGTATAACTGTATGGATAGTGAGCACCAAATCTTGTGGGAATGAAGTACTTAGATTTGGGGGTGTCACAACATCCTCTGGTCTCATTTCATGGAGCAGCCTCCATCCCATTATACGCTCAGCATAACATTCGCATCATGTTGCATTAAATTTGCATCATGATTATTCTGTCACATTTCAAGTGTCTAGTAATCTTTATCCTATCCATGCCATTACATTGCATGAATATGATAAAGAGGGACATTTATAGACACTCGAAATTTTGCATTCCTATTACTAACCTTGAAGGAGGGCAAAATTGTCTTCCAAAGATAACCCTGAAAGTCAAAACAGCTCAATCCCGGAGATAACCCCAGGATACTCAGTTTTCAATCTCGGAGACAAACCAGAGATACTCAATAGCAATCCCAAAGACAACCCTGAGAGATTCAGTTCACACTTAGGAGATAGCCCCGAGGTATGAAGTTCCAGTTCCGGAGATAACCTTGGAGAAGTCAGTTCCAACCTCGGAGATAACCCCGAGGCACTCAGTTTCAACCCCAGAGATAACCTTGGGAGGTCAAGCACACCTTAGAGACAACCCTGAGGACGTTCAGTACTCACAGTAACCCAATCTCAGAGATAACCCTGAGCAACAACTGCTACATCGGCACAGAATCGGAGATAACACCCGGTGAGGGGCAAAATCATTATTTTGCTACCTTGATACTACATTCACGACGTCTCAACATAATTTCATCCCACATATCATACAGAAGTGTTGTGACGCCCCCAAATTCAGGTCCCTTCGAACCTCGGATCTGGTCCGCCACGATACTACTATCGTCCAATTATTTATATTTTTCATTCATAACTTAATGAATAAAACCTTGCTTATTACAATTTAGAATATAAATTCATTCCCTTTCCAGGATCTGCACAATGACCCCAAACTTTTATAAGTTTCTAAACTTGGTCATTTACTATTCCTGTAATACATCACATTCGATGTTATATAAATATGCGGAATAATTTAAACTTTTTCAATCTCCTTTGAAAATAAATCCTTTTATTGATTTCATAACTTTGAACCAATTACAATTCTTGAATCAACTATATAATATGATTCAGTCTATTGGAATTACTGTATAAGATTTTACATCTTGATTCGATATCCTCTATGTATTAACTAATACATTCTTACAATACAACAAGTATTAAACATCGTAAGTATATATCAAGTACACTCCTAGAACCTAAACATGGTTCAAGTAATAATCTAAATAGTATCCTTCGTTGCGAAACTATCTACTTTGTCAACCAAGAAGCACGAAATCTTTACCGTGAGTCCTTAACCTGTAAAAGTGATTCTTTGCAAGGGTGAGCTCGACAGCCCAACAATTCTAACAATTTTCATGCAGCACATAGCATATAATAGCATATTCAGTTCATGCATTCATAATCAATTAATATTAACTACGCATGATACTTCACACATAACATGCATAGAAATTTACTTCACAAGTATATCATCAAAGATCAACTTTCAAATTTCATACATAGCTCATATGCATTTCATATATATATATATATATATATATATATATATATATATATATATATATATACATCAACATTCTCATAGCATAATATATCTTAACTAACAGTTATAAAATTCATATATCAAATAGGAACTGAAAGACTTGCCTGATTCGTAGTTTATGAACTACGACTTAACTGCTTAAAGCTTATCTGCACTTCGTGATTTCCTACACAGTTATATAATCATGGATTCATATCCATTAGTAACATATTTCATGCATTCTCAATGTAATAACAATGTTACATTATTTTCTAACTAGGTTCGAAAAACCTACATTTCACTTTCTCAATGTACTCTTAGAATAGCTATGTATATATAGTACATCTTAGCTACACATGCTTCATATCAACATTCATAAATCTTTATCACACACTTGACTCGCTATGTGTTCGACACATATTTAAAGTCTATAGATACGAGGTCTACATCATCTTTACATTTTACAAACTTTAACAAATTTAACAAATTTAGGTTTATATAACCATTACTTGTTCTTACACTTGAAACATCATCTATGTCCAGTATTATAGCTTTAGACCTTCATTACACATATGCTTTAAAGTTCAGATAAAAGTTAAAATAGTCAGGCATCACTGCCCTGTGGCGCAGCTACGCTGGAATTAGGCTTGGGATGGGCGCAGCTGTGTCGTCCCCTGGCCAGTCCAAAGTGGAGTTTTTATTTTCTGGTTTCATCCGGGTTCTTAGCATACATGACTGATAACATATAAATTATACATTTGTTAAGAGGTTTTAGCCCAAGTTGGGTGTCTCTTGTGTTTTACTTTAAGTTATTTTCACTAAGTAGGTTCATGCACAAAGAGTGAACTACCTTAACCATTTCATCGCCTATAACGTGTATGCTCGTATTTATTCAACTCATTAGTATAGTTCATCATTTGAGAACTCGTTACAATTCATACTCGCAGGACTTATACGGTGTCTAGCTAGATTAGCACATATGTAAGCCATGTTTATACAAGCTTAGTTTTGCAAGAAAATCAAGTTCACTTTTAAAAGTCATTCTAGGCCAAGCAACTAGGTGCAACTCTAAATCTCATTTCATAGCTAACTAAGCCATGTATGTATGTTATTACATTTAGAACTTTAAGTCCACAAGTTACTTTAAGTCCGTCCCTCTTAGTTTCAAAACTTCAAAACTTTATTCTCAAAGTCAATGTCATACTAAACTAATCATGCAAGGAAACTTCAACTCACACATCATACTTTTTTGTACATGCTTCTACGTACGTTTCCAAGGGCAAAATATAACAACTCCATGTTTATAAAACTTTGTTTGCAAATGATATATGAGCTTGCCTTTGAAATCATTTTAACCAAATCAAAGCAATCTAACACACGTATGATACAACTTTGAATCTTACATCATGCGTACTTAGACCTCATATATATGTTATCAAGGTCAGAGTTAGAGGTACACAAGTTCGTCAAAATTTGTTTTAAAAAATATTTAAGTTTCTTTTGAAAACACATACTTAGTCATGATAAAGCATTCATCTATAAGTAAGGTAATCTTATATGTCATGTCTAATATCATGCATTTTCATGTTACATCACTTCGAATAACATATTCCATCGTCGGGAGCACTATACTTGCGTATGTGCTCGCTCAACGCCCTCCTATTGCCTCTGAATATGTAACAGTCACAAAGATGACTATTTTGTCACTTCCTAACGAACTTCAATTGAAAAAAATAAAGAACAAAAGTTGTAGGTCTAGTCGTCCTCGTTCTGGATCATCTTAAATCGCCTCAATCGGAGTTCATATGAAAAAGGTATGCCTAATTTACTACAATAGGTCACAGCAATGCACCAGACACTGATGTTCAGCGCAGATGCGCCCTAAATGGCCTTGGGGGCAGCGCAGCTGCACCCCAGTTTACAGAACAGCCCCTCAGGCTCTGCTCCTCGCGATTTTACATACCAAAACTCCTTCCAATCATCATAATATGAGTTATACTCAACCAATTTAGCTCATTTTCGATTCTATGGGTTCGTAACTCATAAAAATACAACATACCTACTACCCAATAATTAACATAAATATTAACTAACTCAAATATGAATCTATAACTCATGTTCATGCAAATGTTCATGTTTTGACAATTTAGCGAAATCGTTCACTACGAATTCGTTTCTCAACCAATTTGGTTCGTTTAACTTTCATTGTTTTCGCATTTGAGTACATAATCAGTAGCTAGCAACAATTCATGGATTATAACAAGTTTTAGCCATCAAATTTGTGACTCAAAAGTGACTATTTCATGACATTTCTAAGAAATTGTAAACTCGGGAAATCAAGAGCATATATATAAAATCATTACCTCTTGAAGCTTAATTGAATTCCATCAACACACTAATTATGCTCCTACTATTGCTTAGCAACTTGAAACTCCCCACATAAAATTCTTAGACAACACTTTGCAATTCTCAGCAATGGAAAATAGAAGGAGATGGGTTGCATTTATAGAGAAACAAAACACAGATATTGTCATCTCCCACTAAATTAAACACATGAATTGAAGGATTGTATAAAGGTTAACAAGGAGTTGTTGGATGGTAGTTGATTTACATCATTATGCCCACTCCCTTATTCATCATTGTCATCTAGATTGTTAGCTTGAACTTGGAAGAAGAAAGGAGGAATAGGCCTTAGCCTTTTAGCCCAAACACGTGACTGAGAAGTGAGAACAAATGGGACACTAATTTTGGGACAATCTCCATTACTCAGCATGTTTGCAACACCAGATTATACACTTATACACAACCCTTATTCTTATGTTATATTGTATACACATATTAACCATACATTAGTTATAATTTAATGTCACAATATCATTTACATAATTAATATTTCAAGGTAGTAGATATTAACCATACATATAATTCATGTACATTTTATTTTAATATCTACCCACATGCACATTGTCACATACACATTTTATAATGTGTTCCTATCATATAGTTTTAATAAATCTTGATATATGGTTATTATATATAATATAGTCACATAAGTGTCGTACTACACTATACAACGCAGTTGTATTCCTTAAATAATATATTTAATTATTGCACACTTGCACATAACAATCAATATAATCTTATTATATTAATAATTTACTTATTTGTTTTATGTCAAATAATTAAATTATTCACTTCCTTGATTAATTACCACTAATACAATTTAATTCATTCCTTATGGATTAATTATTGATAAATTTCTTATTATATTTATACATATATTAAAAATAATAATAATCATATATTATTAATTAATTACCAACTAATCAATATTCTACCACAATTAATTGACATTAATTAATGGTCCACTTAATAATTCCGTTTGTCACACTTAACGTACTTTATTTCATGGTTTATCAATGTTACACATATCATATAATTGTTCCATTTAATTTCTAAAGTGAAACAAATTAGTTTTCTTTAACTGACCACTGGCGCAGCTGCGCTAGTTTGTACTGCTGGGACGGCGCAGCTGCGCCGTACCCTGACAGTGCCAAGACTGGTTTAGCTTCCAGCCCGTGCCAATTTTCGTCGCTAAACTCATTTGATACGATATGAATTACTGTCCATATGAGTAATATTACAAGTCTAAGAGCGTACTCATTAACTACATGAATTTCATGATCAACCCAATTAATCTTCCTAATTCCCATTTTAACTTGCTTATTGAATTTTCTCGTTTCGCATTATGCCACACAAGGCATTTCACACTTCTCATTGTCAATTCACACATCTTAATACACATTGATCTAATACGAATCAATTACATTAACCAACTCATAAAACCATAACACTTATATTCACATAAATAGTATTTCCATTAATATATTCATTTTACAATACGTGGAAATTCTCGGGTATTACAGATTCCACATCATTGGTTACTATATTCCTTAATAATTTAAGGATCACACTTTGAGTTTTAAAACTCTATCTCCCTTATTAGTTTAACCAACTATACATCTCCTTTACGGTTTCATACCACCAATAACACAACACTCGAATATATAACACATACATACATTCCTTTCATTTTCACTTCTTGCCGTGTATTGAATTACGTAATAATTCTCTAACCACCTTAAAGGTATAACAGTCATCTACTCTTGTCAATAACGTACATATATACCAGTCTAAACCTAGCACGCGTCGAGCCTTAAATAGTATTTAATATAGTACACTGAGTGGTTTCCCATAAACAACCAACAAATTAGTTTTCGTCTCATCTACACTGTTTTCACAATGAGTTAGATCGGTTACTAATTCGTATATACTTCCGCTCTCTGAAAGAATTGTTTAGCACAGCTCCTATACATTCACCATTAAAGAGTACAGTTGCATGACCTTAGACTTGATACGTACTCGTACGAACACCCAAGAAATTGGTGATTATCAAAGATATTTTAATGTTACCAACTTACTATTATAAAATAATTTCACATAAATTATTTAATATCAATAGATAAATTTTATTCATCTTCTTACTAATTTATCTCTATAATTTATAACAAATATATAATAACGATATATATTTATTAAACACAACATCACATATTACATAGTTAATAAACCCTATGTAACACAATATCACATACCTCATATCACACACACACACACACACACACACACACACACACACACACACACACACACATATATATATATATATATATATATATATATATATATATATATTCTTATTCGAACCCTTCACATGCCTTAAGAATTTTATTTACTAAATTTTTATTTTAATATTTTTTTAAAAAAAAATTCAGTTTCTTACATCCTCTCCCCCTTATAAGGATTACGTCCTCGGAATCACCGAAACATCCTCTACTCGGTGCTATTTCGAATATTACATATTCTTTTGAATAATTTTATTCATTCTCTTTTCGGAAGTTTTATTATAACTTGCTCACTTGCATTCCACCACATTTTCCTTTTAAGGAACATTCTACTCACTACATTCATCACACAGAAGAATAAGAGTCTTCCACGATTTTTCAATAATCGGAAAGTAGTATGAATAACTCAGATTCTAAATTATGCTGAGGGGTCACAAGACCGTGCACCAGTGCTTCATCACAATCCTTCGCACTACAAACCAGAATGTTTATCAATCACAAGGATTGAAAACACCCTCCACACGTACACTAGGTGGCCAACCTATTGGGCCGCAACGTAGTGTTTTGTAACGACTACATGCGTTACGCTCGGAACTATTGTCTCCGAAAACATATCCCCTTATAGGGTTGTTCACCTCAGCTTTTCAACAACTGAATCCGCACCAGAGCAATCTGGTTTGGCACAAGTATTCAAGAATGCTTGGATTTCACAACTATTGTTTAACAGTCGTCTAGCCGAATCAAATAGCTTAGACTTTTATCAACAATTCGGACATCAATCGAAATTGTTTGGCCAACTTAATTGACCTTCTTCATAAATTAAAAAAAAAAACAAAAAATCTTTTATGACATCATGATACCGTACCAGATTAGTAGTACGTTGAGGATTCTGCCATTATGTGACATTTTCATACTACATCATACCAAAATTGGCTGACGATCTTTCAATCACAACCAACACTAGGTTCAACTGCATTGATGACTCCATCGTTTACCATACATCATATCAAATGATGCACATGGTTAGAAATACACTTTAAAAATTTTCAAATCATTTTTATCTTAGCCGAAACAATTAGCATAAACATAAGAATAAAGGTATTGTTTTTAAACATCATTGGTTTAATCACAAGATCCAATGTTTTTCAAGAAAACAGAAGTGCAAACATCAGCACGAAGTCAATAAATTTTGAAAATCTAGCAGAGCTAGTGTGACACCCCCAAATCTTGGTACTTCAATACCACAAGATTCGGTGCTCACTTAAACAAATCATTCATATCTAACTACCCAATCATAATAAAAATTGAATAATAAACCTTCCTTTAAGGGATTACATAAAAAAAATATCCCAGATTATCTAACATTTAGTTACAATCATTCAAATGTGGAAATTAAATAAATACTTCATTACATCAATCAAATTAAGGTCTAGTAAATAACTGTCAACACATTACAAGTCTTCAGTACTTATTCATCTTTCCCTTTCCTTTACTGTAGTTATATAAGCAAGAGTGAGCAAACAAAGCTCACTTGAAATAACAATAAAGAAAATCTTACAACATTTGCCAACTAATAGGCTCAATAAAACTGAACAATATGTTCTATTAACATTCTGAAATATACAACTGAGGGTCTAATGACCACGAACCATGTCCACAGTTATAAGTAATCTTTCAACATTAACTTTAACAATCATAAGACTATAAGAACCCCACGTACTTAGGGGGATCAGCCCTTCGTACAATTTATTGTGCACAAACATTTTAACGCTAAGCGTAAACCTCTTATAAAAGAGTTGTTCATCTCAGTATTTGAATACAAGTCCGCACCAAAGTAGGTTTGGTTTGGATACATTACAAGATAATTTAGAATTCAACGGCCATCAACTAAGGATTAGTTGAATACAAAAGAACTAACTGTACGCTATGGAGTAATCATAACTGAATCGATATTTGTAGCTTAATATCATGCTTTAGGAATAATCTAATAGCATAAACACTGAATAATCATAACATAGTTTGCTTGAAACATATAAAGTCAAGGTTATTGAGAATTAGATACTAATCATGTAAAGTGAATAGTAATTTGAGCGATAAAGTTGTTCAACACTAGAATATTAAAATATAGCGATTCGCATGCTAAATAACAAGTTACATATTAAAAAAGCTTGCTCAATATTAAAGTATAAGATTTAGAATACTTGTATCCTCATGAACAACTAGATACAAGGGCTTTCTCAATAATAAACAATCTAGCTCTACGAAAGTGTAGAGTTAGCAACTTGCGTAATTGTAATTGAATTAAAAGCAATAACGTACTCCACGAAATTAAACTTGCACAACGAAGTGTTAGAGTTAGAAAACTTGCTAAATTATTATAAAAGTAGAGTTAAAGAACTTTCCTTACGCGTAGATTAAACCGTTAATATCCAAATCACAATACCCTATATACATATGTTAATATGATATGATCAAACATAATCAACACTACATCACGTATGGTTTAAATGTCTAACCATGTAATCAAGTTATATTCCTAAACGATAATAAACTCGTTAGGTATCAACACCATGTTCGTTCAACACATTACAATACTAAAATAATAGAATTATTTGGTCTTATAGCATTACAACTAAAAATTTCAGACTTCTGTGCAAGACAAAAGTCATTTCTGAGCATTCTGCTAAGTGGCGCCTCGGCGCCACAGTTTGAACTGTGGGCCGCGCTGCGACGCTGACGTGGCGCTTCGGCACGACTGTTATATAGGAACTTGGTGCTGTGGCCCGAAGTCCGGCGCTGACTTCGGCGCTGCGGCGCGAAGTCTGGCTGGGGCGCGGATTTTGGCGCTAATGCGCGAGATTTGACGCTGGAGCGTGAATTTTTACGTTGGGGCGTCGAAACTCAGAACCAAACCAGAAAATAGAACAAAGCTACTGTCTAACTTTTTAACAACAATTAACACCAATTAACATGTACGACTTCACGTAAATTACACATGAATGTTAAAAAAATCATCCATATACTAACTATCAACAATTCGAACAACAATTTTAGAAACTTAAATTTTGAAACACTGTTTTTAAAACTCAAAACTCTATTGTTGATAAATACAATACAGTGAACATTGTAAGTCTGTAAAAATCCAATTTGATTCCTTTAAAACCCAACATACCCACATATAAACAAATTTAACATATATAGTTCAATTTCTTAATTAGCATACACTAATTTTTGTTATCATACACGATCACAGTTCATGTATAAATATATTTACTGTAAAACAAATTTTCCTTTTTCTTGTATACGTAATCTAGCATACAATCTTAAGCATACAATCACATATATTAATATAACAATTACAGTTACACGTACACGTAATATCATACGAAATTATAAAAACATAGTTCTACAGAAAATTTGATAAAAAGCCTATACTCAGTGATATTCACGAAAACAGAGAATACCAAGTTCATAGGAAATTGGCTTAAAACATATCTATGTACATATATTAAGGTCAGAGAAACATACCTTTTGTTGCTTTAGAAAACTTTGTTATTCACTGTCAAAAGCTAGATAATCTCAGAACTTTCCTCTCTCTCACACTATCTCTGAAATCTTTCTCAGACAACTTCTATTTTTCATTAGGCTTAAGCCAAAACAATATACGTAATTTAAAAATAAAAGCCAACGTATATTTTTAAAACACATAAAATCGACGCCACACTTATTACCCTAATAATATATCAGTTACCAATATATATATATATATATATATATATATATATATATATATATATATATATATATATATATATATATATATATATATATATATATATATTATTTATTTAACTAATAATTTAAATTCAAAAGCAATAAGGCTTTATTTGGCAAACCATTTAAAAAAATTAAAGGATTAATATACTTAAATCGTGTTTGGCAAAAACTAAATTAAAATTACTTTAATTTATTTTAATAACTCTTTATAACATAGCTATTTGTCATACTTTATTGCATAACAATTTATTAAATAATTCACTTAATCACATAACTCAATCCACATAACACATTACTAATTTAACAAATAAATAATTAACTAAATCAAATCAATCAAATTGAAAAATTATTTATCTAATAATAAACACATCCAATAAATATTTATATAAATCAATAAATATTTATAATTTGCATTTAAAAAAAACTGGAATGTTACATCATTCCCCTCTTATACGGATTCTGTCCCCAGAATCACAACTCAAACAACACATTCGTTACATTCTTCCCTACTTATAAAGATTCTGTCCCTAGAATCGAAGACACAGGTTAAACATATAACTCAGGGTACTCTTTCAATATTTTCTCTTCGAGTTCCCACGTAGCTTCTACAGCATTGTGGTTCCTCCATATCACCTTCACATAAGGTATTACTTTATTCCTGAGCACTTGTTCTTTCCTGTCAACTATCTGGATAGGAATCTCTTCATAAGACAAATCTTTCTCGAACTGCAACGGTTCGAACTCGATCACGTGCATGTAATCGGGCTTATATGGTCGTAACACCGAAATATGAAAAATATTGTGAATGTTTTCCAATTCTGGAGGTAGAGCTACCTCCTAATAAACAATCCAACTCTTCGCAGCACCTCGAAAGGTCCAATAAATCTCGGGCTAAGCTTTCCTTTCTTACCAAAATGAATTTTCCCCTTTCAAGGAGAAACTTTGAGGAAGACGAAAGTTCCTACGTCGAATACACGATCTTGTCTGTGTTGATCAGCATACTTCTTCTGTCGGTCTTGAGCTGCTACCAGTCTTTTCCTGATGAGTTTGATAACGTCAGCAGTTTGTTGTACCAGTTCTGGTCCTGGCAGTTGACGTTCACCGACTTCATCCCAGAACAATGGAGTTCTGCACTTTCTGCCGTATAATGCTTCGTAAGGCGACATGCCGATGCTTGTGTGGTAACTGTTATTGTAGACAAATTCCACCAATGGTAATTGTTCATCCCAGCTTTCTTTGAAATTCATGACGCATGCTCTCAGCATGTCTTCCAATGTCTGGATCGTTCTTTCGCTTTGGCCATCTGTTTGTGGATGATAAGCCGTACTCATTCGCAATTGTGTTCCCATACATTCTTGTAGTCTCTTCCAAAAATTTGATGTGAACCTCGGATCTCTATCTGACACAATTGACACTGGAACTCCATGTCTCGACACGATCTCTTTAACATATAACTTTGCCAGCTGATCAAGATTAAATCTAATCTTTATTGGCAAAAAGTGTGCAGATTACCCATATCGCATCGTATCCTTTCTGAGTTGTTGGAAGGCCTACCACAAAATCCATTGTAATATGCTCCCATTTCCATTTCGGTATTTCCAACGGTTGAAGTAATTCGCTTGGTCGTTGATGCTCGGCCTTCACCTTCTGACATGTCAAACACTTTCCAACAAACTCTGCAACATCTCTTTTCATGTTCGGCCACCAAAAATGACACCGTAAATCTTGATACATTTTTGTACTTCCTAGATGAATCGAGTATCTTGAGCTATGAGCTTCCGTCAAGATGTCTTCTTTAATATCTTGTACTGCTGGAACCCAAATTCATCCCTCGAATCTTAGCATTCCCTCAGTATCGACCTTGTACTTCAATTCTTTACGCTCGGCCACGCTTTCCTTTATTTTTCTACATTCTTCATCCTGTAGTTGTGCGTTCTTCACCTTGTCCACCAAAGTTGGAATAGCTTCTATCTGGTACAATTTTTCACCGGATTCTTCTAGAAATTTGATTTCTATCTCTAGCCTTTCCATTGCTGAAATGAGCTCCTCCTTATCAGTTAACAACATCAACTTTTCTCTGCCTTTCCTACTGAAGGCATCTGCAACCACGTTAGCTTTGCCCAGATGATAAAAAATCTCGCAATCGTAATCCTTTATCAATTCTATCCATCTCATTTGCCGCATGTTCAGGTCTTTCTGTGTGAAGATATACTTCAGACTTTTATGGTCTGTGTAGATGTGACGCCCCCAAAATAGGTATACAACACCCATTCTGAGTCGCCACATACATGGTACAAAAAAATAAACTACAACTTCAATAATACAATTGTTGTGCAAAATACGACAACACATACTGTGAGTTTAAATACAAATATTGCCTTCTAGACAATATCCACACTCAAATAAGTCCTCATTACAATTATTCAAACACTATTTTACAGAAATAGTGAGGACTACTAAAATATCTTTCTAGAACCATCACTCCATACCCCGACTAGATCCTGCTATGTTTTCACCTCCTGAGAAGAAAAATGGAACAAAAAGGAAAAGGGTGAGCTCAACTAGCCCAGTAAAGAATATTATGACTAAGATAATATACAACAAATTGTCATTAGCCTTCAACAGGAAAAAATCTGATAAAATATAATAGACAACAAGTTTTAGATCAACAACTGCAGCGGAAACAGCAAACTATTAGAAGAGTCAAGTAGAGAATGAATTCTACTATCTTCTAAGATTTAAAAGTCCATCATCAATATTTTATCCCTGTAACATCAATTAATAATCATCTTTAACCAAATATTCATCTTTGCACTACAGGCCAAAGATATTCATTTGTATCACCAGTCGGTCATGTTCATCTCAACATCTGTTCATCTTTGCACTACAGGCCAAAAATATTCATCAGGTAATCATACATCTTTGCACTATAGGCCAAAGATATTCAGTAGTATCATCATTTAGGACTGAGGATGATGAAAAATATTTTAAAGAAAACGAATCCAGTGAGATAAAAGAACAAATATTAGGGATTCGTATTACAGTTTATCCAAGTTTAATAATACTCCATAATAACCAATTTTGAAGCAGAACTCAAAAATAAAGATCAAAACATGGATACAATCAAAGATAGTAACCATAATAGACAACTTGGACAAAAAGAAAAAAAATTCATTTTTCCGTGAATAGTGTTGTATTCGTGAATAGTGTCGTATACGTGAATAGTGCCGTATACGTGAATAGTAACCCCACAAAAAGTTCTAAATTTGATAAAAAGTTCATACCAATATTTTGGCATAATGATATTGAAGAAAATATCATTTAAGAAGAATATAATATCCCTTACCTCAAAATAACTGTACTTCTGACTGAATTTCGGATATAGTGCTGACAGAAACTTGCACCGTATAGCAACACTCAAAGTATACTCACAAGAATACGCTCGATAATATAGAGAGAAAAAGAGAGAAAACTTGTTTCTGGTGTGATTTTCAATTCTAACTTAGCCCTCTATTTATAGAAAAATGTTAGCACACCGAAGCAGACTTAACCTGCAACCTGATGGCTTTACTTGCTACTATTCCCACCCACCACATTTGAATAAAAATCTCAGCACATTTTTACCAACCAAAAGTAGGGCCCACCAATTCTAGAATTTACCACCAAAATGATAAATTCCGCAACGTCGACAATTTCTGAACTAGTCATCTCGTAAAATTCATAACAAATCATACGTTTATTTTTAATTGTTCAAAATTTGTGGGCATATACTCAACTTATATATGAATAACATATCCAAAAATTACCACGATCCAACGGTCGGATTAAAAATTATAACTCCCGCAATATTTCTCAAAAACCCTGATTTGATTTTTAATACCTCCATTCCGACAAAAATACTGATAAAACACCTCAACATTAACTCCTTCATTTTTAACCACAAAAATATACCCCTCATTTATATCCACATAAAATAAATATTTCCTTATCATATGAATCAATAATTAATTATTCACAAATAATATTACATAATCATATTTATGACAACCAGGTCGTTCCCAGGAAAGAGGGGGCTTTCCAATAAGAATTTCCCCTTACTGACTCGCAATTAAATGACCAAACATCTCCTTAGACAGAACTTTCTAGACATTGCCAATAATGTTATCTAATAATATTATTCAAATAATATGAATTATTGATCTGATAATGGAAAATACTGTGCAGCAACAATTATTGAGACAACAATAATATAAAATATCAACGCAGTAATTATTGAATCAATAAAATAAAATATTGAACAGTAACTACTGTAACAATTATTGAGTAGTGCCTTCTTACATAAGAATCAATAATTGGTGCAATACCGTGTGCTACTGTATTTTAACCACCAGGTATTCCAACAGTATTAACGGTAACAACTATGCCGTTATTTATAAACAACTTATACTTGTCGTTTTCTTCATCCAATCGCTTTTCGTTATAGGGCCCACACAAGGCTGCGCCGTCGTACGAATATTCCCCGACAGCAAGAATATTCTACGACCAAACGAATATTCACGACCAAAAATGAATATTTTATAACCACTTGCTTATTTGAAATATTTGCACATTTTACCCATAACTAACCACATTAATCAAATCAACCCTTACTATTTCTAAATAATAAATAGAGGAATTTAATTTCATTTATTAATAAGTTGGGGTCTTACAACCTCTCCTCCTTATGAAATTTCGTCCTCGAAATTGACGTACGTACCTGGTGTTTCGAAAAGGTGAGGATACCTCTCTTTCATTTCTGATTCCAACTCCCGGGTCATTTCTTCAATAGCATGGTTTCTCCACAAAACCTTAACTTGTGGTATAACCTTCGTGCGTAGAACATGCTCTTTCCTATCCAAGATCTTAACAGGTACCTCCTCGTACGTTAAATCTTCGACTATCTCGTCTAGTTCTAACTCAATTATGTGGTTCGGGTCTTTCACATATTTACGAAGCACAAATATGTGAAAAACATTATGAACACGAGACATGCTTGGAGGTAATGCGAGTTGATATGCCACATTTCCTATTCGGTCAAGAATTTCAAATGGACCAACAAATCGTGGATTGAGTTTTCCTATCTTCCCAAATCTTGTAACTCCTTTCCATGGTGCAACACGTAACAATACATGATTCCCAATACTAAATTCTACATCCTTTTGATGAAGATCCGCATAACTCTTTTGTCGATCCTGTGACGTTTGTATACGTTGTCGAATCGTTTGGATCTTCTCTGTAGTTATGCGTACCAATTCTGGTCCCAACAACGTTGCTTCACCCACCTCATCCCAGCATACTGAAGAACGACACTTTCGTCCATACAAGGCTTCAAATGGAGCCATACCTATACTTGCCTGATAACTGTTATTGTAGGAGAATTCCACCAGTGGCAAGTACTTATCCCAACTTCCTTTGAAATCTAGAACACAAAGTCTTAATAGATCTTCAAGGGTTTGAATAGTCCTCTCTGATTGCCCGTCCGTTTGAGGATGGTATGCTGAACTGAATCGTAAATCCGTGCCCATAGCTTTCTGCAAGCTAACCCAAAATCGTGAAGTGAATCTTGGATCACGATACGAAACTATGGATACTAGAATGCTATGCAATCTCACAATCTCATTCACGTACATACTAGCAAGACGTTCAAGGGAATAAGTCTCATGTATAGGTAAGAAATGAGCAGACTTGGTTAATCTATCAACGATGACCCAAATCGCATCTATACCTTGAGAAACCTTGGGAAGACCCGTAACAAAGCCCATAGTAATGTGTTCCCACTTCCATTTTGGAATCTCAAGTGGTTGTAATAGACCCTTTGGTACTTGATGCTCCGCTTTTACACGTTGACAAGTTAAACACCTCGAGATAAACTCCGCGATCTCTCTTTTCATATTGCTCCACCAAAATGTATGTCGAAGATCGTGATACATTTTGGTATACCCATGATGGATTGTAAACGGTGTGTTGTGTGCCTCCATCATGATTCTATGCTTTAAGTCAAAATCGTTAGGAACACAAAGTCTGGAGAATAGCACCTTCTTGCACTTTTTTCTTCATACGCATCAGCTCCATGTTCGTAGCTTGAGCAGCTTTAACTTTATCAATTAAAGTCAGTTCTACTCGTATATTTGATAACATCATGTGGGTACTTGGAGCCTTCATCTCTATCTCCATCCTTTGCAAATCATACAAAATGGGCCTTTGTGTTAACAATACTGCACTCGTACCCGCATATGATCTTTTACTCAATACGTCACCTACTACGTTCGTTTTTTCAGGATGATATTGAATGGTATGATCATAATCTTTCAACAGCTCAAGCCAACGTCGTTGCCGCATGTTGAGTTCCTTTTGGGTGAAAAAATATTTGAGGCTTTAATGATCCGTATAGATCTCCACTTTCTCCCCATACAGGTAGTGTCTCCAAATCTTCAACGCGAAAACGACTGCTGCCAACTCCAAATCATGAGTAGGATAATTCCTCTCATATTCTTTGAGTTGTCGCGAGACATAGGCTATGACTTTCCCATGTTGCATGAGAACACATCATAACCCTTTGCCTGAGGCATCGCTGTAGATAACAAATCCATCCGAACCAGATGGTATTGTCAGAACAGGTGCCGAAATGAGTCTCCTCTTGAGTTCTTGAAAACTCTTCTCACAATTCTCGCTCCAACCGAATTTTGTATCCTTCCGAGTCAGCTGAGTTAACGGAGTAGCGATTCTAGAAAATCCTTCCACGAATCTCCGATAATAACCAGCTAAGCCCAGAAAGCTACGTACTTCAGTCACCGACTTCGGTTACTCCCAACTTTGTATGGCTTCAATCTTCGTTGGGTCGACAGATACTCCATGTTTTGACACCACGTGCCCAAGAAATGCTACTTCCTCAAGCCAGAACTCGCATTTCTTCAGTTTGGCATATAGCTTATTTTCACGAAGTCTTTGCAGTACCAGCTTCAAATGACACTCATGATCTTCACGGCTTATGGAATAGATGTGAATGTCATCAATAAAGACAACAACGAACTTATCTAAATATTCTTTGAATACACTGTTCATCATATCCATGAAGGCAGCAGGAGCATTAGTCAATCCAAAAGACATGACTAAGAATTCATAATGCCCGTACCGAGTTCTGAAGGCAGTCTTTGGAATATCCTCAGTTTTAATCTTCAGCTGATGATATCCAGAACGAAGATCGATCTTTAAAAAGAATTGTGCTCCTTGCAACTGGTCAAACAGGTCATCAATGCGAAGTAGCGGATACCTATTCTTGATAGTGACATGATTCAATTCTCGGTAGTCGATACAAAGTCGCATACTCCCGTCTTTCTTCTTTACGAATAACACAGAAGCACCCCAAGGAGATGTACTAGGACGAATAAAACTGATGTCCAACAACTCCTGCAGTTGGACCTTTAACTCCTGAAGTTCAATAGGAGTCATTCGATATTGGGTTTTAGAAATGGGCTTTGTACCGGGTTCAAGGTCAATAAAGAATTCAACTTCACGTTCTGGTGGTAGACCAGGAAGTTCTTCAGGAAATACGTCAGGAAATTCACTAACAACAGAAATATTATTCAAATCTGACGTGTTTTTGTTCAAGTCCGTGACATGGGCTAAGAAAGCTTGACATCCGTTTTTCAATAAATGAATAGCTTTATGGCTTGAAATAACAGTGATTGACTTTAATGGTTTAGTTGTTTAAATTCGCATAATAGGTTGGTTAGGAATATGAAAACTAACAACCTTACGAAAATAATCAATTTTAGCATGATGTGTGGTTAACCAATCAATCCCTAAAATCACATCAAATGTAAGAATTTTTAACGAAACAAGATCGGTAGGTAATGTGATGGTACCAACTTGAATCAAGCAAGATTTATAAACAGTAGATGTAACGAAAGTTTCTCCTAACGGAATTTCAACAGATAAGTCAAAGTCTAATTTCTCTGAAGTCAAGTTCAAACGTTGAGCACAAGCAGGAGAGATAAAAGAATGGGTAGAACCGGTATCTAATAAGGTATAAACTTCGCAAGAGTTTATGATTAGCTTAACCGTGATCACCTCGTTCGGGTTCCTCGCGTTTTGGGCAGTCACGACAAATGCCCTTCCAAGAACCACTGACTTTGACTTGTCCGAAACAGCCTTCGGAGTCACTATCCCCGTTGAACTTGGTTTCGCAACAAGACAATCTTTAGCTATATGACCTTCCTTTCCACAGTTATAACATACCTTGAACTGTTGTGGGCAGTTTGGGCTGATGTGTCCCTCTTTTCCGCATTTGTAACATACGACTGGTGCTCGTTCTCTTCCCCTAGAAACAGTTGATGTTGGTGCTGACGTCTTCACATTATCGTTGTTATACCTTCTCCTTTTGAAATCTTCTCCTGACTCGCTCCTTCTATTATCACGGCCACGATTACCACCAGAGTGATTACCGCTTTTGTTCAAATATTTTCCTCCCTGCTGATTTTCATTGCTTCGATGACCGCTGCCACCGGTATGACCCTACTTGTGGTCCCTCGGTTGAATATACTCATTATCTCGCTCTAATAATTGAGTCATGTTTACAACATCTGAATATAAAAAAAATTTATGAGAGATAAGATATTGCCGAATCTCGGGCTTTAGACCTCTTAGGAACATCCTCGTTATTCGTTCCTCATTCTCTACCAAATGAGGTACAAACCTGGATAACTCTGCAAACTTCGCCTCGTACTGGGACACCGTCATGTTATTTTGTTCCAGTCTAATAAACTCTACCTCCTTCATATGACAAATACTTTTAGGAAAGTACTTGTCATTAAACAGTTTTTGAAATGTTTCCCAAGACATGTTGAGTGCATCAGGCTGGGTACGCTTCACAGACTCCCACCAGTAGTCTGCCTCACCGCGGAACATAAAGGTGGCGAATGGAACCTTCTGTTCCTCCGTGCATCCCAAGACATTGAATATCTTGGTAATTTGCTTGATCCACATTTCTGCCATGATCGAATCCAGCTTTTCCTTAAATTCTGGAGGTCCCAACTCTTTGAACTGCTTGGCTGTGACAAGCCGCGCATTGCTACCATTTCCACCCGTATTTTGTGCACGAGTCTCCCTCGTCTGGTTTTGCATGAACTGCAAAAAACTTCTAAACATTTCATCATTCATCGTTTGCTCGGTAACGTTATTTACAGGAGGAATATTGTCTTCCTGTTGCACGTTCCCCTGGGTGGTGATCAAAGGTGTCTCCACGGTCTGATTTACTCCATTATTAACGTTCTCAGCTGCTATTCTAAAATATTATCATAAAACAAGGGTTAATAGTCATGTCATTATTATCCTTATACTCTGACCGACTAAATAAATAACTTAGTCAGGTCATACTAGCGAAGGAATTCCCCGTCTCTCCCCTCCTAGTTCTTGTCTCACATCTCAGCCAGGGATCATATCCCTAAGCTCTGATACCAACTGTGACGCCCCCAAAATAGGTATACAACACCCATTCTGAGTTGCCAAATACATGGTAAAAAAAATAAATTACAACTTCAATAATACAATTGTCGTGCAAAATACGACAACACATACTGTGAGTTTAAATACAAATATTGTCTTTTAGATAATATCCACACTCAAATAAGTTCTCATTACAATTATTCAAACACTATTTTACAGAAATATTGAGGACTGCTAAAACATCTTTCAAAAACCATCACTCCATATCCCGACTAGATCCTGCTATGTTTTCACCTCCTGAGAAGAAAAATTGAACAAAAAGGAAAAGGGTGAGCTCAACTAGCCCAGTAAAGAATATTATGACTAAGATAATAAACAACAAATTATCATTAGTCTTCAACAGGAAAAAATCTGATAAAATATAATAGACAACAAGTTTTAGATCAACAATTGCAGCGGAAACAACAAACCATTAGAAGAGTCAAGTAGAGAATAAATTCTACTATCTTCTAAGATTTAAAAGTCCATCATCAATATTTTATCCCTGTAACATCAATTAATAATCATCTTTAACCAAATATTCATCTTTGTACTATAGGCCAAAGATATTCATTTGTATCACCAGTCAGTCATGTTCATCTCAACACATGTTCATCTTTGCACTACAGGTCAAAGATATTCATCAGGTAATCATACATCTTTGCACTACAGGCCAAAGATATTCAGTAGTATCATTATTTAGGACTGAGGATGATGAAAAATATTTTAAAGAAAACGAATCCAGTGAGATAAAAGAACAAATATTAGGGATTCGTATTACAGTTTATTAAAGTTCAATAATACCCCATAATAACCAATTTTGAAGCAGAATTCAAAAATAAAGATCAAAACATGGATACAATCAAAGATAGTAACCATAATAGACAACTTGGACAAAAAGAAGAAAATTTTATTTTTCGGTGAATAGTTGTAAGACCCCAAATTATTAATAAATGAAATTTAAATTCCCTCTATTTATTATTTTGAAATAGTAAGTGTTAAATTGATTAATGAGGTTAGTTATGGGAAAAATGCGTAAATATTTCAAATAAGCAGGTGGTTATAAAATATTCATTGTTGTCGGGGAATATTCGTTTGGTCGTGGAATATTCTTCCTGTCGGGGAATATTCGTACGACGGCGCAGTCTTTTGTGGGCCCCATAACGGAAAGCGATTGGATGAAGAAAATGACAAGTATATGTTGTTTATTAATAACGGCGTAGTTGTTACCGTTAATACTGTTGGAATACCCGGTGGTTAAAACACAGTAATACGCGTTGTTACACAGTAGCACACTGATTGCACCAATTATTGATTCTTACGTAAGAAGGCACTACTCAATAATGGTTACAGTAATTACTGTTCAGTATTTTATTTTATTGATTCAATAATTGCTGCGTTGATATTTTATATTACTGTTGTTTCAATAATTGTCACTACACAGTATTTCCCATTATCAGATCAATAATTCATATTATTTGAATAATATTATTAGATAACATTATTGGTAATGTCTAGAAAGTTCTGTCTAAGGAGAGGTTTGATCATCTAATTGCGCGCCAGTAAGGAGAAATCCTTATTGGAAAACCCCCTCTTTCCTGAGAACGGCCTGGTTGTCATAAATGTGATTCTGTAATATTATTTGTGAATAATTAATTATTGATTCATATGATAAGGAAATATTTATTTTATATGGATATAAATGATGGATATATTTATTTTTTATGTGGATAAAAATGAAAGAATTAAAGCTGAGGTATTTTATCAGTATTTTGTCGATGTGGAGGTATTAAAAATCATCCGTTTGTGGATTTCGGATATTTTTGGTTTGGAATTTGAAAAAACTTAAAGCTACAAAGTTGTAGAGAATTCGATTTCAGTCAGAATGGACATAAAATTTGTATTTTTCTGATAAACGGTCTATTTTCTATGAATTATTAAAGTTTTGAAAAATAAAATGATTTTTATTAAATTTATGGGGGGACCCACTTTTGGTTGGTACAACACATGGGCTGCTGAAATTTTCAGCATTGAGGGGCTGGTCTTGGTCATTGATAGCATACGTAGAATTGTTGTTTGAAATATTAATATTTTATTATTTTAGTCTCCTTTGGCGTTCTAGCATTTTCCTATAAATAGAGGGCTAAGTTAGAATTGAAAATCATACCAGAAACAAGTTTTCTCTCTTTCTCTCTCTATATTATCGAGCGTATTCTTGTTAGTATACTTTGAGTGTTGCTATACGGTGCAAGTTTCTGTCAGCACTATACCCGAAATTCAGTCAAAAGTACGATTATTTTGAGGTAAGGGATGTTATTTTATTCGAAAATGATATTATTTCTTCAATATCATTATGCCGAAATATTGGTTAGAAATTTTTATCAAATTTGGAACTTTTCACGTCGGGGTTACTATTCATGAGTTACTATTCACGAGTTACTATTCACCGAAAAATAAAATTTTCTTTTTTTCGTCCAAAATATCTATTCTGGGTACTAGCTTTGATTGTATCCATGTTTTGATCATTCTTGAATTCTACTTCACTATGAATAATTATAAGGTATTTTTGGACATGAATAAATCGAAATACGAATCCTTAATATTGTTATTTTGTTTCACTGGATTCATTTTCTTTAAGATATTTTTCATCATCTTCAGTCCTAAATGATGATATTACTGAATATCTTTGGCCCGTAGTGCAAAGATGAATGATTCACTGATGAATATCTTTGGCCCGTAGTGCAAAGATGAACAGGTGTTGAGATGAACATGACCGACTGGTGATACAAGTGAATATCTTTGGCCTGTAGTGCAAAGATGAATATTTGATTAAAGATGGTTATTGATTGTTGTTACAGGGATAAAATATTGATGATGGACTTTTAAATCTTAGAAGATAGTAGAACTCATTCTCTACTTGACTCTTCTAATGGTTTGCTGTTTCCGCTGCAGTTATTGATTTAAAACTTGTTGTATATTGTATTCTATTAGATTTTTCCCTGTTGAAGACTAACGATAATTTGTTCTGTATTATCTTAGTCATAATATTCTTTACTGGGCTAGTTGAGCTCACCCTTTTCCTTTTTGTTCCATTTTTCTCAGGAGGCGAGAATGTAGCGAGTACTAGTCGGGGTATAGAATGATGGTTCTAGAAGTTACTTTAGTAGTCCTCACCATTTTTGTGAAATAATGTATCAATAATTGTAATGAGGACTTATTTGAGTGTGGATATTGTCTAAATGACAATATTTGTATTTAAACTCACAGTTCTTGTGTTGTAATAATAAAGATGTAGTTGTTTCTGTACCATGTATTTTGGCGACTCAGAATGGGTGTTGTATACCTTTTTTGGGGGCGTCACAGTTGGTATCAGAGCTTAGGGATATGATCTCTGGCGGAGATCGGAGAATAGAACTAGGAGGGGAGAGACGAATAAATCCTTCGCTAGTGTGTCCTACCTAAGCTTATTTATTGGTCAGTCATAATATAGGGGTATTATGTGATTTGTTAATTTATTTAATTAACCCTTGTTTTATGGCAGTATTTGAGAATGTCGACTGAGAATGTTAACAGTGGAGTAAATGAGACCGTGGAGACACCGGTGCTTACCAACGAGGAGAACATGCAACAGGCTGGCAATGTTCCTCCTGTGAACAACACCAATGAGCAGATGATGAATGATGGAATGTTTAGAAGTTTTTTGCAATTTATGCAAAACCAGACGAGGGAGACTCGTGTTCAAAATACAGGAGGAAATGATAGCAATTCACGATTTGTCACAGCCAAACAGTTCAAAGAATTGGGACCACCAGAATTTAAGGGAAAGCCGGATCCGATCATGGCGGAAACGTGGGTCAAGCAAATTACCAAGATATTCGATGTCTTGGGATGCACGGAGGAATAGAAGGTTCCATTCGCCATCTTTATGTTCCGTGGCGAGGCAGACTACTGGTGGGAGTCTGTGAAGCGTACCCATCCATCCGCACTCAGCATGTCTTGGGAGACATTTCAGAAACTGTTCAATGACAAGTACTTTCCTGAAAGTATTCGTCATATGAAGGAGGTAGAGTTTATTAGACTGGAGCAGAATAACATGACGGTGTCTCAGTACGAGGCGAGGTTTGCAGAGTTGTCCAGGTTTGCACCTCATTTGGTGGAGAATGAAGAGCGTATGACGAGGATGTTTTTGAGAGGTTTGAAACCCGGCATACGTCAATATCTCATTTCTCATAAATTTTCTCTCTATTCAGATGTTGTCAACAGGGCTCAATTATTAGAGCGAGATAATGAGTACGGTCAACTGAGGGACCACAACCAGGATCATATCGGTGACAGCAGTCATCAGAACAATGATAACCAGCGGAGAAAGAAAAATACAGACAAGAACAGCAACCACTCTGGTGGTAATCGTGGCTATGAAAATAGAAGAAGCGAGTCGGGAGGAGATTTTAAAAAGAGGAGATTCAACAATGACAATACGAAGACGTCAGTACCAGCAGCAACTGGTTCCAAGGGAGGAGAACGACCATCGGTTATATGCTATAAGTGCGGAAAAGAAGGACATATCAGCCCAAATTGCCCACAACAGTTTAAGGTATGTTATAACTGTGGAAAGGAAGGACATATCGCTCGAGATTGTACTGTAGCAAAACCAAGTCCAGCGGGGATGGTGACTCAAAAAGCTGTCCCAGAAAAGATAAAGTCAACGGTTCCTGGAAGAGCGTTTGTCGTGACTGGTCAACATGCGAGGAACCCAAACGAGGTGATCACGGGTAAGCTAATCATAAATTCATGCGAAGTTTATACCTTATTAGATACCGGTTCTACCCATTCTTTTATCTCTCCTGCTTGTGCTCAACGTTTAAACTTGACTCCGGAGAAGTTAGACTTTGATTTATCTGTGGAGACTCCGTTAGGAGAAACTTTCATCACATCCACTGTTTATAAATCTTGTGTGATCCAAGTTGGCACCATCACCTTACCTGTTGACCTTATCTCTTTAAAGATACTTGCTTTTGATGTGATTTTAGGGATTGATTGGTTAACTACTCATCATGCCAAAATTGATTGTTTTCGTAAGGTTGTTAGTTTTCATATTCCTAACCAACCTGTTGTACGAATTCAAACAACTAAGCCATTAAAATCAATCACTGTTATATCAAGCCATAAAGCCATTCGTTTATTAAAAAACGGATGTCAAGTTTTCTTAGCCCATGTTATGGATTTGAATAAAGACACGTCAAATTTGAATAATATTCCTGTTGTTATTGACTTTCCTGACGTATTTCCTGAAGAACTTCCCGGTCTACCCCCGGAACGAGAAATTGAATTCTTTATTGATCTTGAACCTGGTACAAAGCCCATTTCTAAAACCCCATATCGAATGGCTCCTATTGAACTTCAGGAGTTAAAGGTCCAACTACAAGAGTTGTTGGACATCGATTTCATTCGTCCTAGTACATCTCCTTGGGGTGCTCCTGTTTTATTTGTAAAGAAGAAAGACGGGAGTATGCGACTTTGTATTGATTACCGGGAATTAAACCATGTCACTATTAAGAATAGGTATCCGCTACCTCGTATTGATGACCTGTTTGACCAGTTACAAGGAGCACAATTCTTTTCAAAGATCGATCTTCGTTCTGGATATCATCAGCTGAAGGTTAAAACTGAGGATATTCCAAAGACTGCCTTCAGAACTCGGTACGGGCATTATGAATTCCTAGTCATGTCTTTTGGATTGACTAATGCTCCTGCGGCTTTCATGGATATGATGAACCGAGTATTCAAGGATTATTTGGATCAGTTCGTTGTTGTCTTTATTGATGATATCCTCATATATTCGAAAAGCCGTGAAGATCATGAGCATCATTTGAAGCTGGTACTCCAAAGGCTGCGTGAAAACAAGTTATATGCTAAGTTGAAGAAATGCGAGTTCTGGCTTGAGGAAGTAGCTTTCCTAGGGCACGTGGTGTCAAAACATGGAGTATCTGTTGACCCGGCGAAGATTGAAGCAATACAAAGTTGGGAGCAACCAAAGACGGTGACCGAAGTACGTAGCTTTCTAGGCTTAGCTGGTTATTATCGAAGATTCGTGGAAGGGTTTTCTCGAATCGCTACCCCGTTAACTCAGCTGACTCGGAAAGATATCAAATTCGTATGGAGCGAGGAATGCGAGAAGAGTTTTCAAGAGCTTAAGAGGAGACTCATTTCGGCACCTGTTCTAACAATACCATCTGGTTCGGATGGATTTGTTATCTACAGTGATGCTTCAGGCAAAGGGTTAGGATGTGTTCTCATGCAACATGAGAAAGTCATAGCCTATGCCTCGCGACAACTCAAAGAATATGAGAGGAATTATCCTACTTATGATTTGGAGTTGGGAGCAGTAGTTTTCGCGTTGAAGATCTGGAGACACTACCTGTATGGGGAGAAAGTGGAGATCTATACAGATCATAAAAGCCTCAAATATTTCTTCACCCAAAAGGAACTCAACATGCGGCAGCGACGTTGGCTCGAGCTGTTGAAAGATTACGATCATACCATCCAATATCATCCTGGAAAAGCAAACGTAGTAGCTGACGCATTGAGTAGAAGATCATATGCGGGTACGAGTGCAATGTTGTTAACACAAAGGCCCATTTTGTATGACTTGCAAAGGATGGAGATAGAGATGAAGGCTCCAAGTACCCACATGATGATATCAAATATACGAGTAGAACCGACTTTAATCGATAAAGTTAAAGCTGCTCAAGCTACGGACATAGAGCTGATGCATATGAAGAAGAAAGTGCAAGAAGGTTCTATTCCAGAAGCAAGAATCGATGAAGAAGGAATACTTTGAGTCCACTCCAGACTTTGTGTTCCTAACGATTCTGATTTGAAGTACAAGATCATGATGGAAGCACACAATACACCATTTGCAATCCATCCTGGAAGTACCAAAATGTATCGTGATCTTCGACATACATTTTGGTGGAATAATATGAAGAGAGAGATTGCAAAGTTTATCTCGAGGTGTTTAACTTGTCAACGTGTAAAGGCAGAACATCAAGTGCCAAAGGGTCCATTGCAACCACTTGAGATTCCGAAATGGAAGTGGGAACACATTACCATGGATTTCGTTACGGGTCTTCCCACGGTTTCTCAAGGCATAAATGCTATTTGGGTTATTGTTGATAGATTAACCAAGTCTGCTCATTTCTTGCCGATACGGGAGACTTATTCCCTTGAACGTCTTGCTCGTATATACGTAGATGAGATTGTGAGACTGCATGGCATGCCAGTATCCATAGTCTCGGATCGTGACCCAAGATTCACTTCAAGATTTTGGGTTAGCTTGCAAAAAGCTATGGGCACAGATTTACGATTTAGTTCGGCATACCATCCTCAAACGGACGGACAATCAGAGAGGACTATTCAAACTCTTGAAGATCTATTAAGACTTTGTGTCCTAGATTTCAAAGGGAGTTGGGATAAGTACCTACCATTGGTGGAATTCTCTTACAATAACAGTTATCAGGCAAGTATAGGTATGGCCCCATTTGAAGCATTATATGGACGAAAGTGTCGCTCTCCGGTATGCTGGGACGAGGTGGGTGAAGCAACATTGTTGGGACTAGAGTTGGTACGCATGACTACAGAGAAGATCCAAACGATTCGACAACATATACAAACGGCACAAGATCGACAAAAGAGTTATGCGGATCTTCATCGAAAGGACGTGGAATTTGACATTGGGGATCATGTATTGTTGCGTGTGGCTCCATGGAAAGGAGTTACAAGATTTGGGAAGAGAGGAAAGCTCAATCCACGATTTATTGGTCCATTTCAGATTCTTAACCGAGTAGGAAATGTGGCCTATAGACTCGCGTTACCTCCAAGTATGTCTCGTGTTCATAATATTTTTCATATATCTGTGTTACGTAAATATGTGAAAGATCCAGACCACGTTATTGAGTTAGAACCAGACGAGATAGCTGAAGACATAACGTACGAAGAGGTACCTGTCAAGATCTTGGATAGAAAGGAGCATGTCCTACGCACGAAGGTCATACCACAAGTTAAAGTTTTGTGGAGAAACCATGCTATTGAGGAAATGACCTGGGAGTTAGAAACGGAAATGAAAGTGAGGTATCCTCATCTTTTCGAAACACCAGATACGTACGTCAATTTCGAGGACGAAATTTCATAAGGAGGGGAGGTTGTAAGACCCCAAATTATTAATAAATGAAATTTAAATTCCCTCTATTTATTATTTTGAAATAGTAAGTGTTAAATTGATTAATGAGGTTAGTTATGGGAAAAATGCGCAAATATTTCAAATAAGCAGGTGGTTATAAAATATTCATTGTTGTCGGGGAATATTCGTTTGGTCGTGGAATATTCTTCCTGTCGGGGAATATTCGTACGACGGCGCAGTCTTTTGTGGGCCCCATAACGGAAAGCGATTGGATGAAGAAAACGACAAGTATATGTTGTTTATTAATAACGGCGTAGTTGTTACCGTTAATACTGTTGGAATACCCGGTGGTTAAAACACAGTAATACGCGTTGTTACACAGTAGCACACTGATTGCACCAATTATTGATTCTTACGTAAGAAGGCACTACTCAATAATGGTTACAGTAATTACTGTTCAGTATTTTATTTTATTGATTCAATAATTGCTGCGTTGATATTTTATATTACTGTTATTTCAATAATTGTCACTACACAGTATTTCCCATTATCAGATCAATAATTCATATTATTTGAATAATATTATTAGATAACATTATTGGCAATGTCTAGAAAGTTCTGTCTAAGGAGAGGTTTGGTCATCTAATTGCGCACCAGTAAGGAGAAATCCTTATTGGAAAGCCCCCTCTTTCCTGGGAACGGCCTGGTTGTCATAAATGTGATTCTGTAATATTATTTGTGAATAATTAATTATTGATTCATATGATAAGGAAATATTTATTTTATGTGGATATAAATGATGGATATATTTATTTTTTATGTGGATAAAAATGAAAGAATTAAAGCTGAGGTGTTTTATCAGTATTTTGTCGATGTGGAGGTATTAAAAATCATCCGTTTGTGGATTTCGGATATTTTTGGTTTGGAATTTGAAAAAACTTAAAGCTACAAAGTTGTAGAGAATTCGATTTCAGTCAGAATGGACATAAAATTCGTATTTTTCTGATAAACGGTCTATTTTCTATGAATTATTAAAGTTTTGAAAAATAAAATAATTTTTATTAAATTTATGGGGGGGACCCACTTTTGGTTGGTACAACACATGGGCTGCTGAAATTTTTAGCATTGAGGGGCTGGTCTTGGTCATTGATAGCATACGTAGAATTGTTGTTTGAAATATTAATATTTTACTATTTTAGTCTCCTTTGGCGTTCTAGCATTTTCCTATAAATAGAGGGCTAAGTTAGAATTAAAAATCATACCAGAAACAAGTTTTCTCTCTTTCTCTCTCTATATTATCGAGCGTATTCTTGTTAGTATACTTTGAGTGTTGCTATACGGTGCAAGTTTCTGTCAGCACTATACCCGAAATTCAGTCAGAAGTACGATTATTTTGAGGTAAGGGATGTTATTTTATTCGAAAATGATATTATTTCTTCAATATCATTATGCCGAAATATTGGTTGGAAATTTTTATCAAATTTAGAACTTTTCACGTCGGGGTTACTATTCATGAGTTACTATTCACGAGTTACTATTCACGAGTTACTATTCACCGAAAAATAAAATTTTCTTCTTTTCGTCCAAAATATCTATTCTGGGTACTAGCTTTGATTGTATCCATGTTTTGATCATTCTTGAATTCTACTTCACTATGAATAATTATAAGGTATTTTTGGACATGAATAAATCGAAATACGAATCCTTAATATTGTTATTTTGTTTCACTGGATTCGTTTTCTTTAAGATATTTTTCATCATCATCAGTCCTAAATGATGATATTACTGAATATCTTTGGCCCGTAGTGCAAAGATGAATGATTCACTGATGAATATCTTTGGCCCGTAGTGCAAAGATGAACAGGTGTTGAGATGAACATGACCGACTGGTGATACAAGTGAATATCTTTGGCCTGTAGTGCAAAGATGAATATTTGATTAAAGATGGTTATTGATTGTTGTTACAGGGATAAAATATTGATGATGGACTTTTAAATCTTAGAAGATAGTAGAACTCATTCTCTACTTGACTCTTCTAATGGTTTGCTGTTTCCGCTGCAGTTATTGATTTAAAACTTGTTGTCTATTGTATTCTATTAGATTTTTCCCTGTTGAAGACTAACGATAATTTGTTCTGTATTATCTTAGTCATAATGTTCTTTACTGGGCTAGTTGAGCTCACCCTTTTCCTTTTTGTTCCATTTTTCTCAGGAGGCGAGAATGTAGCGAGTACTAGTCGGGGTATGGAATGATGGTTCTAGAAGTTACTTTAGTAGTCCTCACCATTTTTGTGAAATAATGTATCAATAATTGTAATGAGGACTTATTTGAGTGTGGATATTGTCTAAATGACAATATTTGTATTTAAACTCACAGTTCTTGTGTTGTAATAATAAAGATGTAGTTGTTTCTGTACCATGTATTTTGGCGACTCAGAATGGGTGTTGTATACCTTTTTTGGGGGCGTCACAATAGTGCTGTATTCGTGAATAGTGCCGTATACGTGAATAGTGTCGTATACGTGAATAGTAACCCCGACACAAAAAGTTCCAAATTTGATAAAAAAAATTCATACCAATATTTCGGCATAATGATATTGAAGAAAATATCATTTAAGAAGAAGATAATATCCCTTACCTTGAAATAACCGTACTTCTGACTGAATTTTGGATATAGTACTGACAGAAACTTGCACCGTATAGCAACACTCAAAGTATACTCACAAGAATACGCTCTATAATATAGAGAGAAAAAGAGAGAAAACTTGTTTCTGGTGTGATTTTTAATTCTAACTTAGCCCTCTATTTATAGAAAAATGTTAGCATGCCGAAGCAGACTTAACCTGCAACCTGATGGCTTTACCTGCTACTATTCTAACACACCACATTTGAATAAAAATCTCAGCACATTTTCACTAACCAAAAGTGGGGCCCACCAATTCTAGAATTTTCCACCAAAATGACAAATTCCGCAACTTCAATAATTTCTGAACCAGTCATCTCATAAAATTCATAACAAATCATACGTTTATTTTTAACGGTTCCAAATTTGTGGACATATACTCAACTTATATATGAATAACATATCCAAAAATTACCACGATCCAACGGTCGGATTAAAAATTATAACCCCCGCAATATTTCTCAAAAACCCTGATTTGATTTTTAATACCTCCATTCCGACAAAAATACTGATAAAACACCTCAACATTAACTCCTTCATTTTTAACCACAAAAATATACCCCTCATTTATATTCACATAAAATAAATATTTCCTTATCATATGAATCAATAATTAATTATTCACAAATAATATTACATAATCACATTTATGACAACCAGGCCGTTCCCAGGAAAGAGGGGGCTTTCCAATAAGGATTTCTCCTTACTGGCATACAATTAGATGACCAAACCTCTCCTTAGACAGAACTTTCTAGACATTGCCAATAATGTTATCTAATAATATTATTCAAATAATATGAATTATTGATCTGATAATGGAAAATACTGTGCAGCAACAATTATTGAGACAACAATAATATAAAATATCAACGCAGCAATTATTGAATCAATAAAATAAAATATTGAACAGCAACTACTGTAACAATTATTGAGTAGTGTCTTCTTACGTAAGAATCAATAATTGGTGCAATACCGTGTGCTACTGTATTTTAACCACCAGGTATTCCAACAGCATTAACGGTAACAACTACGCCGTTATTTATAAACAACTTGTACTTGTCGTTTTCTTCATCCAATCGTTTTTCGTTATGGGGCCCACACAAGGCTGCGCCATCGTACTAATATTCTCCGACAGCAAGAATATTCCACGACCAAACGAATATTCACCGACCAAAAATGAATATTTTATAACCACTTGCTTATTTGAAATATTTGCGCATTTTACCCATAACTAACCACATTAATCAAATCAACCCTTACTATTTCAAAATAATAAATAGAAGAATTTAATTTCATTTGTTAATAAGTTGGGGTCTTATAGTAGATCTCACATTTTTCTCCATAGAGATAATGTCTCCATATTTTCAGAGCAAATACTACTGCTGCCAACTCTAAATCATGAGTCGGATACCCTTTCTCATAGTCTTTCAGTTGCCTTTTATGCATACGCAATAACCTTGTCGTTCTGCATAAAGACACCACCCAATCCTTTGTGTGAAGCATCACTATACACCACAAAATTTCTTGTATTATCTGGTAGTGACAACACAGGTGCCACACTTGACTTCTTTTTCAGTTCTTGAAAATTTTCCTCACACTTTTCCGTCCAAACAAATTTTACAGATTTTCTCGTCAAATTTGTCATCGGAGTAGCAATCTTGGAAAAATCTTGAATAAATAGTCTGTAATATCCGGCCAATCCCAAGAAACTTCTTACTTCTGATGGAGTTCTTAGTTGTTCCCAATTTATCACTGCTTCAACTTTTGATGGATCCAAAGAAATCCCATCCTTATCGATTACATGACCAAGAAATTGTACGCGTTCCAACCAAAATTCACATTTAGAGAATTTCACTTATAATTTTTCTTTTCTTAGCGTCTCCAGCGTCAGACGTAAATGTTTCACGTGTTCCTCTCGAGATTTAGAGTACACCAGAATATCATCGATAAATACCACCACAAACTTGTCTAAAAATGGTTTAAACACCCTGCTCATCAAATCCATGAATGCTGCAGGGGCGTTTGTCAAACCAAATGACATCACTAAAAATTCGTAATGTCCATAGCGAGTTCGGAATGCCGTCTTCGGTACATCCTCCTTCCTCACTTTCAATTGGTGATATCCACTTCTCAAATCTATTTTTGAGAAATATTTAGCACCCTTCAATTGATCAAACAAGTCATCTATTCTTGGCAATGGATATTTGTTTTTAATAGTGACTTTGTTCAATTCCCTATAATCAATGCAAAGACGCATGGACCCATCCTTCTTCTTCACGAATAACACTGGCGCTCCCCACGGTGATACACTCGGTTGAATATACTTCTTATCTAATTGTTCTTGCAGTTGTACCATCAGTTCCTTCATTTCTACCGGAGTCATTCTGTACGGGGATTTCGATATCGGGGCAGTTCCTGGCGCTAAGTCGATCACGAATTTAATTTCTCTGTCGGGCGGAAGTTTCGACAAATCTTCCGTAAAAACGTCCATAAATTCCCTAACCACTGGTATTTCCTCCAATTTAACACCCTTATCCTTTTGAGTATCGACTATGTAAGCTAAGTACCCTACACAACCCTAACTCGATAACTTCTTGGCCTGCATCATCGTCAGACATCTTATTTGTCTAGGCGATTTGCTACCATGAAAAACTACCTTTGACGGGGTCATAAGGTTTACACACTTCTTTTGGCAGTTAATTATTGCTCCATAATTGAATAACCAATCCATTCCTAATATCACGTCAAACTCTCCGAGTTTTATCGGGATTAAATCTACCATCATGATATTCCCCTTAATATTCACCCTACAGTTCTTGTATACGAACATAACAGAAATCACTTCCCTATTCGTAATTTCTATGTTTAAAGGGAAATTCAGCTCTTCTCTAGATATTTCTAACTTCTTAGCAAATTCATCAGATATAAACGAGCAAATAGCACCCGAATCAAATAATACATATGCATTTATATCATTGATTTGGATAATACCTGACACGACATCTTTTGATTGCACCGCGTCCTGCACCGTCATGTTAAAGGTTCTGGATGTGGGCTTATTTGTTGACGTCGGTCCAGCAATAGTCAGTGCACCTCCACTACCATTTCCCTTGCTTCCAGCTATCTCACCCAACTTCTTCTTTGGACATTCGCGAGCAAAGTGATCCTTTGACCCGCAGGTGTAGCAAACATTCTTCTTGGGTTGATTGCAATTTGGGGCCATGTGACCCTCCTGGCCACAGTTGAAGTATACTCGTTTCCCCATCAAGCATACACCCTTGTGAAACTTTCCGCATGTAGCACATGCTTCGAACTTCTTCTTTTGCTGGCCTCCTTGATGATTTCCAGCTCCCCCATTCACATTCCACTTCCTTTTCAAATTGTTGTCATTTTCGCCGTTACTACCACCACTCCTAGCTTCACCTTCACTTTTCTTTTTCCTCTGCTCTTGATTGTGTTTTGTTACAGCCTCGCCTCCACTCTCAGCGAGAATCGCCTTCTCTATCACTGCTACAAACTTCTTCAACTGGAAAAGGGAAACCCTACTGTACAACCAGGGCTTCAATCCCTGTTCAAACCTCTTTGCCTTGCGTTCATCTGTGCTGACTTGATATGGCAAAAATCTCACCAACTCGTTGAATTTCGAGGCATACTCAGACACCGACATCGTTCCCTGCTTCAACTCCAAAAATTGAACCTCTAACCGACTCTTCGAACTCTCTGGGAAATAGGTCTCGAAGAATAACTCCTTGAACCTATCCCAGGTCATCACTCCTGGTCCTTCCCGTGTTTTATTGGCCTGCCACCAATAACTAGCTTCTGCTTTCAACATGAACGTTGCAAAAACAGTCTTCTGTTTATCCCCTACCCTAGCGACTTCAAAAACTTTCTCTATCTCCATGACCCAGGTCTGTGCCTCGACTGGATTCATGGACCCACAGAATTCAGGTGGTCCAACCGCCTTAAACTCCTTAAACGTTGTGCCTTGGTTTTGTGGTTGATTCTGCAGTGCACCTGTTAGTAACGTCACCAGCTGCTGAACGGGGTTTGTTTCAGCATTATTGTTGTTGGTTCCTTCAGTGGTTCTCTGTCGGGGTGGTTGACGTCTTGGAGGCATTTTCTGTTAAAAATACACTCATTAGATTATTACTCAACTCTTTTAAGTAAATTTTTTTTAACTTGCCCCCAAAGAAGTAATAATCACATAACACATAGCACTTTGGAATAATAAGATAAATAACTTTTATTCACTCATAATTTCTTTGGAAAACATCATAACAATAGCATCACTGCTATTTACATTATTTTCCTGAACTACTAAAGCTTTAGGACATCATCATCATATCCCACAGGTTACATGACACAGGGGACTTACATATTAATTATCATATCATATATCTTATATGAAGTACATTCCCTAGGATGTCCTATTGAGATACTGTATAGCCTTTAGATGCTCTTCTTCCATAACTCGGAACATTGTTCGGTGATCTAACACGTACGATGGCAGAGTCTCGAACTGAATTGGATAACTCATGACCCGATCTTGAGCTCGATTGATCATGGTATTGAATACTTTATTCATCTCCTCCATCTTCATCCTCTTTGATTGCGCGTCTCTTACTGCTATCTTGGTTCGTTGATAAGCTTCTTCGTATGCGTCTTTAGCTCTTGCTCTCTTAGTAGCTTCTTCCTTCAGTTTGTTCTTCAGTTCTGCGATCACCTCAATCAATTGTTCTTTCTCTCCTTCAGTTTGTACTAGCTTCTCTTCGACATTAGTCAGTCGTTCCTCACAATCCTAGATATCGTCGTCCTTCTGTATCATTGCAGTCTGTTGTTCAGCTACTATCTCTTGTAACTCCTCGACGGTATCCTGAAGTTCCACGTTGCGATCGTAGACTTCATCGTACATATGAGCAGCTATCGAGGTTAGTTCTTTCTCCTCATCCTCGTCATCCTCATCCTCCTCATCCGTTTCCACGTCATCATCCTCTTCTTCAACCACTGTGGCCAACGGGGCTGACTCCCGTGGCAGTAGTTGTTCCCAAACAACATGAATATCGCGAGGCTCCTCCTCTATAGGCATCTGAGGTCCTTCCTCTCTAGCCTGACTGGATTCTCCTACATTAGTCATCCTGACAAAAATTTTAAGTTTTAATTATTAATCATTCTACTCGACACTCACGAGCACATAAGCACATAAGTGTGTTATTACTTCTTCCTTAAAACTCGATAAAAGTTATCTCCACTATCTTTTCAAAGGTTACTTCCTATGGCTCTTCCCCCACCTAAGGTTCATAACCTAAAGCTCTGATACCAACTTGCGACACCCCCAAATCTCGGTACTTCAATACCACAAGATTCGGTGCTCACTTAAACAAATCATTCATATCTAACTACCCAATCATAATAAAAATTGAATAATAAACCTTCCCTTAAGGGATTACATAAACAAAATCTCCCAGGTTATCTAACCTTTAGTTACAATCATTCAAATGCAGAAATTAAATAAATACTTCATTACATCAATCAAATTAAAGTCTAGTAAATAACTGTCAACACATTACAAGTCTTCAGTACTTGTTCATCTTTCCCTTTCCTTTACAGGTGCTAGGTACATCTACCTTCTCATCTTTAACTGTAATAGTTATATAAGCAAGAGTGAGCAAACAAAGCTCACTTGAAATAATAATGAAGAAAATCTTACAACATTTGCCAACTAATAGGCTCAATAGAACTGAACAATATGTTCTATTAACATTCTGAAATATACAACTGAGGGTCTAATGACCACGAACCATGTCCACAGTTATAAGTAATCTTTCAACATTAACTTTAACAATCATAAGACTATAAGAACCCCACGTACTTAGGGGGATCAGCCCTTCGTACAATTTATTGTGCACAAACATTTTAACGCTAAGCGTAAACCTCTTATAAAAGAGTTGTTCATCTCAGTATTTGAATACAAGTCCGCACCAAAGTAGGTTTGGTTTGGATACATTACAAGATAATTTAGAATTCAACGGCCATCAACTAAGGATTAGTTGAATACAAAAGAACTAACTGTACGCTATGGAGTAATCATAACTGAATCGATATTTGTAGCTTAATATCATGCTTTAGGAATAATATAATAGCATAAACACTGAATAATCATAACATAGTTTGCTTGAAACATATAAAGTCAAGGTTATTGAGAATTAGATACTAATCATGTAAAGTGAATAGTAATTTGAGCGATAAAGTTGTTCAACACTAGAATATTAAAATATAGCGATTCGCATGCTAAATAACAAGTTACATATTAAAAAAGCTTGCTCAATATTAAAGTATAAGATTTAGAATACTTGTATCCTCATGAACAACTAGATACAAGGGCTTTCTCAATAATAAACAATCTAGCTCTACGAAAGTGTAGAGTTAGCAACTTGCGTAATTGTAATTGAATTAAAAGCAATAACGTACTCCACGAAATTAAACTTGCACAACGAAGTGTTAGAGTTAGAAAACTTGCTAAATTATTATAAAAGTAGAGTTAAAGAACTTTCCTTACGCGTAGATTAAACCGTTAATATCCAAATCACAATACCCTATATACACATGTTAATATGATATGATCAATCATAATCAACACTACATCACGTATGGTTTAAATGTCTAACCATGTAATCAAGTTATATTCCTAAACGATAATAAACTCGTTAGGTATTAACACCATGTTCGTTCAACACATTACAATACTAAAATAACATAATTATTTGGTCATATAGCATTACAACTAAAAATTTCAGACTTCTGTGCAAGACAAAAGTCATTTCTGAGCATTCTGCTAAGTGGCGCCGCGGCACCGCGACGCCACAGTTTGAACTGTGGGCCGCACTGTGGCGTTGAGGTGGCGCTTCGACGCGAGTGTTATATAGGGACTAGGCGCTGCGGCGCGAAGTCCGGCGCTCCGGAGCTGACTTCGGCGCTGCGGCGCGAGTGTTATATAGGGACTCGGCGCTACCGCGCGAAGTCTGGCACTCCGGTGCTGACTTCGGTGCTGCGGCGCGAAGTCTGGCTGGGGCGCTGATTTTGGCGCTAAGGCGCGAGATTTGACGCTGGAGCTTGAATTTTTACGCTGGGGCGTTGAAACTCACAGAACCAAACCAGAAAACAGAACAAAGCTACTGTCTAACTTTTTAACAACAATTAATACCAATTAACATGTACGACTTCACGTAAATTACACATGAATGTTAAAAAAATCATCCATATACCAATTATCAACAATTCGAACAACAATTTTAGAAACTTAAATTTTGAAACACTGTTTTTAAAACTCAAAACTCCATTGTTGATAAATAAAATACAGTGAACATTGTAAGTCTGTAAAAATCCAATTTGATTCCTTTAAAACCCAACATACCCACATATAAACCAATTTAACATATATAGTTCAATTTTTCAATTAGCATACACTAGTTTTTGTTATCATACACGATCACAGTTCATGTATAAATATATTTACTGTAAAACAAATTTTCCTTTTTCTTGTATACGTAATCTAGCATACAATCTTAAGCATACAATCGCATATGTTAAATATAACAATTACAGTTACACGTACACGTAATATCATACAAAATTATAAAAACATAGTTCTACAGAAAATTTGATAAAAATCCTATACTCAGTGATATTCACGAAAACAGAGAATACCAAGTTCATAGGAAATTGGCTTAAAACATATCTATGTACATATATTAATGTCAGAGAAATATACCTTTTGTGGCTTTTGAAAACTTTGTTATTCACTGTCAAAAGCTAGATAATCTCATAACTTTCCTCTCTCTCTGGCTCTCTCTTACACTATCTCTGAAATCTTTCTCAGACAACTTCTATTTTTCATTAGGCTTAAGCCAAAACAATATACGTAATTTAAAAATAAAAGCCAACGTATGTTTTTAAAACGCATAAAACCGACGCCACACTTATTACCCTAATAATATATCAGTTACCATATATATATATATATATATATATATATATATATATATATATATATATATATATATTATTTAACTAATAATTTAAATTCAAAAGAAATTCAAAAGCCATAAGGCTTAGTTTGGCAAACCATTTAAAAAAATTAAAGAATTAATATACTTAAACCTTGTTTGGCAAAAACCAAATTAAAATTACTTTAATTTATTTTAATAACTCTTTATAACATAGCTATTTGTCATACTTTATTTCATAACAATTTATTAAATAATTCACTTAATCACATAACTCAATCCACATAACACATTACTTATTTAACAAATAAATAATTAACTAAATCAAATCAATCAAATTGAACAATTATTTATCCAATAATAAACACATCCAATAAATATTTATATAAATCAATAAATATTTATAATTTGCATTTAAAAAAAAATTGGAATGTTACAGCTAGAAGATCTAGAAAATCCATGTTTCTCCATCAACTTAAATCTTTACTATACCAAAATTTCTAACTTCATAACATATATATAACCGATACAGTTCATCGAACTTACCACACTTTGGAAATTCAGGAACTTGCCACAATTATATGAGTTTAAGAACTTATCCTAGTCAGACCATAGGCGTCCATTCGCTGAGGGGTTCAAAAACATTTCATATATGAGTTTTAAGAACTCGCTACTTAACCTTATATTCTCTAACTATAACTTATTTATCTGTTATACACATGAGAAAAGAATCACCTTCTCAACAGGTATATAGCGAATAGCGCGACATGGACATTTTAATGATTATCAGTGCTAGAAACTAAGTGGTTTTTACACCAAGTACAATTCCCCACCCACAATAAAATAGTGTTCAGATACTTGCTCAATGAAAGTAGGGTTCGAGGAACTTGCACAATCAAGAGTGAAGTTCAAAGAAGCTTGCTCAATATAATAATTGGAGTAAGTTTAGGGAACTTGCCTGTTTGCTCAGCTACTATGTAATACTAGCTTTAACTAACTTGCGTTGAAACGACCTAACATTAACAAGTTGGTCTTTCAATTAGTATGTGTAAACTAATATGAGTCTACACTTAAAAAAATCAAATCATCACATAACATTCTTCTATACATGTGTCATTACATTACACGATTAGTTTCTAGCACACTATGTCATAGTTGAAATCACTATTGACTTTCAAAGTTGCAAACACTAATTCATCATAGGTTTCTTTCAATAACATGCTTATTATCACATGAATATTATACTGGACAAGTATTACAAATTAGAGTAACCATATAGGCATGCATCATCTTTCAAATTATTAACAGAACTCTGATCCTGCTTTAGGATTGCGCGGCCGCGCTTGGTTTGTACTAGGGAGTGGCGCGGCCGCGCTGCTCCTGGTGTAAACCAAGACATGGCTGATTCTTCAGAAGGTCAGTGTTCTCTCGTCTTGCACAAATATGAATAATCATGCACAACACACATGTTATGATGTGAATAACTAAATTTAACCCTTCATCGAAACATAACATAGGTCACTATTCGTTTTCATTTAATCAAGACTTCACATGTTAAGCTAACAATCATGCAAGCCACTTTACCTACCACACCTCATACTTTCATATACATACATGTTAGACATCAAAAACATACATACAAGTTCTCAACTTAATGTATGTATAGTTTATCAAGTTCATTTTCAAAACTATAAGTCTCTATTAGTAAAACTTTTTCAAGCATACGAGATGAGTTTGCATAGTCTAAATCATGCTTTCATAATTACATAATAGATCACATGAGCATATTTTTAAGTTCAAAACATAGTGTATACATAGTTCGCTTATACATAGCCAATATAGTCCTTTTTCTTGAAATTTCTCTTTTTAATCATGCTTGAATATCTTATATTACCTTTAACCATATAACCAATATATTGACATAAGTCAAGACATATCAGAACTTAACACACTCAAATCCAAGGTTAGAACATGTTTTGCAAAAAGTTACGTAAATTAGCCACTAATCTCAGCTTGGAAGTTACGTAAATTAGCCTTAGGCTACTGTTCATGTACTGATTATTGACTCTCAATTTGGGACAAGCTCAACAACAAGTTATTTAAGGCTTGTTTTGGATACTATAATTCTCAAAATGTAATATTAATGTGTTAATGCTACAACACAATGGAAAGTTAGAGATTATTTATGTACTCTCATAATGCAATAATTCTTACCATATAGTCTATATATAATATACAGACATATTAATGTGCCACCTTGTACTATATAAAAATATAGTTAACTACCATATGATAAAGGTTTACTATATTGCATGCTTGCACCAATTAATCAAGTAAATATATAATCATATTATATTTATTAATTTCTTACTCATTAATTATTATTTATTCATAATAATTATTAATTAACACATTATCAATTAATTACTCATAATTGAAATTAATCAATATATTCATATCCTGCCACTATATTCAAATAAATTAAATATTTAAATATTAATAATCCTATCAATTTCTTGATATTAAAGTCTTAGGGCCAGTCCACTAATTTAAATAAACTATTAGTGACTCCTTTTAATCAATTCATAAATTCACATAACCACATAAAGTTTAAATAGACTCACAAAACTAACTCATTAAAAATTAAATCATATATTTAATTAAATAAGGAGTTTAAATTTCACAGTCATTACATCCCTCCCCCATTATAAAAATTCTGTCCTCGATATTGTAAAAATAAGGTTACTCAAATAAAAACGGATAATTCGCTTTCATCTTCTCTTTTATCTCCCACGTAGCTTCTTCAACAGCGTGATTTCTCCAGAGAATCTTAACGGAATGGATGATTTTATTCCTCAGCTTCTGTTCCTTCCTATCTAGTATATGGACAGGAACTTCCTCGTACGATAAGTCTTTCTCGACTTGGATCGGTTCATAGGAGATAACGTGCTTGTAGTATGGTTTATAAGGCCGCAATACTGACAAGTGAAACACGTTGTGAATGTGCTCAAGTTCAGGAGGTAACGCTACCTCATATGCCACTTCACCGACTCGCCTCAGAATCGCGAACGGTCATATGAACGTAGGTCTCAACTTGGCCTTTTTCCAAAAACAAATATTCCCTTTCCAGGGAGATACTTTCACAAATGCATAGCTACCTAATTCAAAATCTTTCTTTTTGCGATGCAAGTCCGCGTACTTCTTCTGGTGATCTTGAGCTGCTACTAGTCGAGCTCTTATCACCCTGATGATTTTTACCATCTGTTATACCAAATCTAGTCCCAACAATCGACGCTCTCCAACTTCGTCCTAGCATAAGGGCGTTCTACACTTCCTCCCATACAATGCTTCGAACGGCGACATTCCAATACGGGCGTGATAACTATTGTTATACGCAAACTCTACTAATGGATGGTGATCCTCCCCCAACTACCCTTAAAGTCCATCACACAAGCTCGGAGCATATCTTCAAGTGTTTGAATTTCCCTCTCGCTCTGCCCATCGGTCTGCGGATGATACGCGGTACTCATTCATAGTTGTGTCCCCATTCTTTCTTAAAGACTCTTCCTGAAGTTTAAGGTGAATCGCGGATCTCTATCTGATATAATAGATACCAGCACTCCATGCCTCGAGATAATTTCCTTGACATACAATTTGGATAACTGGTCCAAACTATACTTAATCTTAATCGATAAAAAGTGAGCTGACTTAGTAAGGCAATCTACAATCACCCATATGGCGTCGTCCCCTTTCTGCGTTGCCGGAAGTCCCACCACAAAGTCCATTATGATGTGCTCCCACTTCCATTATGGAATCTCTAATGGTTGTAATAATCCGCTTGGTCGTTGGTGCTCTGCCTTAACTCTCTGACAAGTTAGACATCTACTTATGCATTCCGCAACCTCTCTCTTTATGTTTGGCCACCAGAAGTGGTGACACAAATCTTGGTACATCTTCGTGCTTCCTGGGTGTATCGAGTATCTCGTACTGTGCGCTTCTTGCAAGATCTCTTCTCTCAGTTTTGGTACTAACGGTACCCAAATTCTTCCTTCAAATCTTAGCAGTCCAGTGCTATCAACCTTAAATTTTAATTTATCACCTTCAGTAAATCGCTTCTTGATGTTATTGTAATCGTCGTCCTTTTCTTGTGTCTCTTTAACCTTATCCAATAAAGTCGGGCTCGCTGACACTGTAAATAATTGCTCGTTTGTCTCCATCGGATACCTAATTTCCAAGTCTAGTCGTTCGAAATCTTTCACTAATTCTTCTTGAATGGTTAACTTCAATAACTTTGCTCTGCCTTTTCTGCTCAAGGCATCTGCCGCTACATTTGCTTTGCCTGGATGGTACATAATCTCACAATCATAATCTTTGATCAATTATAGCCATTGGCGTTGCCTCATGTTTAACTCTCTCTGCGTGAAGATATACTTCAGACTTTTGTGATCCGTATATATCTCACACTTCTCGCCATACAAATAATGCCTCCAAATCTTCAAGGCGAAAACTACTGTTGCTAACTCCAGGTCATGAGTCGGATATCCCTTCTCATAATCTTTCAGCTGACGTGAAACGTACGCAATTACCCTGTCGTGTTGCATCAGTACACAGCCAATACACTTGTGTGACGCATCACTATACACTACAAACCCTCCCGTGTTATCTGGTAAAGCTAACACAGGTGCTTGACTAAGCCTTTTCTTCAATTCTAGGAAACTCTCTTCAAATTTCTTCGTCCAAATGAACTTAACTGTCTTCATGGTAAGATTGGTTAATGGTGATGCTAATTTTGAAAAATCCCGAATAAATCTTCGATAGTATCCCGCTAATCCTAAGAAACTCCTGATTTCTATCGGCGTCTTCAGCTGCTCCCAATTGATAACCGCTTCTACCTTCGCTGGATCTACTGAAACACCATTCTTGTCGATAACGTGCCCTAAAAACTGCACTCTCTGAAACCAAAACTCACACTTAGAGAATTTTGCATACAACTTCTCCCTCCTTAATGTCTCTAACACTATCCGAAGATGCCCGGCGTGTTCTTCCTCTGTCTCTGAATACACTAGAATGTCATCGATGAATACGACAACAAACTTATCCAAATACTGCTTGAACACTCTGTTCATCAAATCCATAAACACTACTGGCGCGTTCGTAAATCCAAATGACATAACCAGAAACTCAAAGTGTACATACCGAGTTCTGAATGTCGTCTTTGGAATGTCCTCCGGCCTCACTTTCAGTTGGTGATAACCGGTCCTCAAGTCAATTTTTGAAAAGTACTTCGCCCCCTTTAACTGATCAAACAAATCGTCTATCCTGGGCAACGGGTACTTATTCTTAATGGTGACCTTGTTCAACTCTCAGTAGTCGACACAAAGTCTTAGCGACCCATCTTTTTTCTTTACGAATAAGACTGGTGCTCCCCACGGTGATACACTTGGTCGAATGTATCCCTTATCTAACAACCCTTGTAATTGAGCCATTAGTTCTTTCATCTCTACTGGTGTCATACGATACGACGCTTTGTATACCGGTGTTGTCCCCAGTGCCAAATCAATAACAAACTCAATCTCTCTATCCGGTGGTAATCCAGGAATCTCATCTGGGAAGACATCAACGAAATCCCTTACAATAGGTATTTGACTCAGTTCACCCTCGACTCGTAGCCAAATAACCTCTACAACCCTTCCTAAGCAATCTATGTGCTTGCACCATCGTCAAACAATAAGATTGTCTCAGCGATTTACTACCATAAAATACCACCTTCGACTTATTCAGAGTCTTAAGGTGTACACACTTCTTCTTACAGTCTATAACTGCTCCATGAACCAATAACCAATCTATTCCAAGGATTACATCGAACTCTCCCAAACGAATCGGTATCAAATCCACTTTGAGCTTAAATCCTCGTAATTCGGTATAACAATTCCTATAAATGTATTCTACGGGAATAATTTCCTTGTTCGCTACTTTTACGTTCATAGGGTGTTCTAATCTCTCACGGGGTAAGTCTAACTGCTTAGAAAATTCTTTCGAAACAAAATAGCAGGTAGCAACTGAATCAAATAACACGTATGCATCTATATCATTGATCGGAATGATACCTGACACCACTTCCTTAGATTCCACCGCATCCTGTACGGTCATGTTGAACGTTCGTGCCGTTGGTCTGTTGGCTTAACTGGCTGGCCCTCCAATGTTCAGCCCATTGTTGTTGTTGTTGCGGTTGCCGCTAGCTGCATCGCCCTTTTTCTTCGGGCAGTCCTTGATTTGATTGTCTGTGGCGCCACACGAGAAACATCCTCCCTTCAGCTTATTCGGACACTGAGGAGCCATGTGCCCCATTTGTCCGCAATGATAACAAACACTCTTTCCCTTCATGCACTCCCCCGAGTGGTTCCTCTCACAGTTGTTGCACTTCATATTTTTCTTGGCCTCCCCCCCCCGGACTTATTTCCTCCAGAGGATTGGCTCTCCGTCCATTTACGCTTGTTGGGGTTGCTTCCTCCGCTGCTTTCCCCTTTTTTTCCATCCTAACCGGTCTTCTTTTCTTGTTTAAATCGAGCGATGGCTTTATTGCCTCCTTCGACAATGATAGCCCTTTCCAAAAGATCAGAATAAGTCTTAATCTTTAACACAGCCACTGCTTTCTACACCCATGGTTTCAGTCCTAATTCGAACCTCCTTGCCTTCCTGGCCTCCGTGTCAACCTGATGTGACGCGAATCGGGCCAACTCGTTAAATCTTACCGCGTATTCTGCGACAGACATACTACCTTGCTTCAGTTCCAGAAACTTAACTTCCATATCATGTTGCGTATTCTCTGAGAAGTAATTCTCAAGGAATAGCTCCTTAAATCTGTCCCAAGGAATAAATCCTTCATCTGCTTGACCCTTATTGGCTTTCCATCAATAGTTAGCTTCGCCCTTCATCATGAAAGTGGCAAAACTCGTCTTCTGTGCTTTGGCCACTCGTGCGACCTCAAACACCTTCTCCATCTCTTCTATCCATGTCTGGGCTTTAATTGGGTCCAAGGTTCCCCGGAACTCTGGACACCAACTCCTATACATTCACCATTAAAGAGTACGGTTGCATTACCTTAGACTTGATACGTACTTGTACGAATACTCAAGAAATTGGTGATTATCAAAGATATTTTAATATTACCAACTTACTATTATAAAATAATTTTACATAAATTATTTAATATCAATAGACAAATTTTATCCATCTTACTAATTTATCTCTATAATTTATAACAAATATATAATAATGATATATATTTATTAAACACAACATCACATATTACATAGCTAATATACCCTATGTAACACAATATCACATACCATGTATCACATAAATAAATATATATATATATATATATATATATATATATATATATATATATATATATCGAACCCTTCACATGCCTTAAGAATTTTATTTACTAAATTTTAATTTTAATATTTTTAAAAAAAAAAACGGTTTCTTACATCATCTCCCCCTTATAAGGATTCCGTCCTCGGAATCACCGAAACCTCCTCTACTCGGTGCTATTTCAAATATTACATATTCTTTTGAATAATTTTATTCATTCTCTTTTTGGAAGTTTTATTATAACTTGCTCACTTGCATTCCACCATATTTTCCTTTCTAAGGAACATTCTACTCACTACATTCATCACACAGAAGAATAAGAGTCTTCCACGATTTTTCAATAATCGGGAAGTAGTATGAATAACTCAGATTCCAAATTATGCTGAGGGGTCACAAGACCGTGCACTAGTGCTTCATCACAATCCTTCGCACTACAAACCAGAGTGTTTATCAATCAAAAGGACTAAAAACACCCTCCACACGTACACTAGGTGGCCAACCTATTGTACCACTACGTTGGGCCGCAACGTAGTGTTTTGTAACGACTACATGCGTTACGCTCGGAACCATTGTCTCCGAAAACATGTCCCCTTATAGGGTTGTTCACCTCAGCTTTTCAATAACTGAATTCGCACCAGAGCAATCTGGTTTGGCACAAATATTCAAGAATGCTTGGATTTCACAACTATTGCTCAACAATCGTCTAGCCGAATCAAATAGCTTAGACTTTTATCAACAATTCAGACATCAATCGAAATTGTTTGGCCAACTTAATTGACCTTCTTCATAAATTAAAAGAAAACCAAAAATTCTTTTATGACATCATGATACCGTACCAGATTAGTAGTACGTTGAAGATTCCGCCATTGTGTGACTTTGCCATACTACATCATACCAAAATTAGCTGACGATCTTTCAATCACAACCAACACTAGGTTCAACTGCATTGATGACTCCATCGTTTACCATACATCATATCAAATGATGCACATGGTTAGAAATACATTTTAAAAATTTTCAAATCATTTTTGTCTTAGCCAAAACAATTAGCATAGACATAAGAATAAAGGTATTGTTTTTAAACATCATTGGTTTAATCATAAGATCCAATGTTTTTCAAGAAAACAGAAGTGCAAACATCAGCACGAAGTCAATAAATTTTGAAAATCTAGCAGAGCTAGAAGATCTAGAAAATCCATGTTTCTCCATCAACTTCAATCTTTACTATACAAAAATTTCTAACTTCATAACATATATATAACCGATATAGTTCATCGAACTTACCACACTTTGGAAATTCAAGAACTTGCCATAATTATATGAGTTTAAGAACTTATCCTAGTCAGACCATAGGCGTCAATTCGCTGAGGGGTTCAAAAACATTTCATATAATTATGAGTCACGAACGTACCATGAGTATGAGTTTTAAGAACTCGCTACTTAACCTTATATTCTCTAACTATAACTTATCTATCTGTTATACACATGAGAAAAGAATCACCTTCTCAACAGGTATATACCAAATAGCGCGACACGTACATTTCAATGATTATCAGTTCCAGAAACTAAGTGGTTTTTACACCAAGTACAATTCCCCGCCCACAATAAAATAGTGTTCGGATACTTGCTCAATAAAAGTAGGGTTGGAGGAACTTGCACAATCAAGAGTGAAGTTCAAAAAAACTTGCTCAATATAATAATTGGAGTAAGTTTTGGGAACTTGCCTATTTTCTCAGCTACTATATAATACTAGCTTTAACTAACTTGCGTTGTAACGACCTAACATTAACAAGTCGGCCTTTCAATTAGTATGTGTAAACTAATATGAGTCTACACTTAAAAAAAATCAAATCATCGCATAACATTCTTCTATACATGTGTCATTACATTACATGATTAGTTTCTAGCACACTATGTCATAGTTGAAATCACTATTGACTTTCAAAGTTGCAAACACTAATTCATCATATGTTTCTTTCAATGACATGCTTATTATCACATGAATATTATACTGGACAAGTATTACAAATTAGAGTAACCATATAGGTATGCATTATCTTTCAAATTATTAATATAACTCAGATCATGCTTCAGGATTGCGCGGCCGCACTTGGTTTGTACTAGGGAGTGGTGCAGTCGCGCTGCTCCTGGTGCAAACCAAGACATGGCTGATTCTTCATAAGGTCAGTGTTCCCTCGTCTTGCACAAATATGAATAATCATGCACAACACACATGTTATGATGTGAATAACTAAATTTAACCCTTCATCGAAACATAACATAGGTCACTATTCGTTTTCATTTAATCAAGACTTCACATGTTACGCTAACAATCATGCAAGCCACTTTACCTACCACACCTCATGCTTTCATATACATACATGTTAGACATCAAAAATGTAACATTCCATATTTTTTTAAATGTAAGTTATAAATATTTATTGATTTATATAAATATTTATTGGATATGTTATTGTTGAATAAATAATTGTTCAATTTGAGTGATGTGGTTTATTTAATTATTTGTTGAATAAATAATTAAATATTAAATATTAAATATTTATTGGCAATATTAAATATTTATTGAATCATATGGCAATTTGAGTTGATGTGATTTAATTAATTATTTGTTGAGTAAATAATTAAGGAGCTAAATAAATTAATTATTATGAGATTTTATAATAATGGAGTTTAATTTAATAAGCTAGAGAGCTTATAATGATTTTAAATAAATAATAATATTTAAATGAGAAATTGTAGTGTGAAATGTTAGTTGATTAAATGAAATTATAATTGTAAGAAGAATTATAATTGTTTATGTGTTAAAGTAATTTAATAGATTAACGTTTAATTAATTTATTAATTTAATAAAGGTGTGACTAATAACATTGCTATATAGGAGTTACCAAAATAAATTAAAAGAGTTTAATGTGGTTTTACCAAACATGTCTTATGGCATAATAACTCTTTATCTAATTGAGTTTTACCAAACAAGGCATAAAGATTAATGAGTTATTTTATTTAGACTAACCAAACAAGCCTTATGGCTTTTGATTTTCAAAACCTTTAACTGATGTCAGTTATATATCTTATATTTATAATATACAATTATTATAATTATAATTATATACGTTATATTTTAGTACGTATGTTAGAGAGAGAAAAGAGTTCAGAAGAAGGAAAATAGAGAAGAAGAAGAACACAGAGAAAGGTTTGAGAGGATTTTGAGAGAATTGAGAGTTGTTTTTCAAGTTTTGAAGAAAAGGCTTGATAATCAAAGAGTAGAGTATCATCTTCTTCATAATCCAAGGTAGGTCATCTTTTCTTTTGTAAGCTCTAAAAGTTTTCTTCTCCTAAAAAGTTCTCTGTGATTTTTATAAAGTGATGTTATGTTATAGTTTGGCATGATTATTGATTATATGGTTGTTCTATGAACTTATATATGGTTATAGAGAAATTAGTTCATGTATATATGTGTTTTGTGGAAGAAAATATATTACAGAGTGTTCATATGACAATATGTATGAATATGGCTATTTTAAAATAGAAATTAAGGTTTTAATTGTTGTTAAATGGATAAATTGATTGTTAGAATTGATAGAGTATGTAAAAACATAATTATGATGCTTTGAAATTTCTGTTTTGGTTGAATAACAAAATCACAGTGTTGATTTTTATGAAAAATATCAAAAATGGAGTTTTTGGGTTTTAAAATATGTTATTCTAGTATTTAATTTTCTAAAATTATGGTTTAAGTTGTGTTAATTTAGTATTTGTATGCTCGCGCCCCAGCGCCACTGTTCCGCGCCCCGGCGCCGGAAAAGTGGCCTAGTTGGGCAGTTTTGACCTCCTGTAGTAAAACGGCCATAACGTTTTCATATGAACTCCGATTTAGGTAATTCAAGATGATTCGGAAAGAGGACGAGTAGACCTACAACTTTCATTCTTTAAGTTCTTTAATTTGAGGTCTGTAACAGTAGTCAAAATGGTCATCTTTACAACTGTTGTGTATTTGGAGCCAATCGGAGGGCGTCGGGATGCACGAATGCAAGTGCAACCCTTTGGGTATTAGTATAACTTAATGATAACATGTTGAACATGTATTAGGATGTTGTATCAAGTTGTTAATGTACATGTGGTGCAATGGCATGATCATTTAAGTAGTTGTAATAAAGCTAAAAAGTAATGTTCATGAAAGATGTGTTGTTTAAACTTAAACTTAGTTAGTAGCTATACTAAGAGCAATAAAGGAACTCATAAAGGTAATGTTAGTGTAACTAATGTGTATTGTCAATGCATATGGTATGTGTAGGACTTGGGGTGAACGGGAATAGTAATTGTTTAACCTACACGCGAGGCAAGTTCCCTAACCTTTTCTACTTTAGTATTCAGCAAGGTTACTTTTCACTGTTATGTTATACTTATGCAAGTTCTCTAACTCAAAACTTCATTGTGCAAGTTTGAATTCGTTAAACACATTATCGCTTTAATTCCATTTCAATTGTACAAATTGCTAACTTTACACTTTCGTAGAGTTAGATTGTTTATTGTTGATTAAGCTCGTGTATCTATTGGTTTATGAGGATGCATGATATGATTATTCTATGATTATGCTATTAAATTATTCCTAAAGCATGATGTTAGTTTATAAATATCAATTCAACTATGATTATTCCATAGTATACAGTTATGTTGTTTGTAATCAACTAACCCTTAGTTGATTACCGTTGAAATTCTAAATTACCCCATGATGTATCCAAACCAAACTCACTTTGGTACGGACTTGTATTCTAAATACTGAGAAGAACAACTCTTTTATAAGAGGTTACGCTTAGCGTTGAAATGATTGTGCACAATACATTGTACGAAGGGTTGATCCCCCTAAGTACGTGAAGTCTTTATAGTCTTATGACTGTTAAAGTTTAAGTTGAAAAATTACTTATAACTGTGGACATGATTCGTGGTCAATAGACCCTCAGTAATTGATTAAAGTTTTTAGAAAGTAATAAAATTTATTGTTCAGTTCTATTAAACCTAATGTTGGTATATGATGTAAAGTTAACTGATTTATTTATTATTATTTCAAGTGGGCCTTGTTTGCTCACTCTTGCCTGTAAAATTTCTTACAGCTAAGGTTGAAACTGGTGATGTACCTAGCACCAGTAAAGGGAAAGGAAAGATGAAACAATGCTGAAGACCTGTAATAGATTGAATAGTTTATTTTCAGACTTGTTTAAAGATTGTAATGAAGTTATTTAATTTTCCGCATTTGAATGATTGTTTGTAAAGGTTAGATAACCTGGGAGATTTTCATTTAAGTTTAATCCTGTATGGGCAGGTTTTATTTATTCAATTTTATTGATTGGGTAGTTAGTAATGAATGTTTTGATTACGTGAACACCAAATCTTGAGGAAATGAAGTACCAGGATTTGGGGGTGTCATAAGTTGGTATCAAAGCTTTAGGTTATGAACCTTAGGTGGGGGAAAAAGCCTTAGGAAGTAACCTTTTGAAAAGATAGTGGAGTTAACTCTTATCGAGTTTTAAGAAAGAAGTAATAAAACACTTATGTGCTTATGTGTTTATAACTTATGTGCTCGCGAGTGTCGAGTAGAATGATTAATAACTAAAACTTTAAAATTTTGTTGTCAGGATGACTAATGTCGGAGAATCTAGTCAGACTAGGGAGGAGGGACCTCAAATGCCTATAGAGGAGGAGCCTCGCGACATTCAGATAGTTTGGGAACAACTACTGCCACGGGAGTCAGCCCCGTTGGTCACAGTGGTTGAAGATGAGGATGATGATGTGGAGACGGATGAGGAGGATCCCGTGGAGTTACCACAGGAGGATGAGGATGACGAGGATGAGGAGGAAAGGATTCCGCTCAACTCGATTTCTGGACGTGTATACGATGAGGTGCATGACCATAACGTGGAACTTCAGGATATAGTTGAGGAGTTACAGGAGATAGTAGCTGAACAACAGGCTGCAATGGCACAAAAAGACGGCGTGATCCAGGATCGTGAGGAACGACTGACAAACGCCGAGGAGAAGCTGATGCAGACTGAAGGAGAAAAGGAACAACTGATCGAGACGGTCGTGGAACTGAAGAAAAAGCTGAATGAAGAAGCTACCAAGAGGGCGAGAGCTGAAGACGCATACGAGGAAGCTTATCAACGAACTGGAAGAGTAGTAAGGGACACACAAGCAAAGAGGATGAAGATGGAAGAGATGGATAAAGTATTCAATACCGTGATCAATCGAGCTCAAGATCGGGTCATGGGTTATCTAATTCAGTTCGAGACTCTACCATCATACGTGTTAGATCGCCGAACCATGTTCCGTGTTATGGAAGAAGAGCGTCAAAAGGCGACTGATTATCTTAATAGATCATCGTAGGAAATTTATCTGTTTTGCAAGTAATAAGTGTTAAATAATGTGTAAGTCCCGAGTGTTAAGTAACCATGGGATATGAGAATGATGATGTTGCCCTGAAACTTTTGTAGTTCAGGAAAGTAATGTAGATAGCAGAGATGCTATTATGTTATGTTTTCAAAAAGTTATGAATAAATAAAAGTTATTATTTTATTCAAAGTGTTATGTGCTATGTGATTATTTCTTTGTTGAGGCAAATTAATTAGAAATACGTAAAGAAGTTGAGTAATGGTCTAATAGATGTTTTCTTTAACAGAAAATGCCTCCCAGACGTCAACCAACGCGACAGAGAACCACCGAAGAAGCTAACGACAATGTTGATGCGAATCCCGTTCAACAACTAGTGGCACTATTGACAGGAGCGTTGCAGAATCAACCTCAAAACCAAGGCACAACGTTTAAGGAGTTTAAGGCGGTCGGACCACCTGAATTTCGTGGGTCAATGAATCCGGTCGAGGCACAAACCTGGATTATGGAAATAGAGAAGGTGTTTGATGTCGCTAGGGTAGGGGATGAGCAGAAGACTGCTTTCGCAACTTTCATGTTGAAAGCAGAAGCTAGTTATTGGTGGCAAGCCAATAAAACTCGGGAAGGGCCAGGAGTGATGACCTGGGATAGGTTCAAGGAACTGTTCTTCGAGACCTATTTCCCGGAGAGTTCAAAGAGTCAGCTGGAAGTACAGTTTCTGGAGCTGAAGCAAGGGACGATGACGGTATCCGAGTATGCCGCAAAATTCAACGAGTTGGCGAGGTTTGCGCCATATCAGGTTAGCACAGACGAACGCAAAGCGAAGAGGTTTGAACAGGGACTGAAGCCCTGGCTGTACAGTAGGGTTTCCCTGTTCCAGTTGAAGACATTTACAGCAGTAATGGAGAAAGCAATACTCGCTGAAGGTGGAGGAGAGGCGGTGACCAAATTCAACCAGGAACAAAAGAAGAAGAAGAATGAGAATGAAATGAAGAATGGAGGTGGCAGCAGTGGAAATAACAACAACAACAACAGCAACAACAACAGCTTGAAGAGGAAGTGGAATGGGAACGGGGGAGCTGGAAACCAGCAAGGTAACCAGCAAAACAAAAAGTTTGAAGCATGTGCGACATGCGGGAAATTTCACAAGGGTGCGTGCTTGATGGGGAAACGAGTTTGCTACAATTGTGGCCAGGAGGGTCACATCGCCCCAAATTGCACTCAACCAAAGAAGAAGGCGTGCTTCACGTGCGGATCTAAGGATCATTTTGCTCGTGAATGCCCTAAGAAGAAGGAGGGAGGAACAACCAGAAGCAATGGAGGTAACAATGGAAGTACATGGGCCATTACAGGACCTGCAGCATCAAACAAACCCACAGCCAGAACCTTCAACATGACTGTGCAAGATGCTGTGCAATCAAAAGATGTGGTGTCAGGTATTATCCCAATCAATGATATTAATGCATATGTATTATTTGATTCGGGTGCTACTTGCTCGTTTATATCTGATGAATTTGCCAAGAGGTTAGAATTGCCTAGTGAAGAACTGAATTTTCCTTTGAACATAGAAATTGCGAATAAGGAAGTAATCCCTGTTAGATTCGTATACAAGAACTGTAGGGTGAACATTAAGGAGAATATCTTGTTGGTAGATTTGATTTCGATTAGACTCGGGGAATTTGATGTAATTTTGGGAATGGATTGGTTGTTCAAATACGGAGCGGTAATTGACTGCCAAAAGAAGTGTGTAAACCTTATGACTCCGTCAAAGGTAGTATTTTATGGTAGCAAGTCGCCAAGACAAATAAAATGTCTGACGACTATGCAGGCCAAGAAGTTGTTGAGTCAAGGTTGTGTGGGATATTTAGCTTACATAGTCGATACTCAGAAGAAAGGTGTGAAATTAAAAGAAATACCGGTAGTGAGAGAATTCGAAGACGTGTTTCCAGAGGATTTGCCAGGACTTCCGCCTGACCGAGAAATTGAGTTCGTAATCGATTTAGTGCCCGGAACAGCACCGATATCGAAGGCCCCGTACAGAATGGCTCCGGTAGAAATGAAGGAACTCATGGTGCAACTGCAAGAACTACTGGACAAGAAGTATATTCAACCAAGCGTGTCACCGTGGGGAGCGCCGGTATTATTTGTGAAGAAGAAGGACGGATCAATGCGTCTTTGCATTGATTATAGGGAGTTAAATAAGGTCACTATTAAAAATAAATACCCGTTGCCAAGAATAGATGACTTGTTTGACCAGTTAAAGGGTGCTAAATACTTTTCGAAAATTGATTTGAGAAGTGGGTATCACCAGTTGAAAGTGAGGAAGGAGGATATACCACGAACGGCATTCAGAACTCGGTATGGACATTACGAGTTTCTGGTGATGTCTTTTGGTTTAACAAATGCCCCTGCCGTGTTCATGGATTTGATGAACAGGGTATTTAAACCATTTTTAGACAAGTTCGTAGTGGTGTTTATCGACGACATTCTGGTGTATTCCAAAACTCAAGAAGAACACGTGGAACATTTACGTCTGACGTTGGAGACACTAAGAAAGGAAAAGTTGTACGCGAAGTTCTCTAAGTGTGAATTTTGGCTCGATCGTGTACAATTTTTGGGTCATGTGATTGACAAAGATGGGATTTCAGTAGATCCATCGAAAGTGGAAGCTGTAATCAATTGGGAACAACCAAGAACACCTTCAGAGGTGAGGAGTTTCTTGGGGCTGGCCGGTTATTATAGAAGATTTATACAAGATTTTTCTAAGATAGCCACTCCGTTAACAAATTTGACACGAAAAGCTGTGAAATTCGTGTGGACGGAGAAATGTGAAGAGAGCTTCCAAGATTTGAAGAAGAAGCTAAGTATGGCACCTGTGTTAACCCTGCCAGATAATACAGGAAATTTTGTGGTGTATAGTGATGCCTCACACAAAGGATTGGGTTGTGTTCTTATGCAGAACGGCAAAGTTATTGCCTATCCATCAAGACAACTGAAGGATTACGAGAAAGGTTACCCGACTCATGATTTAGAATTGGCTGCAGTGGTATTTGCTCTCAAGATATGGAGACATTATCTGTATGGAGAGAAATGTGAGATCTACACAGACCACAAAAGTCTGAAGTATATTTTCAATCAGAAGGACCTGAACATGCGTCAGAGGAGATGGATGGAATTGATAAAGGATTATGATTGTGAGATCTTTTATCATCCGGGCAAAGCGAATGTGGTTGCAGATGCTTTAAGCAGGAAAGGTCGGGAAAAATTAATGTTGATAACAACTCAGGAGGAGCTCATTTCAGCAATGACAAAGTTAGAACTGGAAATCAAATTTCCACAGGAAACCGACGAACGACTATTTCATCTAGAAGCAGGTCCAACTTTACTGGACAAGGTAAAAAACGCTCAGTTACAAGACGAAGAGTGTGCGAAAACCAAAGAGAATATGATTGAAGACGGTGATGTAAAATACAAGATCGACACCGAAGGGTTACTACGGTTTGAGGGAAGGATCTGGGTTCCAGCAGCACCAGAACTGAAAGAAGAAATTTTGATCGAAGCTCATAGCTCAAAATATTCAATTCATCCAGGGAGCACGAAAATGTATCAAGATTTGCGCCGACATTTTTGGTGGCCAAATATGAAAAGGGACGTCGCAGAATGTGTAGCGAAGTGCTTAACATGTCAGAGAGTAAAAGCCGAACATCAAAGACCCAGCGGATTGCTTCAACCGTTAGAAATACCGGAATGGAAATGGGAGCATATCACGATGGATTTTGTGGTGGGTCTTCCAACTACTCAGAAAGGATACGATGCAATTTGGGTAATAGTAGACAGACTGACAAAATCTGCACACTTTTTGCCAATAAAGATTAGATTCAATCTTGATCAGCTGGCAAAACTATATATTAAAGAGATCGTTTCAAGACATGGAGTTCCAGTGTCAATTGTGTCAGACAGAGATCCGAGGTTCACATCAAACTTCTGGAAGAGACTACAAGAATGTATGGGAACACAGTTGCGAATGAGTACGACATATCATCCGCAAACAGATGGCCAAAGCGAACGAACGATCCAGACATTAGAAGATATGTTGAGAGCATGCGTCATGGATTTCAAAGGAAGCTGGGAAGAGCATTTACCGTTGGTGGAATTTGCCTACAATAATAGTTATCACGCAAGTATCGGCATTCCGCCCTACGAAGCGTTATACGGCAGAAAGTGCAGAACTCCACTGTACTGGGATGAAGTTGGTGAACGTCAACTGTTAAGACCAGAATTGGTGCAACAAACTGTTGAGGTTATCAAACTCATCAGGATAAGATTGGTAGCAGCTCAAGACCGACAGAAGAAGTATGCTGATCAACACAGGCAAGATCGTGCATTTGACGTAGGAAGCTATGTATTCCTAAAAGTTTCTCCTTGGAAGGGGAAAATTCGTTTCGGTAAAAAGGAAAAACTAAGTCTGAGGTTTATTGGACCCTTTGAAGTGCTGCGAAAAGTTGGAGAGGTAGCTTATGAGGTAGCTCTACCTCCAGAGTTGGAAAATATTCATAATATTTTTCACATTTCGGTGTTACGACCATATAAACCTGATTACAAGCACGTAATCGAGTACGAACCGTTGCAGTTCGAGAAAGATTTGTCTTATGAAGAGATTCCTATCCAGATAGTCGACAGGAAAGAACAAGTGCTCAGGAATAAAGTGATACCTTATGTGAAGGTGATTTGGAGGAACCACAACGCTAAAGAAGAAACGTGGGAACTCGAAGAGAAAATGTTGAAAGAATACCCTGAGTTATTTGTTTAATCTGTGTCTTCGATTCTGAGGACAGAATCTTTGTAAGTAGGGAAGAATGTAGCGAATGTGTTGTTTGAGTTGTGATTCTGAGGACAGAATCCTTTTAAGAGGGGAATGATGTAACATTCCATATTTTTTTAAATGTAAGTTATAAATATTTATTGATTTATATAAATATTTATTGGATATGTTATTGTTGAATAAATAATTGTTCAATTTGAGTGATGTGGTTTATTTAATTATTTGTTGAATAAATAATTAAATATTAAATATTAAATATTTATTGGCAATATTAAATATTTATTGAATCATATGGCAATTTGAGTTGATGTGATTTAATTAATTATTTGTTGAGTAAATAATTAAGGAGCTAAATAAATTAATTATTATGAGATTTTATAATAATGGAGTTTAATTTAATAAGCTAGAGAGCTTATAATGATTTTAAATAAATAATAATATTTAAATGAGAAATTGTAGTGTGAAATGTTAGTTGATTAAATGAAATTATAATTGTAAGAAGAATTATAATTGTTTATGTGTTAAAGTAATTTAATAGATTAACGTTTAATTGATTTATTAATTTAATAAAGGTGTGACTAATAACCTTGCTATATAGGAGTTACCAAAATAAATTAAAAGAGTTTAATGTGGTTTTACCAAACATGTCTTATGGCATAATAACTCTTTATCTAATTGAGTTTTACCAAATAAGGCATAAAGAATAATGAGTTATTTTATTTAGACTAACCAAACAAGCCTTATGGCTTTTGATTTTCAAAACCTTTAACTGATGTCAGTTATATATCTTATATTTATAATATACAATTATTATAATTATAATTATATACGTTATATTTTAGTACGTATGTTAGAGAGAGAAAAGAGTTCAGAAGAAGGAAAATAGAGAAGAAGAAGAACACAGAGAAAGGTTTGAGAGGATTTTGAGAGAATTGAGAGTTGTTTTTCAGGTTTTGGAGAAAAGGCTTGATAATCAAAGAGTAGAGTATCATCTTCTTCATAATCCAAGGTAGGCCATCTTTTCTTTTGTAAGCTCTAAAAGTTTTCTTCTCCTAAAAAGTTCTCTGTGATTTTTATAAAGTGATGTTATGTTATAGTTTGGCATGATTATTGATTATATGGTTGTTCTATGAACTTATATATGGTTATAGAGAAATTAGTTCATGTATATATGTGTTTTGTGGAAGAAAATATATTACAGAGTGTTCATATGACAATATGTATGAATATGACTATTTTAAAATAGAAATTAAGGTTTTAATTGTTGTTAAATGGATAAATTGATTGTTAGAATTGATAAAGTATGTAAAAACATAATTATGATGCTTTGAAATTTCTGTTTTGGTTGAATAACAAAATCACAGTGTTGATTTTTATGAAAAATATCAAAAATGGAGTTTTTGGGTTTTAAAATATGTTATTCTAGTATTTAATTTTCTAAAATTATGGTTTAAGTTGTGTTAATTTAGTATTTGTATGCTCGCGCCCCAGCGCCACTGTTCCGCGCCCCGGCGCCGGAAAAGTGGCCTAGTTGGGCAGTTTTAACCTCCTGTAGTAAAATGGTCATAACTTTTTCATACGAACTCCGATTTAGGTAATTCAAGATGATTCGGAAAGAGGACGAGTAGACCTACAACTTTCATTCTTTAAGTTCTTTAATTTGAGGTCTGTAACAGTAGTCAAAATGGTCATCTTTACAACTGTTGTGTATTTGGAGCCAATCGGAGGGCGTCGGGATGCACGAATGCAAGTGCAACCCTTTGGGTATTAGTATAACTTAATGATAACATGTTGAACATGTATTAGGATGTTGTATCAAGTTGTTAATGTACATGTGGTGCAATGGCATGATCATTTAAGTAGTTGTAATAAAGCTAAAAAGTAATGTTCATGAAAGATGTGTTGTTTAAACTTAAACTTAGTTAGTAGCTATACTAAGAGCAATAAAGGAACTCATATAGGTAATGTTAGTGTAACTAATGTGTATTGTCAATGCATATGGTATGTGTAGGACTTGGGGTGAACGGGAATAGTAATTGTTTAACCTACACGCGAGGCAAGTTCCCTAACCTTTTCTACTTTAGTATTCAGCAAGGTTACTTTTCACTGTTATGTTATACTTATGCAAGTTCTCTAACTCAAAACTTCATTGTGCAAGTTTGAATTCGTTAAACACATTATCGCTTTAATTCCATTTCAATTGTACAAATTGCTAACTTTACACTTTCGTAGAGTTAGATTGTTTATTGTTGATTAAGCTCGTGTATCTATTGGTTTATGAGGATGCATGATATGATTATTCTATGATTATACTATTAAATTATTCCTAAAGCATGATGTTAGTTTATAAATATCAATTCAACTATGATTATTCCATAGTATACAGTTATGTTGTTTGTAATCAACTAACCCTTAGTTGATTACCGTTGAAATTCTAAATTACCCCATGATGTATCCAAACCAAACTCACTTTGGTACGGACTTGTATTCTAAATACTGAGAAGAATAACTCTTTTATAAGAGGTTACGCTTAGCGTTGAAATGATTGTGCACAATACATTGTACGAAGGGTTGATCCCCCTAAGTACGTGAAGTCCTTATAGTCTTATGACTGTTAAAGTTTAAGTTGAAAAATTACTTATAACTGTGGACATGATTCGTGGTCAATAGACCCTCAGTAATTGATTAAAGTTTTTAGAAAGTAATAGAATTTATTGTTCAGTTCTATTAAACCTAATGTTGGTATATGATGTAAAGTTAACTGATTTATTTATTATTATTTCAAGTGGGCCTTGTTTGCTCACTCTTGCCTGTAAAATTTCTTACAGCTAAGGTTGAAACTGGTGATGTACCTAGCACCAGTAAAGGGAAAGGAAAGATGAAACAATGCTGAAGACCTGTAATAGATTGAATAGTTTATTTTCAGACTTGTTTAAAGATTGTAATGAAGTTATTTAATTTTCCGCATTTGAATGATTGTTTGTAAAGGTTAGATAACCTGGGAAATTTTCATTTAAGTTTAATCCTGTATGGGCAGGTTTTATTTATTCAATTTTATTGATTGGGTAGTTAGTAATGAATGTTTTGATTACGCGAACACCAAATCTTGAGGAAATGAAGTACCAGGATTTGGGGGTGTCACAAAAAACATACATACAAGTTCTCAACTTAATGTATGTATAGTTTATCAAGTTCATTTTCGAAACTTTAAGTCTCTATTAGTAAAACTTCTTCAAGCATACGAGATGAGTTTGCATAGTCTAAATCATGCTTTCATAATCACATAATAGATCACATGAGCATATTTTTAAGTTCAAAACATAGTGTATACATAGTTCGCTTATACATAGCTTGTAACAACCCGATATTTTCTATATAAATAAATAAGAAATTTTGTGAATAAATTTTTTTTTATATTAAGGATGAGGATTTGTACAAGATTATGTGTATATGTATTTATGTGGTAAGTAAAAATATATTTATTACATAATTATTTACAAATGAATTTATTTTAGAATTATTGATTTTTATAAGGTATATTCTTGTAATAATTAATTTTATGGTAGAAATATTTTAATAATTATTTTCCATGAAAATGTATAATCATATATTATTTAAATAATATATGAACTGATTTTTAGAATAATTATAATAATTATTTTATTATATGAATTTTAGTATAGGTTATTAAGTTAATTATTTTACCTTAATTATTAAGGGTAAATTTGGCAGATAAATCAGATATGGAATCCAAACCCTAATTTTGGATTATTGCCAAGGTATGAGAATAATATTATAATATTAATTATATTTTGATTTTTCAGTGCTATGAATATGTACTGCATGTACGTATTGATGATAATTGGTCAAGTATAGTGTTTAATTTCAAAACCCTGGTATTAATTGGTTAAACCCTAATTTTACTTAGGAAAACTCTAAATTGAAAATCAATTGTGAGCTTAAGTCTGTTTTATAACTATGTTATATGTTTTATGTTGTGTATTAAGTGATTAATTAGGTTAAACCCTAATAATATCAAGAAAACCCTAAATATATTTTAAAACCCTAATTTTTCTATTTAAAAACCCTAATTATAATTATTTAGTTATAATTTAATTTTTATTGAACTCTATATATAATTGTTCAAACCCTAGGAATTATTTAGGAAACCTTAATGTTTAAAATCTAGTGATTAGAATCTAGATTCAAGTGTCATGGACAAGAATACCCTTAAATTATTTTATTAGTTTACTAAAATACCCCTCATTGGATATTTTCATGAGATAACTTGCAAATCTTTCCATATTTTGAGTTGTTGAACAACCTTACCAACTCCATGTGCTGAAAATGACAGCCACAAGCCTCTTGCATCAGCCATTACATGTATCTAGACTAGTATAAGTAGATCTAGGAGAGAGAAAATTCATTTGTTCACTTACATTTTGTCCAACACTTAAACCTTCTCTCTCAAACTTCAAACCTCTAAAATTATAAGCTATATCAGTCCCTAAGAACAGCCCCACGATCAACCATAACAAACAGAAGCCAGAGAATCAGAAATTTTTCTCAAGAAGGTATAAACGAACCCTACAATTTCTGTCCAACGATTCTGTGTTAGATGTTATGTTTGATTGTTAAAATATGTTGTATAAGATGTCTAATGATGATCTGGGTTGCTAGATGTTAGATCCATAACATTTAGAAGCTCGGATTGGTGTTTTTCAAAAATCTGGGAAATGTTCAAACTGTGGTCTGACAACTAATGTCAGTGACCCCAGATCCTTGTTCATGTATTATTTTTGTTGTTTAAAGGTTTACATATGTAGGCTGCCATGTTAGCTTTGACCTGGATCAAGAATCAGGCCTAGATCAGTTGTAGATTGTAAGTTATAACCGGTCAAAGATCGTTGACCGGCATTGACTGAGCCATTTCTGGGCAGCCCAGAAACCGTATACTAGTGTCTGACAAGTTGTTGATGGTCTTTGATCTGTCAGTGTGTTAATTTGTTGGTTTTATTGTTGTGTCTAAGTTGTAGCTGGGTATAAGTACTACAAGGTTATACCTTAAAATCGCCTTAAAAGTAAACGAGTCAAAGGTAGTGGATGGTCAAAGTAGACCATCCGGCCATATTTTCTGTTTCTGGGAATTCCCAGAAATTGATAGAAGTTTATTTCTGACAATGGTTGACCGGTTCATATCTAGTGATTCTGTTGATGGTTTGTTGATATTTTGTGTTATATCTCTTCATTGACATACTTACTACACACTGTAGCTTATAGATCATAAAAATATTACAAGATTAGCAAGTTGTGGGAGTCCAAAGTAGGCCTCACGAACTGTTCTTCATTTCTGGGTAACCCAGAAATGAAGAACAGCTTTGTCAGCCACTTTGGACGAGTCAGATCTGCTTTGCAGGGTATTATGTGATTATGATTGTTGTTGTATCGTGTACTCCTGCACTAGTACTACACGATCGGCTCAATATCTAACCCAGAAACACTTTACACCGTGCACGACTAATGGTCAAAGTAGCTAGCCTGGGTTCTGACATGGAATTCTGAGTTTGTATCAAGAACATGAAGAACACCTATAGCGACGGTTCTGTCGCTATAGGTGGTCTTTAGCGACAGATTATTTAATATTTTTCAAAAATTAATAAAAAATAGAAAAAAATTAGTTTTTAATTATTAAAAATACAAAATAAATTATTAAAAATTATTAAAAATCCCGAAAATTAGTTTTTAATTATTTTTAATATATTTCATAAATATTTAATATTTTTGAAATATTAAAAGTATTTAATTTATTTATTTATAATATTAAATAAATTATTTAAAAATGATTTTAATATTAGAAAAATCATTAAAAATTATATTATGATATAAGAAAATATTTTAAGTTATTTTTAATGACTTTTAATATTTTATGATAAATTTCATTAATAAAGTGATATTAATGGTAATTAATTTATTTACTAAATGAATTAAATAAATTAATTAAAAAATGATTTTATTATATTAAAAATCATATTAAATGAAAATAAAGTGTTTAAAAATATTTTAAGTTATAAAATATAACTTTTAATATTTAAAGGATAATTTCATTAATAATTTAATATTAATGATTATTAAGTTATTATTATTGATATTAAATTTATTTAATAATTATATTAAATAAATAGTTTAAAAATGGTTTTATTTATTTAAAAATTATTTAAAAAGGATATAAATGAATTAAAAATATTTTAAGTTATGAATAATGACTTTTAATATTTTGATAAATAGAACATTAATACTTTAATATTAATGATAATTATTTAAAAATGATTTTAAATGTTTTAAAAATCATTTAAGGGTAATATTAATACTTTAAAAGTATTTTGAGTTATTATACATAACTTTAATATTTTGGAAATGATTTCATTAATAGTTTAATACTAATTAAATATTAATGATAATAGAATTGAGTAGTATTTAAATCATTTTAATATGATTCCGATGTTTGAAAATTCATGATAAATTATAATAAATGTTTTAAAATTATACTGAGTCATTTAAAAATAATATGACTGATATGTACTGATGTTAAGTTATAAAATAGAGTCTTAGACTCGATAATTACCCAATAAAGTTGTCGGTAGACCGACATGTTTCAGAAATTGATCTGGACTTAGATATTTTGATTGTATAAGTGATTAATTATGATTCAATGGTTATTAAATATAGGTGCTAATGTGATTAGGTTATGTGTTGACTGCAATAAGCAGTGTTATGTGTTATAGTATGTTGTTCTAATCGAACGAACTATCTTATTAATGATAGGTCGTGAGATAAGCGTTAGATCTTAATTACAAGTTGTAAGCAGCGCTTCAGGCAAGTATCTAACCTTTTGCATTTTCTTTATGCAATGGATGTGAGTAAGAATGTTTCTAAACTAAATTATTATTGTACAGATTATGAACTTTTTATTATATAAGCTCATTGAATATCAACATGTTAGTATATGATAATTCGGACATATATATTATGTTCGTTAATTTCTAGAAGTGGTTAAACAAGTGTCCCCACTTGGATAATCATTGTATTTAATCACATGTTAATATACCTTTGTCAATTACCCGTATACAGATATATTAAATTATAGATTATTGTTGAACAAGATAAAACCTTTGATTTAGAACCCAGACAGGTATGAACATCCCTACACGGGAAAATTTTTATGCGCTCCGGCGGACAAAGGATGAACGATAATATCGTTCTAACAATGTAGTATTGATCAATGCAGGGCATAACGGGCTGATCACCCCCGTGCCTGTAAGTTATGACGGTTTACAGATGAATTTCTGTTTAACCTTTTCGAAAATGAAAATAATGTTCATAGCATGTCACCATAACCCCAGTTATAGTCATTATGTAGTTTCAAAAATTTGAAAGAGAGTTGTTATGTTATTATATATAATTGCTATTGCTTGCTGGGCACTCAAATGCTCATTCTTGCTTAAATTTAAATGTTTTCAGCTAAGTGCGAACGACCAGAGAACTCTGCTAAGAACAAAGGAAAAGAGAAGGTTGCTGAATGAACGAATTACTATGTTATGTAATAGTTTAATGTTATTAAGACAATTATGATATATATTATCTATCATGGGTTGTAATGAAAGTTTAAAGGTTTCGTACTTGGGAGTTAGACTCTGATAATTATGTAAATTAATTTGATCTTTTATATTATTGTTATTATTATTAGTATTATTCCGCTCATAGAAATGGTATCGTGAAGAACCGAGTTCGGGTTTCAAGTATCCGAGTTTGGGGTCCTCACAGGTTGGTATCAGAGCTATAGGGTTAGAAACCTTAGGTGGGCTAGACCTTAGGCTATAACCTTAGAACAGAGGGAAACGTTGAAAATATAAATAACTCATATATAGAGTTTAAAAAGAGATGAATTGACTAAATTCATCGTCAAACTAATTAAAATATAACTTGAATAAAACTCTTATTTGTTGTGTGTATATACGATATGCTAATTAGGATAACTTGTGTGTAGATGTCAGGTGAAAAAGGATTCGATTACCCTCGGATCGTAAAGAATGAGCCAATATCGAAGCCGATAGCTGAAATAGAGGCTCACGATGAAAACAACTCAGACGATGTGGTTATCGTAGAAAACGTAGTACAAGATCCGGAGATGGTGGAGCTGACAGATAGTGATTCAGACACTAAAGTTGGAGCTGATCAAGCATCAACAGAGGTGCAGAATCTGAAGAACAAGGTTTCTTCTCTGGAAAGGCTGTGGGAGATAGAAAGGCTGTTGAATAGTCAGTTGCGTCAAGCGTTAATAGAAATATTGGAAGGACAAGATAAGCTTAAAATCCAAATTGGTCAGATGGGAGCTACAAGCAACACATCGTGTGCAGCTCCGGATAAGAAGGGGAAAAGAAAGATAGAAGACCATGATTTAGGAAAATCCAATAAGAAGAAATGGAAAGGAATTTGTTATCTTTGTGGCTATGAAGGACATACCACTCCGTACTGTCCTGACTACAAAAAAGGGAGCATGTTATGTCTATGGTATAGAAGGTCATCAGGCGAGAGAATGTCCAAGGAAAAGGTGTAATAAATAGGTAGTATAGGTTCTGTTGTGTAGGAGTGTTTAATATAATACATATGATAGGTATGTATGTGTAATGTAATATTTCCAACTTTTGTATTAAGTCAAGACTGTAAATCCCGACTTTTGAGGTCATAAAGGGATAGCTGAAGTTCAAAGCATTTTGTGCTATGTAAAATATTCGTTAAATTAATATGAATCTATGTTTGAGAAATGATGAAATAAGTTTAAAATATTAAACTTATGTGATAAGGTTTAGAATGTAAGTTAAATTATGATTTTTTCAATCAGATAATGCCGCCAAGACGTCGAACTCGCAATCAAAGGGCAGAGGAATCTGTCAACAACGTTGAGGGACAACAACAACCAGATCCGATGCAGCAATTTGTGAACATGTTAGCTCAGGCTATGCAGCAGGGAATATCGGTCGCTGAAAACCAGCCGGGCAACCGCTTAGCGAACTTCAAAGACTTTAAGGCTGTAGGACCACCAGAATTTAGAGGTACAACTGACCCTGTAGAAGCTCAAACTTGGGTTAAGGAAATTAAAAAAGCGTTTATGGTAGCTAGGGTAGATGAGGGGCAGAAAACTGCTTTTGCCACTTACATGATGAAGGGGGAAGCAAATTTTTGGTGGGAAGCGAATCAGGCTAGGGCAGGAGAAGGTGTAGTCACATGGGATAGATTTAAAACTTTGTTTTTCGAAAATTATTTTTCACCAAGTATGCAGGCGAGGATGGAGGTTAAATTTTTAGAGTTGAAGCAGGAGAATATGACGGTGTCTGAATACGCCGCCAAATTCAATGAGCTAGCTAGGTTTGCTCCGCATCAAGTTGATACGGAGGCTAGGAAAGCTAGAAGGTTTGAGCTGGGATTAAAACCCTGGCTCTATAACAAAGTGGCGGTGTTGCAAATTCCTACATTTGCAGCACTCATGGAGAAAGCGATCATAGCTGAGGAGGGAATTGAGGCCATGAGCCTTTACAATAAGGATAGGAAGAATAAGGGTAAGATAGAAGGAGCTAGGAAGGTGGAAATTAATAGTGGGAGCAGGAGTGGAGATAGTAAGAGGAAGGTGAGCAGTTTTGCAAGTGTACAAGTGAAACAGGAAGGTGTTAAGAAACAGATAGTGCCGTGTAAGACATGTGGGAAGAATCACTCGGGGGAGTGTTTGCAAGGAAAATTTGTTTGCTATAAGTGCGGGCAGGAGGGCCATATTTCTCCCAACTGCCCCAATCCTAGGATGAATAGTGGATGTTTTATATGCGGATCGACGGAGCACAGGGTGAAAGATTGTCCAAAAAGGAGGGTGGAGACAGGAAGTGTGAACATGGGCACTGGCAGCAGAACGTTAGCAATCAAGGGACCGACTTCGTCAAGCAAGCCAACAAAATCTACGGCAAGGGTCTACAACATGACAGTTCAGGATACGGCAGCAGCTGGCACTGGAACTCCAGGTATTATTCGTATGCCTTTTTGTTTTCTTATGCATGATTTTCCTATATATAGTAAAATTATTTTATAAAGAAATTTTGAGGAGGAATTTGAGTTCTGTTAGAAACCAATTTTTCTGTGTAATCAGAAAGACAAGCTTTGTGTGAATAGTTAAAGATTAGTTCGATCAAAGTTGATCGAGATTTACTTACAATGATTGTGTACGCTATGTGACCGTGTATGTATAGGTTTTAAAACGGTGATTCCGGGGACGGAATCTTTATAAGGGAGGGTGAATGTAACAACCCGATATTTTCTATATAAATAAATAAGAAATTTTGTGAATAAATTTTTTTTTTATATTAAGGATGAGGATTTGTACAAGATTATGTGTATATGTATTTATGTGGCAAGTAAAAATATATTTATTACATAATTATTTACAAATGAATTTATTTTAGAATTATTGATTTTTATAAGGTATATTCTTGTAATAATTAATTTTATGGTAGAAATATTTTAATAATTATTTTCCATGAAAATGTATAATCATATATTATTTAAATAATATATGAACTGATTTTTAGAATAATTATAATAATTATTTTATTATATGAATTTTAGTATAGGTTATTAAGTTAATTATTTTACCTTAATTATTAAGGGTAAATTTGGCAGATAAATCAGATATGGAATCCAAACCCTAATTTTGGATTATTGCCAAGGTATGAGAATAATATTATAATATTAATTATATTTTGATTTTTCAGTGCTATGAATATGTACTGCATGTACGTATTGATGATAATTGGTCAAGTATAGTGTTTAATTTCAAAACCCTAGTATTAATTGGTTAAACCCTAATTTTACTTAGGAAAACTCTAAATTGAAAATCAATTGTGAGCTTAAGTCTGTTTTATAACTATGTTATATGTTTTATGTTGTGTATTAAGTGATTAATTAGGTTAAACCCTAATAATATCAAGAAAACCCTAAATATATTTTAAAACCCTAATTTTTCTATTTAAAAACCCTAATTATAATTATTTAGTTATAATTTAATTTTTATTGAACTCTATATATAATTGTTCAAACCCTAGGAATTATTTAGGAAACCTTAATGTTTAAAATCTAGTGATTAGAATCTAGATTCAAGTGTCATGGACAAGAATACCCTTAAATTATTTTATTAGTTTACTAAAATACCCCTCATTGGATATTTTCATGAGATAACTTGCAAATCTTTCCATATTTTGAGTTGTTGAACAACCTTACCAACTCCATGTGCTGAAAATGACAGCCACAAGCCTCTTGCATCAGCCATTACATGTATCTAGACTAGTATAAGTAGATCTAGGAGAGAGAAAATTCATTTGTTCACTTACATTTTGTCCAACACTTAAACCTTCTCTCTCAAACTTCAAACCTCTAAAATTATAAGCTATATCAGTCCCTAAGAACAGCCCCACGATCAACCATAACAAACAGAAGCCAGAGAATCAGAAATTTTTCTCAAGAAGGTATAAACGAACCCTACAATTTCTGTCCAACGATTCTGTGTTAGATGTTATGTTTGATTGTTAAAATATGTTGTATAAGATGTCTAATGATGATCTGGGTTGCTAGATGTTAGATCCATAACATTTAGAAGCTCGGATTGGTGTTTTTCAAAAATCTGGGAAATGTTCAAACTGTGGTCTGACAACTAATGTCAGTGACCCCAGATCCTTGTTCATGTATTATTTTTGTTGTTTAAAGGTTTACATATGTAGGCTGCCATGTTAGCTTTGACCTGGATCAAGAATCAGGCCTAGATCAGTTGTAGATTGTAAGTTATAACCGGTCAAAGATCGTTGACCGGCATTGACTGAGCCATTTCTGGGCAGCCCAGAAACCGTATACTAGTGTCTGACAAGTTGTTGATGGTCTTTGATCTGTCAGTGTGTTAATTTGTTGGTTTTATTGTTGTGTCTAAGTTGTAGCTGGGTATAAGTACTACAAGGTTATACCTTAAAATCGCCTTAAAAGTAAACGAGTCAAAGGTAGTGGATGGTCAAAGTAGACCATCCGGCCATATTTTCTGTTTCTGGGAATTCCCAGAAATTGATAGAAGTTTATTTCAGACAATGGTTGACCGGTTCATATCTAGTGATTTTGTTGATGGTTTGTTGATATTTTGTGTTATATCTCTTCATTGACATACTTACTACACACTGTAGCTTATAGATCATAAAAATATTACAAGATTAGCAAGTTATGGGAGTCCAAAGTAGGCCTCACGAACTGTTCTTCATTTCTGGGTAACCCAGAAATGAAGAACAGCTTTGTCAGCCACTTTGGACGGGTCAGATCTGCTTTGTAGGGTATTATGTGATTATGATTGTTGTTGTATCGTGTACTCCTGCACTAGTACTACACGATCGGCTCAATATCTAACCCAGAAACACTTTACACCGTGCACGACTAATGGTCAAAGTAGCTAGCCTGGGTTCTGACATGGAATTCTGGGTTTGTATCAAGAACATGAAGAACACCTATAGCGACGGTTCTGTCGCTATAGGTGGTCTTTAGCGACAGATTATTTAATATTTTTCAGAAATTAATAAAAAATAGAAAAAAATTAGTTTTTAATTATTAAAAATACAAAATAAATTATTAAAAATTATTAAAAATCCCGAAAATTAGTTTTTAATTATTTTTAATATATTTCATAAATATTTAATATTTTTGAAATATTAAAAGTATTTAATTTATTTATTTATAATATTAAATAAATTATTTAAAAATGATTTTAATATTAGAAAAATCATTAAAAATTATATTATGATATAAGAAAATATTTTAAGTTATTTTTAATGACTTTTAATATTTTATGATAAATTTCATTAATAAATTGATATTAATGGTAATTAATTTATTTACTAAATGAATTAAATAAATTAATTAAAAAATGATTTTATTATATTAAAAATCATATTAAATGAAAATAAAGTGTTTAAAAATATTTTAAGTTATAAAATATAACTTTTAATATTTAAAGGATAATTTCATTAATAATTTAATATTAATGATTATTAAGTTATTATTATTGATATTAAATTTATTTAATAATTATATTAAATAAATAGTTTAAAAATGGTTTTATTAATTTAAAAATTATTTAAAAAGGATATAAATGAATTAAAAATATTTTAAGTTATGAATAATGACTTTTAATATTTTGATAAATAGAACATTAATACTTTAATATTAATGATAATTATTTAAAAATGATTTTAAATATTTTAAAAATCATTTAAGGGTAATATTAATACTTTAAAAGTATTTTGAGTTATTATACATAACTTTAATATTTTGGAAATGATTTCATTAATAGTTTAATACTAATTAAATATTAATGATAATAGAATTGAGTAGTATTTAAATCATTTTAATATGATTCCGATGTTTGAAAATTCATGATAAATTATAATAAATGTTTTAAAATTATACTGAGTCATTTAAAAATAATATGACTGATATGTACTGATGTTAAGTTATAAAATAGAGTCTTAGACTCGATAATTACCCAATAAAGTTGTCGGTAGACTGACATGTTTCAGAAATTGATCTGGACTTAGATATTTTGATTGTATAAGTGATTAATTGTGATTCAATGGTTATTAAATATAGGTGCTAATGTGATTAGGTTATGTGTTGACTGCAATAAGCAGTGTTATGTGTTATAGTATGTTGTTCTAATCGAACGAACTATCTTATTAATGATAGGTCGTGAGATAAGCGTTAGATCTTAATTACAAGTTGTAAGCAGCGCTTCAGGCAAGTATCTAACATTTGCATTTTCTTTATGCAATGGATGTGAGTAAGAATGTTTCTAAACTAAATTATTATTGTACAGATTATGAACTTTATATTATATAAGCTCATTGAATATCAACATGTTAGTATATGATAATTCGGACATATATATTCTGTTCGTTAATTTCTAGAAGTGGTTAAACAAGTGTCCCCACATGGATAATCATTGTATTTAATCACATGTTAATATACCTTTGTCAATTACCCATATACAGATATATTGAATTATAGATTATTGTTGAACAAGATAAAACCTTTGATTTAGAACCCAGACAGGTATGAACATCCCTACACGGGAAAATTTTTATGCGCTCCGGCGGACAAAGGATGAACGATAATATCGTTCTAACAATGTAGTATTGATCAATGCAGGGCATAACGGGCTGATCACCCCCGTGCCCGTAAGTTATGACGGTTTACAGATGAATTTCTGTTTAACCTTTTCGAAAATGAAAACAATGTTCATGGCATGTCACCATAACCCCAGTTATAGTCATTATGTAGTTTCAAAAATTTGAAAGAGAGTTGTTATGTTATTATATATAATTGCTATTGCTTGCTGGGCACTCAAATGCTCATTCTTGCTTAAATTTAAATGTTTTCAGCTAAGTGCGAACGACCAGAGAACTCTGCTAAGAACAAAGGAAAAGAGAAGGTTGCTGAATGAACGAATTACTATGTTATGTAATAGTTTAATGTTATTAAGACAATTATGATATATATTATCTATCATGGGTTGTAATGAAAGTTTAAAGGTTTCGTACTTGGGAGTTAGACTCTGATAATTATGTAAATTAATTTGATCTTTTATATTATTGTTATTATTATTAGTATTATTCCGCTCATAGAAATGGTATCGTGAAGAACCGAGTTCGGGTTTCAAGTATCAGAGTTTGGGGTCCTCACATAGCTAATATAGTCCTTTTTCTTGAAATTTCTCTTTTTAATCATGCTTGAATATCTAATATTACCTTTAACCATATAACCAACATATTGACATAAGTCAAGACATATCAGAACTCAACACACTCGCATCCAAGGTTAGAACATGTTTTGCAAAAAGTTTATCAATACTATTTCCAACTCTTCAAGCTTTCTTTTAATATTCCAACCAAAACAAGCTAGCATGACTCTTATATACATAACTACCTTAGTCCACATGTTCATGTCATTTATATGCATAATCATTCCAAAGTAACATTCTTAGAATATCTTAAGGAGCTAACATAAACAACTGTGATCTGCTACCCGCGCGACCGCATGGTGAAAGACTAGGGAAGTGGCGCGGCCGCGCCACTACGCCCAGAAATAAAAATATGGCCTCTGCTTCTGCAGAGGCTCAACTCCAACCATTGCCAAACATCTTTTGCTACAACTCAAACTACTTCTAATACTCCTAAGCATTCATACTAACTAAAACAACACACTTGTAAGCCAATTCATACTAATTAACAAAGAATTCATAAGAATTGCACGAATTTGCTAAAACCCAACTTATGAACAAAAGCTTAGGATTTATACCTCTTGGAGCTTAATAGACTTAGTTTCTTCCTTCTGTGATTGCTAACCTCTTCTTTGGACCACAACTCACTTACTCTAAAATTATCAGAGTTTTCAAGAACTAAAACAAAGCAACGTGAAAACTGAAAATGGAGCTACCATTTATAGAAGAAACTTGGACTGGGTATTTGTTTAGAATCCATGGTGTTGAAGGAAGACACAATGGTTAATCAAGAGTAGTTCAACTACCATTTCCCAGCCATCTCCATAGCCACTGGCTTGGTAATGATCACCTATGCTAGCCACTAATCTCAGCTTGGAAGTTACATAAATTAGCCTTGGGCTACTGTTCATGTACTGATTATTGACTATCAATTTGGGACAAGCTCAGCAACAAGTTATTTAAAGCTTGTTTTGGATACTATAATTCCCAAAATGTAATATTAATGTGTTAATGCTACAACACAATGAAAAGTTGGGGATTATTTATGTACTCTCATAATGCAATAATTCTTACCATATAGTCTATATATAATATACAGACATATTAATGTGCCACCTTGTACTATATAAAAATATAGTTAACTACCATATGATGAAGGTTTACTATATTGCATGCTTGCACCAATTAATCAAGTAAATATATAATCATATTATATTTATTAATCTCTTACTCATTAATTATTATTTATTCATCATAATTATTAATTAACACATTATCAATTAATTACTCATAATTGAAATTAATTAATATATTCACATCCTGCCACTATATTCAATAAATTGAATATTTAAATATTAATAATCCTATCAATTCCTTGATATTAAAGTCTTAGGGCCAGTTCACTAATTTAAATAAACTATTAGTGACTCCCTTTAATCAATTCATAAATTCACATAACCATATAAGGTTTAAATAGACTCACAAAACTAACTCATTAAAAATTAAATCACATATTTAATTAAATAAGGAGTTTAAATTTCACGGTTATTACAGTTCTGTTCCTGTTTGATGAATTTCACCTCTTTCATGTGACGAATTCTTTCTGGAAAATACTTGTCGTTGAACAATTCCTAGAATTTCTCCCAAGACATCTTAAGTGCGAAAAGATTTGTACATTTTATAGATTTCCACCAATAATCTGTCTCTCTACGCAACATAAAGGTGGCGAAGGGAACCTTTTGCTCCTCTGTGCATCCCAAGACATCAAATATCTTGGTGATCTGCTTAATACAAGTTTCTACCTTGAGTGGCTCTGGCTTTCCCAAAAACTTCGGCGGTCCCAACTCCTTGAATTGCTTTGCAGTGACTAGTCGTGAGTTGCCATTGTTTCCACCTGTATTTTGAACAGGAGTCTCTCTCGTTTAGTGTTGCATAAATCGCAAAAAGCTCTTAAACACCCCATTGTTCATCATTTTGTCAGTGTTGTTATTTACAGGAGCATTATTGCCTTCCTAATGTATATTATCCTAGTAATTGATTGACGGTATCTCAATGGTCTCATGTGCTCCATTGCTTATCTCAAAATTTTCAGATGTCATTCTTAAATACTGCCACAAAACAAGGGTTAATTAAAGAAATTGACATGTAACATATTATCCTTATATTTTGACCGACCAATTAAATAACAAATAAGCTTAGGTAAGACACACTAGCGAATGATTTACTCGTCTCTCCCTTCCTAGTTCTAACCTCAGATCTCCGCCAGAAAACATATCCCTAAGCTCTGATAACAACTGTGATGCCCCCAAAATAGGTCTACACAACCCATTATGGGTCGTCAAAATACACACTACAGAATCCAAATACAAACTTCATTAATATAATTGTCGTACAAAATACGACAACACATAAGCTGTGAGTTTTAATACAAATATTGTCTCGTAGACAATATCCAAACTCAAATAAATTTCTCATTACAATTATTATCATACTATTTCACAACATAGTGAGGACTACTATAATAATTATCTTGGACCATTACTCCACTCCCCGACTACTCCCAGCTACATTTTCACCTCCTAAGAAGAACAATGGAACCAAAAGAAAAATGGTGAGCTCAATTGTAAACACTCATATACATATAAACTCATATATATATATATATATATATATATATATATATATATACACACACACACACTACAATATATCAAGTTTTAACTGGTGGAAATGGAGTTTTCAAGTTTCAAAAGAAGTCTAAAGCCTTACTCGCGACACACTGTAAGATCCTTTCAAATTTGAAGCTTTTACTCGCTTATATATATATATATATATAAATTGTTTACTGCGATTAAAATATCTGTTTTAAGGTTGTGTTTGATAAAATTAGTTGGTAAGATCTGAATAGTTTAGACATCTGAATAATATAGAGTATCTAAATAGAATTGTATTTGAAAGAAAAAATGTTGTTTGATAATTACTTTTTTCAAAATGTTTGAATAACATGTTTTTACTATTTTAACCCTTGAAAAAAAAATAAAAACACACCTTCTTCTCCCTCCTCCCCCATCCCCGCTCCACCCCACGCCACCCATACTCCCTCCACTACAACAAAAAGGCTTATCAGCGACCGCACATCTGCGACCGCATATAGTCACAGATGGGTATCAACGACCGGATGCAGTCGCTAATCGTAGTCGCAGAAAATCTTGTCGGTAAAATGACATCAGCGACCAAGAATAGCGACCGCATTTTTAGCGACCGCAATCAGCGACCGCAATCAGCGACCTCAACTGTCGCTATTCTGACTCATGATGAGTCATGTGTCAGACGTGATGTGGCACACGTGTCAGCGACCGGTAATAGCGACCGCATGCAGTCGCTGAAGTAGAAGCACCTTACTAGGTCGCTAATACTGTATCAGCGACCGCGTGCGGTCGCTGACTTTGTTTTTTTTTTATAAATATTTTTCCTGTTTTATTGATTTCCCAAAAATAACCTGCTTTGTACCTGCTTTTTATCCCAACACACAGCAGTATATATAAGCATCCATCCATCCATGATAACTACTATATGATAAACATCCATCCATACATATAGTCCAAAGAATGAATCTAAATCAACACAACACAATATAATCGTAAACATCCATATAATAGAATCGTAAACCAATGCAGTCCAAAGATAAGTAGTTTAAAAGATTACAAGGCTTTAAAAATCTAAAAAACAAGTCTAACAAGGCTTTACAAATCTAACATGCATGACTGGTCTAGCTCTTCAAGGATCATTCAAATTAGTACCCTGTAATTAACAAAAGAATAAAACATATATGTTACATGTGTTGATACTGCTATGACTTGGGGAAAGCTAAATAATAGACAGTGCACGTAATGAAACATTAAAAGTACCTGGTCGCCACCCTGATGCTGTGATGCTGCTGCTTCCACCACTGCCTTCGCCAAGTCATTAGGATTCAGAGAATGCAGATGCCCGCCCAGTATAAGAAGAAGATCACGATTTTGACAGATCGCTCTCACACAGTCAGCAGGAGTATGATAGGCTGGATGACCTGATGACTGTGTAGACTGGGTAGTAGAGCTGCCTGTGCCACTGATGGTCGGGCGTCGTCTTTGTCCTTGGCCTTTAACATAATTTTTCTTCACGACGGACGCCCTCTCCCACAATTCTTGATCAATCGCCGGACGCGGGGTGCCTTCAGGATAGCGCTCGTTCATTAAGCCCTTATAAATGTCCTGTCAGAAGGTCAACAAATAAATAGTTAAAAATAAATACGAAATGCTAAAAAACATGACTATAATATGTTTAAAGTTAACTTATTACCGCTATCTGAACAGCATCAGGCAGACCATCACGGGTGGCCACATACACATCCAACCAATTGATAGGTTGACCTTGAGACTCAGACTCCTACAGTTCATGTTCTCATATTAATATGTAAACATATGATATTTTAGCTACAAAACATGACTGTAAACATAAAGACAAATAACTAAGCCAATAAGCTTGTTATACATACGTACCCTAGCAGCAATATGTTGCAGCTGAGATATATTGCCTCCCTTGTACGTGCCTTTTGCCTTTTCGCCTTCAGATACACCTGAGGATCTGTTCGAGGCGGCAGTCTTACGTCTCTTGACCTAGTTCTCAGCTCTCCACTGCTCACACATCTGCACCCATATGGGATGTGCGCACCACCAGGGGCAATGCTCATGCATATACTGCTCACCCTATCCTGGATGGTCAATCTCAGCATTGTGCAGGGCTTTCTGTCGTTCTTTGTTTAGATTATCTTTAGTCCGGACGGCGCACTTCTGCCAGAACAGTGCCTGAATAACTGATGCATGTGCGTCGTCCCATCTATACCGCTTCTGGAAATAAAATAACAATAATAATATTAAAACTATTATATTACCATAATCCAACATTACTAAACTATTAGTTGATTAACTATGTATTATCTATCAGAGTGATTAAATAAATATACCTGAAATTCAGCCCAAACTGCATCCTTATGGGCGAGAGGTGTGCTCGCCCATGTAATCACTGGCGTAGGCCAGTTCTGTAAGCATAATTGTGAAATGCACTTCACAATTTTACTATCTTGAAAATCACTACAATATACAATAATTTACATTAAAATATATTTATAACAATGGAAATATTATACCCTTATATATACACGATGTTTAACTTACGTGCTTTCTGGAGGAGGACGGATCTGTATAAGAATGCGATCATCCGGATTAGCCGGGGCCTTCGGCACATGATTAGGGCCCCGACCCAACCCGCGCTTTCGTGCAACAGGTTCAGAAGACATCTATAAATAAAAAAAATTAGGATGTTAGTATGAAATTATGAATGACAATTAATTGTATGAAATAGTTAACTACGATTACCATAAGTGAAAGGTACATAAACATGACTGCAAAATAGTTAACAACAACAACTACAAATGATATAGTTAAGGATATAGAGAACATTCCTATATAGAGAACATAAATGAAAGGTACATAATTATGAACTAAACATGAACATGAACATAAACATACATTTTGTACAATTAAAACTAAACATACATTTTAATGAAAATCGTTGTCTGATGAGTCAGAATCATTTTGTACAAGTATCGGAGATTCATAGCCATCTTCTTCAGATTCTGTGTCAGTGTCAATCAATAACTCTTCCTTAATATCACTGTCATCTTGCACAATAACTGTCTCGGGATCCAATTCATCAGGTTCATCTCCACCCTCTAACTGGATTACATCATTGTTGTCCTCTATATTTATTATAGGAGGTCTCTGAAGCATTTTCTCTTGGTAGAAATCCCCGTCTATTACTTGGACACGACTACGCGCGGGAGTATGAATTACAACTTGCCAATCTGTAGGCGGTCTATCCCTTTTCCTAACTGGACTAGGAGTGTAGTATACTTGTATTGTTTGAGTTGGTAATACAAACGGTTCGTTGGAGTACGCAGACCTATGGAGGTCAATATCGACGATTCCATGTCTGTCAACACGTATCCCTTTTTCTAAATCAAACCAATAGCACTTGAACAAGTGAATATGACCCCCGTACGTGCCCTTGTACGACAACTCTACGATTTCCTCCAACTCCCCATAAAAGGCACGACCAAGCTCATTGTAACAATATCCTTGGACACACACTCCAGAGTTCGTTGTTCTTTTACCGTGCCCATATGCTTTTGTGTGAAATTCACAACCATTTATTTTGTAACCATTGCGGGTGACTTGGTCCCTGTCTAGTCCCATAGCTAGGACTTGTATTAGCCGGAATCGTTGATCCCTTAGTCAAAGCCTACAAAAACTCCATCTTATTAAATGAAGTCATAGTTAACATGGAGTATATATATATATATATATATATATATATATATATATATATATATTACGTGCTTAAAAATTGAACTTAGTTTGTCCTTTAGCCAAAGTGCAAAGTTTTTATCCCGATTGATTTGAATATCTTTATCAGTTATGCCGGGATGCTTCACTTTTAACTCGTCATCGTACAATCTATACCATGTTATAAACATTAACATATTGGAATAAATTGTCAACTTAAAAGATAAATTATCAAGTTTACATGTGTACCTCACAAATTCGTCAATCTCCTCGCAATTGAGAAGAATGTAAGTATGTGCAGCATGTAATTCTTGCTCAGAGAGGAATATGCGCTTCCCTTTTCCATAACCCATGTGCACACATCTTCAACTTGCTTTTTGGACAATGTGTACCTTGCATGCGGTTTGACAATCTTACCATAAGGAGATTCGTAAAGTTCTAATCCGGGACGCTTACAAATATCTTTCATGTCCAAACGTGCCTTATCGTTATCTTTTGTCTTCCCCGTAACATTCATCACAGTGTTAAACACATTGTTAAACACATTCTTCTCAATATGCATTACATCTAGATTATGACGAATCAAATTTGTAGACCAATAAGGCAGTTCCCAAAAGATGCTTCTCCGAACCCAGTTATGAGATTCGCCAAACCCATTGATTATATTTGTGGCATCAACCTTACCAAATGGGATAACCGGCAATCTCATCACACGATCTCGCATCTCCGTTCCCGAAAATTGCGGTGTAGGCATATCATTGTCTACTTTCCCTTTCCTGAAGTGTTCTCTATTTCTTCAAAATGGGTGATCTACCGGTAAGAACCGACGATGATAGTCAAACCAACAAGGCTTTCGACCTTTTGATAGATTAAACAACTTTGTATGCTCCATACAATACGGACAAGCCAACTTCCCGTGTGTACTCCATCCAGCTAACATACAATAAGCTGGGAAGTCACTTATAGTCCACATAACCGCTGCCCTAAGGTTGAAATTTGTTTTCGTTGCAACATCCCAAGTCTGTACTCCATCCTCCCACAATACCTTCAACTCGTCTATAAGAGGTCTCAAGTAAACATCTAAGTTCTTTCCAGGACTCTTAGGACCAGGAACCATGAGTGAAAGAAACAAGTATGGCTGTTTCATACACATCCAAGGAGGCAAGTTGTACGGAGTAACAATCACAGGCCAACATGAGTACGGAACAGCTGAGTGGCCAAACGGATTGAAACCATCGGTGGACAATCCAAGCCTCACATTTCTAGGATCCAATGCAAATCCAGGATGTGCTAAGTTGAAATCTTTCCAAGCCTTCCCATCTGCGGGATGATTTAGTTCTCCATCTTTAGCTGGAGATTTCGCATGCCAACTCATATGTTCAGCTGTTCTTGAAGACATGTACAATCTTTTTAGCCGATGTGTTATTGGAAAATACCTTAGAATCTTAAACGGTATACTTGATTTTTTTGTAGTCACACCCTCTTTATTAGGCCTAAACCGATCATGACTGCAAAATGTGCACCTTGTCATCTGTTCATTTTCCTTATAAAACAACATGCAATCGTTGGGACATGCATCGATCTTTTGGTATCCAAGACCCAACTTCTTCACCATTTTCTTACAAAAGTAATAGTTACCAGGTAATTTCTCACCGTCAGGCAACATACTCTTAATGGCCTTCAAGAGCGACTCAAAACACTCATGGCTCATGTTGTGATCAGCCTTGATGTTAAGTAATGTCGCCACTGCAGACAATGTAGTGTGTTTGGTGCAACCATGCCACAATGGCTCGCTACCCTCGTTTAACAACTTAAAGAAGTCTTTGGCATCAGAATTCATAGGTTGTTCTCTGTCTTGCTCCCAATCAAAATCTGGCCCTGCAATATCATGAACCATTTCATTCATACGATGAGTACTACTGCCAGAATTGTGTACTTGTGTGATGCCACCATCTCTTCTCTGCCCATGTGCCCACCAGCATTCTTCGTAATTTCTCATGAACCCAGAAACAAGTAAATGATAGTTTATCATGTCTCTATCCATATAATTTACATTCTTACACTTCAAACATGGACATCGTATCTGCGACTTACCATTCATACATTCCGAGTGACTATACACATACTCCAAAAACACTTGGCAACCAGCTCTAAATTCAGCTGTAGCACCTATCTGGGCACTTGACTTTCGTCGTGTCATCCAACTACGGTCTAAATAGAGGTCCATGATTGCACGGTACCTATGTTGACATGAATTTATTGTATTCCCTTGTTAGAGATTTACAATTCAGCTCAATCCCATTTATGATGCTTATAAATACATATAGATGTATATATACATATATAACATGAGTGTGCATCATATATGATTATTCGGGAATTGAACAAGGATACATGCCAAAACAAATTTACACCGCTTGAGATCGACTACCCAAAGGCATGGTATATTGTTATGGATCTTAAATTAGAGTATGGTCTTATGTCATCCTACATATTTTAACTAACACCAACCTAAAGCCAATAGATTCATAGGGGTAGAATATGAATCATTACATCATGTATGGTCTGCATATGCTGCGTATATCAAGATTGCAAAAGAAGGCATACTATTAGTCCCTTAATGTGGGACTATTAGTCCTATTAGTCCCTTATGTGGGATATATCTTGCTTTAAGTACGGTTCTAACGTATGTTTCAGTTTCCAAGTGAATGAGATGTTGGACCACCACTGTGAGTTATTTAAATAAAAAAGTTTCAAGCGCTGCGTGTACATTTCTTCATAATTGAAGATGGCTCTAGTAAGGTTTATATTCTTGAATAATTGCTTGTGATGGGTGGGTTGACTGATACGTCTGTCATCTACAATTTTTATGGTTTTTTCAATATATCTGATCTCCTATAATTGCAAGAAATATAGTAGAAGTTGCATAATAGTGGTCAATGCACTTGCAATACAAGTAATCAACCGTGAAGAGTGTTTTGCCAAAGAAAAGTGGCCCTTTTGTCAACAAGTATTTTCTCCTCATTGTTTTCTTTTTTGTTATTCAATCCAACCCTTTTGTCACTTCAAATTCCATTGCACCCGACGAACATAGTTCCTTTAAGGAGGAGTTGAGTTCCTCTTATGCCTTACTAAATTTATACTCTCTCTTTGCCTCAAAATGATAATCCACCATCAAAAGTCAAATATTTAGAAAGTTAATGTTTTCAACATTAACATAACCAATTGTCAACATCATAATCAAACAATGATGAATGAAGCACATTAATTTTAACAGTAGCCTCATTTTTGGACATCATAAAGGAGAAATTGAAGTCCAATTTTCAGACAGAGAAAGTATAACTTCTGTTCATCTTTCAATTTAATCAGTAACTAGTATGCAATTATTTCCACCCACAAGCAATGATTTTTAAATACGGTAATATTACACAGGAAACATCAATTTTAAGAAAGAATAGTAATTTAGAAACCTTAAAATGAAACATTAAGCTCACACAAACTATCAATTAGGGGTTCAAATCCAATCATTTTTATTTACAGTTAATACTTCAACCTCATACACTCTTACCATTCAATCAGCATTAACAGATAGTTTAATTTAGGGATTAATTGGGGGTTACCGGTGGTGGTGCAGCAGTGGTGCGGCAGTGGTGCGACAGTGGTGCAGCGGTGGCGCGGTGGTGGTCGGCAGTGGTCAGCAATGGTCGGCAGTCTCCCTCCCTCTTCTCTTCTCCCCTTACTCCCTCTTCTCCCTCGTCTGTATTCCCTCTTTTCTTTATTTTCTGTACTGATCGAGCGAACCTGAATCTGATTAAGTTTATTAGCATCAGCGACCGCCATCCGCGACCACATGCGGTCGCTACTTTTTAATGATGTGGACATATCAGCGACCGCATGTGGTCGCTGATACAGATTGGTCGCCGCGCCAAAGTTTCGCACCAAATTTTAGGAGGGAAATTATTCTCAGCGACCGATCAGCGACGGCATGCGGTCGCTGATATATACTAGCGACGAGAATCCTTAACGGTCGCAGATATCGGTTGCTAGTACTATTATCAGCGACCAGATAGTGCGGTCGCTAATATCATTGGTCGCAGATGGCCATTTTTCTTGTAGTGCTCCTCCCTCGCCCCACCCCCATCCTCCCTCCTCCCTCCTCCCTCCTCCCTCCTCCCCCATCCCCCATCCCCATCCCCATCCCCGTCCCACCTCCTCCCTCGCCCCACCCCCATCACATGTCTTCAAATGGGTATAAATCAAATTTACAGATAGACACAAAAATAGTAGAAAAAACAAAATGAATATCTATATTTATCGAGAGAGAATGTGACGCCCCCAAAAAAGGTATACACAACCCATTCTGAGTCGCCAAATATATGGTACATAATTTAAATACAAACTTAATTTATACAACTGTCTTGCAAAATACGACAAAATATAAGCTGAGAGTTTTAACACGAATATTGTCTCGTAGACAATATCCAAACTCAAATGGAATCATCATTATAATTATTATTACACTATTTTATAAAATAGTGAGGACTACTACAACCATCTCTCGGACCGTCACTTCATTTCCCGACTAGTCCCAACTATGTTTTCATTTCCTAAAAAGAACAATGAAAGTAAAGGGTGAGCTCAACTAGCCTAATAAAGAATATTATGACTAAGATAATGCAGAATAAATTATTGTTAGCCTTCAACATTGTAAAATTGATATAATACAATAAACAACAAGTTTAACTACAACGGAACAAGCAATTTATTAGAAAAGTCAAGTAGATCATAATATCTACTATCTTCTATGATTTAAAAGTTCATCATCAATATTTTATTGTTGTAACACAGCTCAATAAATAATTCACATCATCGAATTATCTATGCACTACGGGCCAATGTTATTTGTTAATATCACCAGTAGTCATGATCATGCCAACAATTGTCCATCAATGCACTACGGGCTAATGAGGACTTTTACCACATCATTTGTAACATTACAGGCCATGATTATACCGATACATAATTTATGGTCATAATCATACCAATCAGCAGTCTATCTATGCACTACGGGCTAAAGATGACTTTTATCACAATATAAGCATGAGGATGATGACAATGATATAAGAATTCAATTAAGTGAGAGCAAAGATAAATTTTAAAGATTTATAAATCAATTTATCCAGAGTTCTAGAATGTCTAAATTGTCAACATAATAACTGCTTTGTGGAGTAAAATTCAAGAATAATATTCATGTATCAAAAATAATTTGGACATAAAAAAAATCAATTTTTGACGTGAATAGTGCTCCGGGTGAATAGTACCTGAGTGAATAGTACCCTGTGAATAGTACTTTGTGAATAGTACCCCGACATGAAAATATTAAAATTTAACAAGAATGTTCAAAAAAATATTTATGTGAAACGATACTAGATGAAGCGCGAATTTCAAGGATATTCTACTAATTTCAAGGAGTACATAAACAATACTTATCAAAATAAGTGTAGAATTAGAATATGAAACGAAATAATATTACTTACATACTACAGAGTGTGGAAGAAAATATTATTTCTTATGAATATTGAACAAAAATAATATCCCTTATCTTAAAAGGAGAGTATTTCTGACTGGTATAACGGGGATATTCTTGATAAAAACTTGTACTATTTTCTACACTCAAAGCTTCCTTAAACTCAAAAGAAATACGCTCAATATTATAGAAGAAGAATTCTCTAATTCTTGTGAGACCCCAGATTTTATGAATAAATATTTAATTTTTTCTCAAAATAATTTTTTTTTATATTATGGTGTGGATTTGATATAATAGTTATGGGTAGTATTTATAAATTTTGCAAAGTATGCAAGTTGTCATATAATATTCGATTGGTTGGGGAATATTCGTTTTAACAGAGAATATTCATACAACGACACAATCATTGGTGGACCCCACAACGGAATTATTGTCGGATTGAGAAAACGATAAAAATATTTTATTAAAAATAACGGCGGAAGTTTTACCATTGTTACTGTTGAACTACTCTGTAGTAAAAGTACAGTAATATGCGTGGTTGCATAGTAGCACACGGTATTGATTATTGATGCTTACGTGAGAATTCACTTAGTTTTGCTTATTATTTGGATTCCTATTTTGCCCATTTTTCAAAAGAATCGGTAGAAATTTTTTAATAAGGGTGGGGCCCACAGGTGGGGGCCATATATGGGGCCCACATGTGAAGTATGAAACCTGAAAATAGGGGTGGGAGAAAGTTTACGTAAATGAGGGGTAAAATATAAGAGTATGTAATGTGTGTGTGTGTATATATATATATATATAATGTGAGTGGAAAGTGGTGGAAAAGTGATAGTATGAGAGTGATGGGTGTAAGATGTGTGTGTGTGATAGTGATGTGTGTATTTGTAGTGTTAGTGGAGGATGTTGGAAAAGGAAGAGTGTATTATTTATATATTATATATGGTGTGAATAATTATATATATTTATAATGGGTGTGGTAAGTGGTGAATGTGGTGGATGGTGATATGTTGGTGGAGGAAACATGCGGGGCGATGTTGGAAGAAAAAAACAATGAATGGGGATGGAGGGAAGAAGAATGAGATGGGAGAAAGAAAGAATTGGACGGAAGGTGTATTATTATGTATATTATATTATATATATATATAGGTAAGTTTGAAAAATTGGGTAGAGGGAGTAAGATGGATAATCACGGGTCTTCCACCCGTGATTTTTTTTTTTGCACATGTTATATATAATATATATATATATATATAATATATTATATTTTATTTAAAAGATTTTGCTTTAATTATGGACCGTCCGATTAAAGTAAATCAATCTGGACCGTTCATTAGTTAGTTACTATGCAGTCCATTTTCCTATAAATAGAAACTCATTCCTTCATTATTTCTTACGAATTCACTGAAACTCTGGAGAGAAAAATTATAGAGAAGCTATAGAAAAGTATCCTGCTCCTTCTCTACTCTTATATTCAGTTTATTTTACGGTAAGGGGTGTTATTCTTTCTTATTCATGAAGAGAACTGTTGTTATTCTATTTCTTATTATTCTGTTGGAATAACCTGTATACGCGGTCTACCCTATACTTGGTGACATTCTTCTATTATTCTGTTGGAACATCCTGTCTGTGTGTTTTACACCGGACCTGGTTCCGTTTTTATTATTATTCTGTTGGAACATCCTGTCTGTGTGTTTTACACCGGACCTGGTTCCGTCTTGTTATTATTCTGTTGGAACATCCTGTCTGTGTATTTTACACCGGACCTGGTTCCGTCTTTATTATTATTCTGTCGGAATATCCTGTCTGTGCGGTTACGCCGGACCTGGTTCCATTATTTATTATTCTGTCGGAATATCCTGTCTGTGCATTTACGCCGGACCTGGTTCTATTATTTATTATTCTGTTGGAATAACCTGTCTGTGCGGTCTATCGCATGCATGGTGATTTCTTTTGTTATTCCATTCTTTATTATACTCAGTTGGTTAAGTTTTGACTTCTATACTCCATGAAATTTGTGGAATATCCTTGATAATTGCGTTTCATCCAGTATTTTTTTTCATGAAAATATTCTTCTAAGCATTCTTGAATTTTACTCCACAAAGCAATATCATGTTGACAATTTGGACGTTGTTAATTCTTGGATAAATTAATTCTTGAACTTGTTTTATTGAATTCTTATATCATTGTCATCATCCTCATGTTTATATTATGTTGAAAGTCATCTGTGGCCTGTAGTGCATAGATGGACTTGGTATGATTATGACCAGGGATTATTCGGTGTAATCATGACTGTAATGTTACAAATGATGTGAAAAAGGTCCTCATTGGCCCGTAGTGCATTGATGGACAGTTTTTGGTATGATTATGGCTATGGATTCTCTTTGGCCGTAGTGCAGAGATGAATTGTTTTATGGCATGATCATGACCGTTGATGAAAACATGATTATCTTTAGCCGTAGTGCATGGATAATTCGTGGTCGTGATACTAAAGAATATCCTTGGCCGTAGTGCAGGGGTGATTCGATGATGTGGATTATTTATTAAGCTGAGTCTCAGCGATAAAAGTGTTGAAAAACCTTTTAAATCATAAAAGATAGTAGATTTTATTCTCTACTTGACTCTTTTAATGGATTGCTTGTTCCGCTGCAGTTAAACTTGATGTCTATTGTATTTTATCAGTTTAATATTGTTGAAGACTAATGACAATTTATTCTACATTATCTTAGTCATAATATTTCTTACTGGGCTAGTTGAGCTCACCCTTTCTTTCACTGTTCTCTTCAGGAAATGAGAACGTAGCTGGGGCAAGTCGGGGAACGGAGTGATGGTCCGAATGATAGTATTAGTTAGTAGTCCTCACTATTCTATGTAATAGTGTGTTAATAAATGTAATGAGGACTCCTTTTGAGTATGAATACTCTCTAGAAAATAATATTTGTATTCAAACTCACAGTTTATGTTTTGTCGTATTGTACACGACAGTTGTATTAGTAAGTTGTATTTGGATTTATGTACCATGTAAGTGGCGACCCAAGATGGGTGACGTATACCTAATTTTGGGGGCGTCACAATTCTGGTGTGATTTTTGAAAGTAGTATGCACACAAGCCAATCATGTTTGATGATAAAGCATATACTTTGTAACAATCTTATTCATTTATTAATAAAAAGTATTAATTTATTAAAAGCTTTTAATTATCTACATGATGATATTTTATAATATGTGATAAACACATAGTTTTAAGCAATGATTTTAGAATAATGATTATGATCATTCTAATGAGATCTAAATTCTTAGAAAGCTTAAAACGAAAATAGTTCTCAATCGTTGGATTACTAAATTGGGGATTAGTGAATCCGGATAGATTAGTACATACGTTGCTTGCTCATTAGATGAGGATGATTGATCTCGTGATCATTTGTGTGGAGACACTAAAGTAAGTATGTAGATGCTTATTGAAGAATAAGTATACTGAACGTGGCTCACTTAGGAATACCTAATGGAGTTTTACTTGCCTGTCAATAGAAATTTCTGTAGTGATAATAGTACAAGTGATCCTTGGACTTGAGATTATCATAGTATCTTGTGTGTGATGAATTATACTTTGACTTATTCCTTAAGACCCTTAAGGTATATCAAAGGGTATGCTTGGGTATAATAAGTTGTACATGGAGATAATGTATGATCAATAAAGAATCTACCGCTTCTAGTCACTACAAGAAATCACACATTTTATGACGAATTTTTTGTCACGCACAAATTTTTATCACAATTTGTTAATTAATAATTACAAATTCATAATCGTCACTAAAACTTTTATTTTTGTGATGACCTTTAATTTTGTTACTATTAATCATTTATATCGTCACTAATTTACACATTTGATGACGATTAAGAAAATTTCGTCACAAGTTATTTTGGAGGTAGAATTTCGCACCAAAATTTTGGAGGGAAACCTTTTAGTGACATTTTGTAATAATTGATGACAGTATTTATTGTCACTAAATATTTCTTTCGATGACAACATAATAGTTTGTCATTAATTATTTATAAAATTTAGTGACAATGTGCTTTCGTCACTAATGTTCACATTTAGTGACGCCAAATACAAATTCATCACAATTTTATTTGGAGGCAAAATTATTTTTGAAGGGATATTTTTTAAAGACGGAAAATAATAATTTATGACAATTTGTATTGTCATAAATACCAATTTTATATGACGAGATAATAGTTTGTCACTAATTAGATGAGTGGATAAGTGACAAAAATGATTCGTCATAAATTCTTATATTTAGTGACAAAGTACGTAATATCGTCACAATTTTATTTGGAGGCAAAAATTTTCTGAAAAATTTTGGAGGGAAATTTTTTAAAGACGAAAAAATAATAATTTATGACAATTTGTATTGTCATAAATACCAATTTTATATGACGAGATAATAGTGCGTCACTAATTAGTTGCGTGGATAAGTGATAACAATGGTTCATCATAAATTATTATATTTAGTGACAAAGTACGTAATATCGTCATAATTTGAATTGGAGACAAAAAAATTCTAAAAAAATTTGGAGGAAAATTTTTTAAAGACGAAAAAAATAATAATTTATAAAAATTTATATTGTCATAAATACCAATTTTATATGACGGGATAATAATGCGTTACTAATTAGATGCGTTGATAAGTGACAAAAATGATTCGTTATAAATTCTTATATTTAGTGACAAAGTACGTAATAACATCACAATTTGATTTAGAGGCAAAAAAAATTTAAAAATTTTGGAGACAAATTTTATAAAGACGAAAAATTAATAAATTATGATAATTTTTTTTGTCACAAATATCAATTTAATACAATGAGATAATAGTGCGTCAATGAGTGAATAGAATATGTATAGACTAAATGTGATACAATAATGGTAGAGACATCTTTAGGATACTAGGTTCTAGGTTTAAAAATAGTCAATATAATTATAAAAGTTAAAATTTGTCAAATAAAATGCTACGTTGAGTGAATTAAAATAAAAAATCAGTTAAATTATTTACAAAGTTTAGTGATACATTTTTATTCCTGATTTATCAATAAATTTGGTTTAATTTTATTGAATGACTTAATAATATACTATTATTTAAATAAACTAGATTTCTTAGTAAAAAAAAAATATGAATAGATTACATTTAGTGAATAATAATAATAATAATAATAATAATAATAAATATCTAAATATTGAATAAAATATTATTGTAATAGATTTTTCTTCCTACCTATGAGTCTATGACAGCACTCCCAAACGCGGCACCGACATTGAGATTTTGACCTAATTTTTTCACATCTAGAGTTTTTTTTCCTAATACGCATAATATCCCAAATTCCCAATATGAATAGGCATTGCCTCTCCCTCATAAATTACTCCAAATACAAACAAAACCCTCATTATCGCAATTCCCCAAATAATAGTTTAGACGAAAAAATCTCTCATAGCGTTTAGAATCAATCCAGAAGAAAATTATCTTAAATTAGGGTTGTGGTTGATTGTAAAAGTAAACAAGAATCAGAAATATGGTAGCAGAAGCTAATATTTCGTGTTGGACAGAGCCTTTCTATTCAGTACATCGCCGACGCCGTTTCGATTGGTCCAGGGCTCTTCGACGTCTCCACGCCGTTGACATCCAAGGGTTTTCTTGATGGTCGTGCTTCTGAATCTGTGTCCATCGAAATCGCTCGTTCTGAATCGGTATGTTTTTAGTTTCTTATCCCTCTTTTATGTGATTATGAATTTGGTTTCGAGTATATATCTATTATCTAGATTACAGGTAAGACTTAGGATTTTTGTATCCGTTGTTATTGACTTGGATTTGGTGATTAATTTGATCGATTGATATGGATTATTGGCTTTTCATATGTGTGTTAAAATCTGGGAAATTAGAATATATTCTGCCTAAAGGTGTTTCACAACAGATTATATTGGGAAATTAGAATATATAATTATCAAATCTAATATGTAACTGACATGTCTAGGTTTCTCATAATCTATTTATTAGAGCTTTCACAAGGAATATTCAGTTCAGAGTAAAGAAAAACTATTGATGTTGTGTTATATTACAATTAATTTGAATTTACATTAGTTTTATTTTTCTCATATTTTAATTAAAGTATGATTTGATAGAAAAATATTTATGGTTGATGGTGAATGTTAATGAGCAGTATATCAAATAGGAAAGAATTCTTCTTCTTTTTTTAATGCACAACTGCTCATCTCAAGTTAAGTGTAATTTTTTATGAGTGTCTTCTCCAGTATTGAGTACTGGCCAGATCCACAGCGTGGTATAAAGGAAGCATATAGTGTACTTAAAATTGGTGGAAAAGCTTGCTTAATTGGCCCTGTCTACCTTACCTTTTGTTTGTCTCGTTTTTTTGCGGATGTGTGTATGTTTTTCTCTACAGAAGAAGAGTACATTGAGTGGTTTCAAAAGGCTGGTTTTAAAAATGTCTAACTCAAGAGAATAGGTGTGACGCCCCCAAAATAAGTATACATCACCCATTCTGAGTCGCCAAATACATGGTACAAAACTTAAATACACAACATGAGATGTGAGTTTTAATACAAATATTGTCTTCTAGACAATATTCAAACTCAAAATAAGTCCTCATTACAATTATTATCGCACTATTTCACAGAATAGTGAGGACTACTAATGCAACCATCTGGACCGTCAATCCATTCCCCGACTAGTCCCAGCTATATTCTTATTTCCTGAAGAGAATAGTGAAAGAAAGGGTGAGCTCAACTAGCCCAGCAAGAAATATTATGACTAATATAATGCAGAATAAATTATCCTTAGCCTTCAACAGTATAACAACTGATAGAATATAATAAACAACAAGTTTTAGATCAACAACTGCAGCGGAATAAACAATCCATTAGAATAGTCAAGTAGAGCATAAAACCTACTATCTTCTATGATTTAAAAGGTTTTTCATCACTTTTATCGCTGAGACTCAACAAAAAAATAATTAAAATCATCGAATCATCCCTGCACTACGGGCCAATAATATTATTTAGTATCACGACCACAAATTATCCATGCACTACGGGCCAAAGATAATCATGTTTTCATCAACGGTCATGATCATGTCATAAAACAATTCATCTTTGCACCCTTGGTCGAAGAGAATCCATGGTCATAATCATACCAAAAACTGTCCATCAATGCACTACGGGTCAATGAGGACTTTTACCACATCACTTGTAACATTACAGTCATGATTATACCGAATAATCCCTGATCATAATCATACCAAGTCAATTTATGTACTACAGGCCACATACAACTTTCAATAGAATATAAACACGAGGATGATGACAATGATATAAGAATTCAAGATTTATAATTTAATTTATCCAAAAATTATTAACGTTCAAATTGTCAACATAATACTGCTTTGTGGAGTAAAATTCAAGAATAATATTCCAACGAATATTTTGGACATAAAATGAATAATTTTTTTTTATGAATAGTATCCCAGGTGAATAGTAACCGAGTGAATATTATCTAGTAAATAGTAATTTCAGGAATAGTAACCCCGTGAATAGTACCCCGACATGAAACAGTTAAAACTTATCAAGAATGCTCAGAATAATATTTTCATGAAAAGATACTGGATGAAACGCAAATATCAAGGATATTTTACTAATTTCATGGAGTATAGAAGCCAAAATTTTAACAAAATAAGTATAAAATGAAGATCAAAACATGGATACAATCAATGATAGTAACCATAATAGACATCTGGGACGAAAAAGAGAACATTTCATTTTTTGGTGAATAGTGCCGTATTCGTGAATAGTATCGTATACGTGAATAGTGTCGTACACGTGAATAGTAACTCCGACACAAAAAGATAAAAATTCCACAATAAAACTCATATCAATAATTCGGCATAATGATATTGAAGAAAATAATATTATTTACGAAGAAAATAACATCCCTTATCTCAGAAGAATAGTACTTCTGGCTGGAATATCAGATACAATGCTGAAGGAAACTTGCACCGTATAGCAACAATCAAGATATCAAAATATTCACAAGAATACACTCGATAATATAGAGAGAAGATTTCAGTTTCTGGTGTAATTTTCAATTCTAGCATAAGCACTCTATTTATAGGAAAATGTTTAGAACACCAAAGCAGAAAATTTAATAAAATAATAATATTTTCAAAAAATTTCCTACGCACACTTGAAATCTGATTTCAGCATCTTTCACCAATCAGTGGGGCCCACCAACACACAAAACATGTTTTTCTCATTTAATGAAACAAAATCAATTCAGACCCAATATTCCGGAACTTCAATAATTCATAATAAATAACCCTTTTATCAAAAAAATTCGAATCTTATGTCCATTCTATAGGAAATTCAATTCTCTATAACTTTGTAAGTTTAAGTTTTTTCAAATTCCAAACGAAAAATGACCGAAATCCACACATAGGCGATTTTACAGACTATAATCAAATTTCAGTCAAAAATAGGGTTCACCAACACACAAAACATGTGTTAAACATTTTTTGTAACAAAAATACTCTTCCTCATTTATTCATATATCACACATTTATTGTAAAAATATCACCATTATTATATTATTAAAATATAATAATATATTTAAATGAATTATTTTATTAGAAAAGATAAAATATCAATTTTCAACAATTGTCAGTTTTCTAAAAATTCCTTCATTTACATCCACATAAAATAAATATTTTTCTTATCATATAAATCAATAATTAATTATTCACAAATAATATTACAGAATCATAATACTGACAATCAGGCCGTTCCCAAGAAAGAGGGGGCTTTCCAATAAGGATTTCTCCTTATTGGTGCGCAATTAGGTGACCAAACCTCTCATTAGACAAAATTTTCTAGACATTGCCAATAATGTTATCTAATAATATTATTAAAATAATATGATTTATTGATGTGATAAAGGAAATACTGTGCAGTGACAATTATTGAAACAACAATAATATAAAATATTAACGCAGCAATTATTGAATCAATAAAATAAAATATTAAACAGTAATTACTGTAACAATTGTTGAGTAGTGTCTTCTTACGTAAGAATTAATAATTGGTGCAATATCGTGTGCTAGTGTGCAACACCGCGTATTACTGTATTTTAACCACCGGGTATTCCAACAGTATTAACGGTAATAACTACGACGTTATTTATAAAATCTTGTGCTTGTCATTTTCTTCATCTAATCGCTTTCCGTTATGGGGTCCACACAAGGCTACGCCGTCGTACGAATATTCCCCGACAGTAAGAATATACTACGACCAAACGAATATTCCCCGACAACAAGAATATTTTATAACTACTTGCTTATTTAAGATATTTGCTAATTTTACCCATAACTTGCCACATTAATGAAATCAATCCTTACTATTTCAAAATAAAAAAATAGAGATAATTCAATTTCATTTATAAAAAGTTGGGGTCTTACAATAGGTCCAAAGTTGTACCGTGGTGTTCGCTGTCATGGATTGATCATGGGTTGCTCTGTCACAGGGGTGAAGCATATGCTAGGGGACTCTCCCCTACAGGTACCTAATTACATTGATTTTATATCTATTCTTGTACATAGGAAATGATGTATGAAATTTTTATTTTATATATATTGTTTGCTTTGTTGCTTCTTTTCGTGAGTTGCTCTCTTTTTTCTTTAAGATTTTTGGTAAACATGACACAATCTTCATTTATTGCAATTCATTTAAAGTTTCAATAAGGTGGTCATATGGTAAACCTTGTTTGAACCTGCTCGTTTTATGTAAGAAACGTCATTTTGGGACTCTGATCAATTATCCTTTTGAGAACAAAGGCTAATGCATAGTGATAGTTCTTCCTAATCTGTTAGGGGTCTTGCATAAATTTTTTTTCATTTGTTGTTTGGATAAAGTTTTGTACTACAATAGTTTTTGTAGCATAATTATATTTTGGATTGGGAATGTAAAGTATTCATCTTTATAAGCGAGTTAACAAATGTGACAAGGATGTTCAACTATGGGGTTTAGATTTGTTGCCAACTAACCCTCAGGCCTTAGCCCACTATCTCCTCAATTAATTTACTTCCACAATGTGTAAATTTCTGTGTTTGTTACCTTGTTAAAATAAGGAGTTGAGATATTACAAATTTAGAAATAACTTACACTTGTTCATTTTGCTGACAATCGAAAGCCATCTTGTTCTTGAATGCCAAGATTAATAAATGAGGCCGAATAGTTGGTTTACAAAATTTGAGACGCACTGAAATACATAGTATGGGATTTTGACGGCAAATACATATCAAATGAGAAGAAGTAAAACATAAGTACCTAACCATACATTATTCTAAAGTAAATTGGCAATGGCAAAGACGAAAAACAAATGCACAATTGGGATGAACAAGATTATAGGATGACTGTGAAGTCTTAAACTATCAAAATTTACCCTTCTTAATAATTGTCTCTTTGAAAGAAACCTTAATTTGGCACCCTATTATAAACAAATCTGAATATAGGATATCTAAAATGAAAAATATTGCGAACTACCTATGAAGAAGGATTTGCTCACCCAAAAAAATTATAAATACAATAGAGAAGCGTAAGACTGGTGTCTAACCTTCTAACTATTTTATGATACCCATGGCTTTCACTTTCTAAAGCTTAGTGGATACTCTGCTCGTCTTGCATCAAGTATGGATGACTGTTGAATGAAGTATTGTATAAAGTGTTCACAACTACTTTCAAAATTAAAATTAAGTATGAAATTGTCAAATATTTGGTTTAAAGCTTTCTTTCAGTAGTTTTTGTTGTTTTATTACAATTATTAAATCTATGTCTTGGCGCAGCTTGGTCCGAAAGCAGAGGACGTGGAGAAGCCAGTGAATCCATTTGTCTTTCTCTTGCGTTTCGTTCTTGGTGCAATGGCAGGAACTTGCTATGTGTTGGTTCCAATTTACATGTGGCTTAAGGATCACAGATTGTTCCAAACGGTAGGTGTGACGCCCCCAAAATAGGTATACAACACCCATTCTGAGTCGTCAAATACATGGTACAAAAAGCAAACTACAACTTCAATAATACAATTGTCGTGCAAAATACGATAACACATACTGTGAGTTTAAATACAAATATTGTCTTCTAGACAATATTCATACTCAAGTAAGTCCTCATTACAATTATTCAAACACTATTTTATAGAAATAGTGAGGACAACTAAACATCTTTCTAGAACCATCACTCCATACCCCGACTAGATCATGCTATGTTCTCACCTCCTGAGAAGAAAAATGGAACAAAAAGGAAAAGGGTGAGCTCAACTAGCCCAGTAAAGAATATTATGACTAAGATAATATACAACAAATTATCATTAGTCTTCAACAGGAAAAAATTTGATAAAATATAATAGACAACAAGTTTTAGATCAACAACTGCAGCGAAAACAGCAAACCATTAGAAGAGTCAAGTAGAGAATGAATTCTATTATCTTCTAAGATTTAAAAGTCCATCATCAATATTTTATCCCTGTAACATCAATTAATAATCATCTTTAATCAAATATTCATTTTTGCACTACAGGCCAAAGATATTCATTTGTATCACCAGTCAGTCATGTTCATCTCAACACCTGTTCATCTTTGCACTACAGGCCAAAGATATTCATCAGGTAATCATACATCTTTGCACTACATGCCAAAGTTATTCATCAGATAATCATACATCTTTGCACTACAGGCCAAATATATTTAATAATATCATCATTTAGGACTGAGGATGATGAAAAATATCTTAAAGAAAACGAATCCAGTGAGACAGAAGGACAAATAGTAGGGATTCGTATAACAGTTTATCCAAGATCAATAATACTTCATAATAATCAATTGTGAAGCAGAATTCAAAAATAAAGATCAAAACATGGATACAATCAAAGATAGTAACCATAATAGACATCTTGGACAAAAAGGGAAAATTTTATTTTTCGGTTAATAGTGCTGTATTCATGAATAGTGCCATATACGTGAATAGTGCCGTATACGTAAATAGTAATTCCGACAAAAAGTTTCAAATTTGATAAAAAAATTCATATCAATATTTCAGCATAATGATATTGAAGAAAATAATATCATTAAAGAAGAATATAACACCCCTTACCTCAAAATAACCGTACTTCTGACTGAATATCGGATATGAGGCTGAATGAAACTTGTGATGAATAGCAACTTTTAAAGTATCTAAATACTCACAAAATACACTCAATAATCTAGAGAGAGAAAGAGAGAAAATTTGTTTCTGGTGTGATTTTTAATTCTAACTTAGCCCTCTATTTATAGGAAAATGTTAGCACGCCGAAGCAGACTTAACCTGCAACCTGATGGCTTTACGTGCTATTATTCCCACCCACCACATTTGAATAAAAATTTCAGTACATTTCTTCACCAACCAAGAGTGGGGCCCACCAATTCTAGAATTTTTCACCAAAATGATAAATTTCGAAACTTCAACAATTTCTGAACCAGTCATCTCGTAAAATTCATAACAAATCATACGTTTATTTTTAACGGTTCAAAATTTGTGGACATATACTCAACTTATATATGTATAACATATCCAAATATTACCACGATCCAACGGTCGGATTAAAAATTATAACCCCCGCAAAATATCTCAAAAACGCTGATTTTTAATACTTCCATTCTGACAAAAATACTGATAAAAACCTCAATATTAACTCTTTCATTTTTAATCACAAAAATATATCCCTCGTATATATCCACATAAAATAAATATTTCCTTATTATATGAATCAATAATTAATTATTCACAAATAATATTACAGAATCACATTTATGACAACCAGGCCGTTCCTAGGAAAGAGAGGGTTTTCCAATAAGAATTTTTCCTTACTGGCGCGCAATTAGATGACCAAACCTCTCATTAGACAGAACTTTTTAGACATTGCCAATAATGTTATATAATAATATTATTCAAATAATATGAATTATTGATCTGATAATGGGAAATAATGTGCAGCAACAATTATTGAAACAACAATAATATAAAATATCAATGCAGCAATTATTGAATCAATAAAATAAAATATTGAACAGTAACTACTGTAACAATTATTGAGTAGTGTCTTCCTTCGTAAGAATCAATAATTCAAAAATACTGTGCAATCACGCGTATTACTGTATTTTAACCACCGGGTATTCCAACAGTATCAACGGTAACAACTACGCCGTTAATTATAAATAACTTATACTTGTCGTTTTTTTATCCAATCGCTTTTCGTTATGGGGCCCACACAAGGCTGCGCCGTCGTACGAATATTTCCCGACAACAAGAATAATCCACGACCAAACGAATATTCACCGACCAAAAATGAATATTTTATAACTAATTGTTTATTTAAAATATTTGCGCATTTTATCCATAACTAACCACATTAATCAAATCAACCCTTTCTATTTCAAAATAATAAATAGAGAAAATTTAATTTCATTTATTAATAAGCTGGGGTCTTACAACCTCCCCTCCTTATGAAATTTCGTCCTCGAAATTGACGTACGTACCTGGTGTTTCGAAAAGGTGAGGATACCTCGCTTTCATTTCTGATTCCAACTCCCAGGTCATTTCTTTAATAGCATGGTTTCTCCACAAAACCTTAACTTGTGGTATAACATTCGTGCGTAGAATATGCTCTTTTCTATCCAAGATCTTAACAGGTACCTCCTCGTACGTTAAATCTTCGGCTATCTCGTCTGGTTCTAACTCAATTATGTGGTTCGGGTCTTTCACATATTTACGAAGCACAGATATGTGAAAAACATTATGAACACGAGACATGCTTAGCGTTAAGGCGAGTCTATAGGCCACAGTTCTTACTCGATCGAGGATTTCAAATAAATCGAAGGTTTGAGTTTTCTTCTCTTCATCGACTTTTACTTCTAGAATAACACATTCTTGCACCTTCTTCTTTATATTCATCAGTTTCAAGTCTGTAGCTTGAGCGGCTTTAACGTTACCGATTAAAGTCGATTTTACTCGTATATCATCACGTGGGTCCCTAGAGTCATTAACTCTATCTCTATCATTTATAAATTATACAAAATAGGTCTTTGTGTTCAACAATATTGCACTTGTACTCGCGTACAATCTTCTACTCAACGCGTCATCTACCACGTTCGCTTTTCCAGGATGGTATGGTCAGAACAGGTTCTGAATGAGTCGCCTCTTGAGCTATTGGAAAATCTTCTCGCATTCCTCGCTCCATACGAATTTTGTATCTTTTTGAGTCAGCTAAGTTAACAGAGTAGTGATTCGAGAAAATTCTTCCACGAATCTCCGATAGTAGCCAGCTAAGCCCAGAAAGCTACGTTCTTTGGTCACCGACTTCGGTTGCTCTCAATTATGATTCATATCCCAATCTTGGATAACACGTCACAATGGTACCTATTGTTTTACCACCACACAAATATAGAGTCCCCTACGGAGAGTCTGGCTTTGGTGCATTCCAAAAAGGAAGTCACCAGATAGAGGCTCGGGTACCAACTTCTATAGTTGAGTTTTTAACTCCTGAAGTTCAATAGGAGCTATTCAATATGAGATTTTAGATATGGGTTTTGTATTGGGTTGAAGATCAATACAAAAATTCAATATCACGCTCTGGGTTAGGTCAGGAAATTCTTCAGGAAATACGTCAGGAAATTCACTAACAACAGAAATATCATTCAAATCTGACGTATTTTTGTTCAAGTCCATGGCATGGGCTAAGAAATCTTGACATCTATTTTTCAATAAACGAATGGCTTTATGGCTTGGTATGATAGCGATTGATTTTAGTGGTTTGGTTGCTTGAATTCGCATAACAGGTTTGTTAGGAATATGAAAACTAACAACCTTACGAAAACAATCAATTTTGGCATGATGAGTAGTTAACCAATCAATTCCTAAAATCACATCAAAAGCAAGTATCTTTAAAGAGATAAGGTCAACAGGTAATGTGATTGTGCCAACTTGGATTAAGCAAGATTTATAAACTGTAGATGTAATGAAAGTTTCTCCTAACGGAGTCTCCACAGATAGGTCAAAGTCTAATTTCTCCGGAGTCAAGTTTAAACGTTGAGCACAAGCAGGAGAGATAAAAGAATGGGTAGAACCGGTATCTAGTAAGGTATAAACTTCGCAAGAATTTATAATTAACTAGCCCGTTATACTTTCGTTCGGGTTCCTCGCGTTTTGGGCAGTCACGACAAACGCTATTTCAGAAACTGCCGACTTTGTTTTGTCCGTATTCGTCTTTGGTGTCACCGTCCCAGCTGGACTTGGTTTTGCTATAGTACAATCTCGAGCGATATGTCCTTCCTTTCCACAATTATAACATACCTTGAACTGTTGTGGGCAGTTTGGACTTATATGTCCCTCCTCTCCGCATCTGTAACATCTAACTGGCGGTCGTTCTCCTCCCCTAAAATTTGTTCCTGGTGCTAGTGCTGCTGTCGACGTCTTCCTGTCATCGTTAAATCTTCTCTTCTTGAAATTTCTACTTGACTTACCTCTCCTATTATCATGGCCACGATGACCACCCGAGTGGTTACCGCCTTTGTTCGTATTTTTTCCTCCTCGTTGGTTATCATCGCTCTGATGACTGCTGTCACCGTTATGACCCTGGTTGTGGTCCCTCGGTTGAACATACTCACTATCTCGCTCTAATAATTGAGCCCTGTTGACAACATCTGAATATAAAAAAAATTTATGAGAAGATATTGCTGAATCTCGGGTTTTAAACCTCTCAGAAACATCCTTATCATTCGTTCCTCATTTTCGACCAAATGAGGTGCAAATTTGGATAACTCTGTAAACTTCGCCTCGTACTGGGACACCGTCATGTTGTTTTGTTCCAGTCTAATAAACTCTACCTCCTTCATATGACGAATACTTTCAGGAAAATACTTGTCATTAAACAGTTTCTGAAACGTTTTCCAGGACATGTTGAGTGCGTCAGGCTGGATACGCTTCACAGACTCCCACCAGTAGTCTGTCTCACCGCGGAACATAAAGGTGGCGAATAGAACCTTCTGTTCTTCCGTGCATCCCAAGACATCGAATATCTTGGTAATTTGCTTGACCCACGTTTTCGCCATGATCGGATCCGGCTTTTCCTTAAATTCTGGTGGTTCCAATTCTTTAAACTGCTTGGCTGTGACAAATCGCGCGTTGCTATCACTTTCACCCGTATTTTGTACACGAGTCTCCCTCGTCTGATTTTGCATGAACTGTAAAAAGCACCTAAACATTCCATCATTCATCGTTTGCTCGGTAACGTTGTTTACAGGAGGAATATTGCCTTCCTGTTGCACGTTCTCCTGGGCGGTGATTAAAGGTGTCTTCACAGTCTCATTCACTCCATTGTTAACGTTCTCTGCTGTCATTCTCAAATACTGCCACAAAACAAGGGTTAATTGACATGTCACATATTATCCCTATATCTGACCGACCAAATAATTACCAAATAAATTTATTCAGGTCAGACTAGCGAAGGAATTTCTCGTCTCTTTCCTCCTAGTTCTTGTCTCACATCTCTCACATCTCAACCAGGGATCATATCCCTAAGCTCTGATACCAACTGTGACGCCCCCAAAATAGGTATACAACACCCATTTTGAGTCGCCAAATACATGGTACAAAAAGCAAACTACAACTTCAATAATACAATTGTCGTGCAAAATACGACAACACATTCTGTGAGTTTAAATACAAATATTGTCTTCTAGACAATATCCACACTCAAGTAAGTCCTCATTACAATTATTCAAACACTATTTTACAGAAATAGTGAGGACAACTAAACATCTTTCTAGAACCATCACTCCATACCCCGACTATATCCTGTTATGTTCTCACCTCCTGAGAAGAAAAATGGAACAAAAAGGAAAAGGGTGAGCTCAACTAGCCCAGTAAAGAATATTATGACTAAGATAATATACAACAAATTATCATTAGTCTTCAACAGGAAAAAATTTGATAAAATATAATAGACAACAAGTTTTAGATCAACAACTGCAGTGAAAACAGCAAACCATTAGAAGAGTCAAGTAGAGAATGAATTCTACTATCTTCTAAGATTTAAAAGTCCATCATCAATATTTTATCCCTATAACATCAATTAATAATCATCCTTAACCAAATATTCATCTTTACACTACAGGCCAAAGATATTCATTTGTATCACCAGTCAGTCATGTTCATCTCAACACCTGTTCATTTTTGCACTACAGGCCAAAGATATTAATCAGGTAATCATACATCTTTGCACTACAGGTCAAAGATATTTAGTAATATCATCATTTAGGACTAAGGATGATGAAAAATATCTTAAAGAAAATAAATTCAGTGAGACAGAAGGATAAATAGTAGGGATTCGTATAACAGTTTATCCAAGATCAATAATACTTCATAATAATCAATTGTGAAGCAGAATTCAAAAAAAAAGATCAAAACATGGATACAATCAAAGATAATAACCATAATAGACATCCTGGACAAAAAGAGAATTTTATTTTTCGATGAATAGTGCCGTATTCGTGAATAATGCCGTATACGTGAATAGTAACCCTGACACAAAAAGTTTCAAATTTAATAAAAAAACTCGTATCAATATTTCAGCATAATGATATTGAAAATAATATCATTTAAGAAGAATATAATACCCCTTACCTCAAAATAACCGTACATCTGACTGAATATCGGATATGAGGCTGAATGAAACTTGTGCTGAATAGCAACTTTCAAAGTATCTAAATACTCACAAAATACACTCAATAATCTAGAGAGAAAGAGAGAACTTGTTTCTGGTGTGATTTTCAATTCTAACTTTGCCCTCTATTTATAGGAAAATGTTAGCACGCCGAAGCAGACTTAACCTGCAACCTGATGGCTTTACCTGCTACTATTTTCACCCACCACATTTGAATAAAAATTTCAGCACATTTTTTCACCAACCAAGAGTGGGGGCCCACCAATTCTAAAATTTTTCACCAAAATGATAAATTTCGAAACTTCAACAATTTCTGAACCAGTCATCTCGTAAAATTCATAACAAATCATACGTTCATTTTTAACGGTTCAAAATTTGTGTACATATACTCAACTTATATATGTATAACATATCCAAATATTACCACGATCCAAAGGTCGGATTAAAAATTATAACCCCCGCAAAATATCTCAAAAACCCTGATTTTTAATACCTCCATTCCGACAAAAATACTGATAAAAACCTCAACATTAACTCCTTCATTTTTAACCACAAAAATATATCCCTCATTTATATCCACATAAAATAAATATTTCCTTATCATATGAATCAATAATTAATTATTCACAAATAATATTACAGAATCACATTTATGACAACCAGGCTGTTCCCAGGAAAGAGGGGGCTTTCCAATAAGAATTTCTCCTTACTGGCGCGCAATTAGATGACCAAACCTCTCCTTAGACAGAACTTTCTAGACATGGCCAATAATGTTATCTAATAATATTATTCAAATAATATGAATTATTGATCTGATAATGGAAAATAATGTGCAGCAACAATTATTGAAACAATAATAATATAAAATATCAATGCAGCAATTATTGAATCAATAAAATAAAATATTGAACAGTAACTACTGTAACAATTATTGAGTAGTGTCTTCCTTCGTAAAAATTAATAATTCAAAAATACTGTGCAATCACGCGTATTACTGTATTTTAACCACCGGGTATTCTAACAGTATTAACGATAACTACGCCGTTAATTATAAACAACTTATACTTGTCATTTTTTTATCCAATCGCTTTTCGTTATGGGGCCCACACAAGGCTGCACCGGCGTACGAATATTCCCCGACAACAAGAATATTTCACGACCAAACGAATATTCACCGACCAAAAATGAATATTTTATAACCAATTGCTTATTTGAAATATTTGCGCATTTTATCCATAACTAACCACATTAATCAAATCAACACTTTCTATTTCAAAATAATAAATAGAGGAAATTTAATTTCATTTATTAATAAGTTGGGGTCTTACAGTAGGCCTATTTGAAAAGCCAGAAGAAAATATGGAGGCAAGATGGTACAAAACTTCCATTATATCTCTCTGTGAGACTGCTTCACATGCCTGTCAAAGAGCCAAATTGGCCTTTCGGATGCACAAACATGCCATGTATTACCCAAGTATGCAACTATATAGCCTCAGAAAAGCTGTTGGAATAGTATTTCATGTTTGAGCTTAGTAACAATTTTGTGGCAATTTCTACGTACTTTAGGTTTACAATAATTTTGCAACTATTTTCAATTATTGTAATATATATTTTTCATCTTTAAGCAGAAGTTACTTTATCTATTTACTCTTTTCCTTTATTGTTGAATGTTTCTCTTAAAATTAAAGTTTTAGTCAGGTGCTACCTCCTGCTGTATACAAACTATATTGTCACTATTATATATTCATTTAGTCACAATAACTAATTGTCACTATTAATAACTCTTTGTGACGAGATGTATCGTCATCATAAGTATTCAATTAGTGACATTGAAAAATGTGTCCCAAAAAGTAACTCTTTGGTGACAAATTATTTTGTAATATTATTTACAATATGAAATGATAACGACATAATTGTCATGTTAAATATATTATTAGGTGACGAATTGTTCCGGCGTCATTTTTTGTTCTTATTTTTGGTGACTATAAACACAATAATATGACGAAAGAATAATCATAAATATGATAATATTGTCGTCATTAAAATTAGATTATTTAAATAGAGTATAACATATTTGTCACTAAAACAATATCATTTAATGACGAAAAAAGATTTGTCATTTAATGCATTAAGTTTTGATGACGAAACATAATATAGAGTGACGAAAGTTTCATTCAAATTGTGACGCTATTAACATCACTAAAAGTAATTAATTATAGTGACAATGGTGTAGATCGTCACCATAAGTTAAAACATTTAGTGACGACATCAAATATTGTCAAATAAACCTAATACCACGCTCATACGGTGACGGTCTTTGTGACGATTAACACTCGTCACCAAATATTTTAGTGACGAAAAATGAATTTTATGTGACAAATTTTAGCGTCATTTTTTGTGTGATTTCTTATAGTGAGTAAAAGAAGAGAAATGCCCTATATTATTCGATAAATGACAACTCAGTAGTCTTTGGATAAGGCAGAATAAAATTAGAAAGGAGTTTCTAATATGCATTATTTGGAGTTGTGCATTTAAGAATAGAAATACATATAATTAAATAAAATAAGACTTGACAGTAATTTCATGTCTTATATTTAATTGGGACATTGTATGATGGAAATATTGAATTGTAAAGTAACTATTTACTCAAAGGTTCTTTTATGATTATTGTTGAAATCTATATTATTTGAAAAGTCGTTAATCGCTAGGGAGGTTTATCCCTATTGTAGAATAAATATTTTTTATTTAAACAAATTAATTATTTAATTTATTTATTTAAATGAGATTAGAATTGTTCTAATTGATTTATTCACAACCGATTTAATATGGAGAACCTAAAGGGTAACACCATAAAAGAAAGAATAACTATTTAAGAAGTTAATGGTATAATCGTAAGTTAAGTATATTTAATTTAATCTATGATGATAGAATAAATTAAATAGCTTAATATTTATTATTTAATATTTTGAAAATATTAAATATAAATTAATAAGAGGAGTCTTATTATTTATTATTACTATTATTATTTTTTAATTTCTAAATGAGTTTAGGAATTAATTAATAAAAGTACTTTCAGATATCCTAATAAGATTAAGAGGCTAATTAATTAAAAGAGTTTAATTAATTATTCCTAATAAGATTGGGAGCCTAATTAATTACTTAAAATAAAACCCAAATCCTTAATTGTTAAGGAGGATTGCCTACATCTATAAATAAGAGGAGTCTTATTATGGGTGTAGAGTGGTTGTTGACTTTTTCACAACAGACGATTTCAATTGTTGGAGAGTATGCTCTTTTTTTATGAGAGATAGAAAAACTAGCGTTTTGCCAAACACCCATCTTCTTGAATCTTTCTTCTTCCTTGGTAGCCAAACACTTGGGTGGCTAACGTTGATCAAAGGAAGGAACCAAACCCGGTGGATTCAAGTAGAACGCGAAAAAGATTGGAGGTGAACTTGTACACGAGGAAGCTCAAATCTTCAAGGGTATGATTCTTGTTCTTCATATTTTCGTTTAATTAATAATTGTGCATAAAGGATGATCCGGATATATGGTTTGTAAAATTTTAAAACTCTGATTTTTCATGTTTTCGCTTACTTTGTGCAATTTGATTGCGTTCATGAATATTACAAACCTAACAGTGGTATCAAAGCCAAATCTTTATGTGAATTATTAATTGTTTTAATTTGATATGTATATTGATATGCGTTTAGAGAAATTTAATTGGGCATAATTTTGTTGTATAAAATTTAAATAAAAAAAAATCGTAAGCCTTCGCGAATCCTGTTAACTTGCTTAGGTGATTCAGGGTGGTCATGCTTACGTGACTAGGTGATTCACGGAAGTCAAGGGATATAGGGTGATACCTTTTAAAAGTTAAAGGATTCTTAGATCACATCCTAATATATATATTGAAAGTAGTATGCACACAAGCCAATCATGTTTGATGATAAAGCATATACTTTGTAACAATCTTATTTATTTATTAATAAAAAAATATTAATTTATTAAAAGCTTTTAATTATCTACATGATGTTGTTTTATAATATGTGATAAACCCATAGTTTTAAGCAATGCTTTTAGAATAATGATGATGATCATTCTAATGAGATCTAAATTCTTATAAAGCTTAAAATTAAAATAGTTCCCAATCATTGGATTACTAAATTGGGGATTAGTGAATCCGAATAGATTAGTATATACGTTGCTTGCTCATTGGATGAGGATGATTGATTTCATTATTATTTGTGTGGAGACACTAAAGCAAGTATGTAGGTGCTTATTGGAGAATAAGTTCACTGAACGTGGCTCGCTAAGAAATACCTAAAGGAGTTTTACTTGCATGTCAATAGGAATTCCTATAGTGATAGTAGTACAAGTGATCCTTGGACTTGAGATCATCATAGTATCTTGTGTATGATGAGTTATACTTTGACTTATTTCTTAAGACCCTTAGGATATATCAAAGGGTATGCTTGAGTATAATAAGTTGTACATGGAGATAATGTATGATCAATAAAGAATCTACCGCTTCTAGTAAAAGAAGATAAATGTCCTATGTGATTCGATAAATGACAACCCAGTAGTCCTTGGCCAAGGTAGAATAAAATTAGAAAGGAGTTTCTAATTTGGATTATTTGGAGTTGTGCATTTAAGAGTAGAAATAGATATAATTAAATAAAATAAGACTAGACAGTAATTTCATGTCTTATATTTAATTATGACATTGTATGGTGGAAGGATTGAATTGTACGGTACCTATTTACTCAAAGGTTCTTTTATGATTAATGTTAAAATCTATATTATCTGAAAAGTCGTTGATCGCTAGGAGGCTTATCTCTATTGTAGAATAAATATTATTTATTTAAATAAATTAATAGTTTAATTTATTTATTTAAATACGATTAGAATTGTTCTAATTGATTTATTCACATCCGATTTAATATGGAGAACCTAAAGGGTCACACCATAAAAGGAAGAATAATTATTTAAGAATTTAATGGCATAATTGTAATAATAAGTTAAGTATATTTAATTTAATCTATGGTGATAGAATAAATTAAATAACTTAATATTTATTATTTAATATTTTAGAAGTATTAAATATAAATTAATAAGAGGAGTCTTATTAATATTATTACTATTATTATTATTTAATTCCTAAAGGAGTTTGGATATTAATTAATAAAAGTACTCTCATATATTCCTAATAAGATTAGGAGGTAAATTAATTAAAAGATTTTAATTAATTATTCCTAATAAGATTAGGAGCCTAATTAATTAAAAGAATTTAATTAATTAAAATAAAACTCAATTCTTTAATTGTTAAGGAGAGTTGTCCACATTTATGAATAAGAGGAGTCTTATTATGGGTGGTGGTGGTTGACGTTTTCATCGAATACGTAATTCCAATAGTTGGGAGAGTAAGCTCTTTTTCTATAGAGATAGAAAACTAGGGTTTTGCCAAACACCCATCTTCTTGAATTTTTATTCTTCCTTGGTGGATCACTTCTAGAGGCCAAACATTTGGGTGACTAAATAGACAACACTTAAACCATAACGTTTTTTAAAAAAACGTTGTAGTTTTTTTTTACAACGTTTTTAAAAGAAAACGTTGTAGATATATATACAAAAACGTTATCTATTTAAAAAGGATTTTTTTTTGGTTTTGATTAGATAACGTTTTTTTTAAAACGTTGTCTATCAAGAAAAACACAAAGCTAAAAAAAACGCGGAAATGAAACAAGGAGCAAAAAAAAAAGACACGGAGCAAACCCACTTCAGCAGAACCCCTACCAGCTATTCAGATCTTCTTCGTCAAAAACTCACTTCTCGCAAGTCGCCTCACCGGAAGGTGAGGAAACCCGGTCTTCCGCATACGTCTCTCCCGCTGCTATGCGGATTAACCATCTCAGCACCATCATCGCTGTTAGCAAAAGACAATCAGGTATGAATCTAGAGTTTATTTTTTTCCCAATTTTGTTCATCTTTCTAAAAATCTCAGTCCTAACACAAACAAAACAGATCAAATTTCTCTCCTAATTTCTCAGCCCTAACACAAACAAACAGACCAAATTTCTCAATCTGGGGTTTTCTGTCCTCCACTTTCTGCCGTGTACGTCTCAAGTGGGTCAGGTTGCTTCGGTTAGGGTTTGTAGGGATTTGAGTACTGGTCGATCTCTAGGCTATGGTTATGTCAACTATAGCAATCCTCAAGATGGTCAGTTGTCTAGATTAACAAAAAAATATCGGTGCCGCAACACCAGTTCAAATATTTTGTTGGTTAAGTCGGCTTTTGTTGGTAGTTCAACCCCCAATTCACCTCATGTGCTTAGTTTTAGTGCAAGGAGAGCAGCGGAGGCATTACAGTTGAGGCAGAGCATCGAGTAAGTTGGATTAGTTGTTGAGTACTCATTTATTTAAGGAGTTTTTGTTGTTACATAAATTTATTTCTACATTACCCCTCATTTGTCATGTGAATTAATTTTCTTCTTTGGTTTCCTGTTATTACCTTTTCTAGTATTGTTGCAGGTGTGTTTAATATGAATGCATCCATTTTTTGGTTCTGATTTCTTCTTCAGCTATAATCATTAGTTTTGCTAGTCAAGATCGGCCAAAAAGCTATCGTTTTGAAGTACGGTGAGCTTTCTCTTTGACGATTATTATTTGTTTATGTATTTCTATATTTATAAGTGTATGCAAGAATGATTATTATTTATAGACAGGCTTACTGTGTAGCTTTTTCTAGAAATGATAGATTGCCTGTTATTACATTCAAAGATTGCCTGTTATTTTTCACATTCAAAGATTGCCTGTTATTTTTCATATTTATTCTTCTTTTCGGTAAAATTGTTTGATATGGGATTTTGATATGGTATTTTGAAACAATTGATGCAGAGAAAGGTGTGGCTGATTTCTGGCTCACTGCAATGAAAACTAATGAAATATTGGCTGAGGAGGTGCGATATTGATAATTCATAGACCTTAATACCTATGATTTACTCTGCTTATTTAAAAATGTTTTTCCCCCTAGCTAGAACTGTTTATGATTGTTGTTTTTCTAGATCTCTGAGCGTGATGAGGAGGCTCGATCTGAAGTATCTCAAGGATATCAAATGGTGCAGGTACTTTTGATATCAACTTGTAATTATGCGATTTTAGTTTACTAGGCCCATTACGCTTGGGTGGTGGAGCTTCTAATGTGTATATTTGTATGACAATGATATTCATAGACTATTTGTCCTTCGCCTTTTCATGACATCTGTTGGTTCTGTTTTTTTTCAGATATTAGGAAAATTATTTGATTCTCACCCAAGACGAAGCACTAGACTTGCTAGAGAAGCAGGGCCTAACACAAACTCAAGTGCTACATCATTTACTGGAAATGGAACTAGCCACTCATCTAAATACTGATGGCAGCAAAAGTTGTACATTCTTATTTCAAGTTGCTGCCTTTTGAATTTACTAATTCTTCTTGGTAGAACAGGATGCACTGGATGTTTATTTGAAACTTCCGTACAAGCATTACAACACAGGCTGGGTGCTTTCTCAGGTAATTCCATTAGTTCTTATTGTTACCAGTTTTCTTCTGTAGGTTCTGTTGTTTCCTACTTTCCTAGTTATCAGCTTTGGAATGTGGAAGTTGATTATGCCTGTGAGAATGTGACTACAATGTGAGCACAATAACTTTTCTCCCACGAGATCCATATCTTTGCTGACTGCTGATTTGGAAAAGATGACTCAGGTTTGGGAGAAAGGAAAATGTATATAGGTTATTGTAATGTAAATAATACCTTGGTATTTTGGCATTGAAAATTAGGCAGTTAGCAGAAAAATATCAGTGCCTGATCCGTAATCTGATAATTTCCCCCCCCCCCCACGGTATCAGTTATATATTTAGGATAACATGTTGAGTTCTTTTTAGGATCTTCGTTTGTACTTGGTGCAACTAAATGCTTCTATTCGATGCTTTTATGCTTCTTTTTAGGTTATTTTTTCTGTTTTGACCCAACTATGGTGGGACAGTTTTCAATAACTAGACATAAATTTTAAATTTGAAATCTTGTTTTGTTGCAGCATTTGAAGGAGGACATGAAGTTAAGTTACTTGGCTCAGGAGCTGGTATCAACTGACCGCTTAGCTCCTCAATCTTGGTAACTATATTGAACTACATATATATTGAAGAGTGCTCCAAAACTTTTACTTTTTATCTTTTGGCATGAGTTGCATGTAACTCTTATGAGTTACATCTTGGTCTCACTTTAGATATCTTTTCATCTATCAGTTTGTCTTCATTGACAACAATTTAGAAATAGATTTACATCGTGTCTTCATCGACTACAATTTGGAAATAGATTTGCATTATTTTTGCATGTATGCATGTCTTCATGGTACTAATACAAGATTTTTGTTTTTTTTTGTTTGTGTGTGTGTTTTTTTTTGGATTAAATATTTATAAAACTGAGAAAGATTTTATATTTTGAGATGTAATATGCTTCCTATCATGATGTTATTGAGCTTTGGAATTATGTGGGCTATTGTAGTTATCGAATGCTATTGACTTTTCCTAACTGACTAGTGGATTAATATTTGGGGTGCCTATACCTGCTTCCCATAAATTGAATACATTCTTCTATACCTCCTATGCTACGGTTGGATTGATAGAATAAGAGGGAGAATTGAATGAATCATTCCAATGGAATGAGAAAAAAGATGTTTGGTTGGTTTATTTCTGCCGGAATGATATATTCCTACCGGAATGATAATCTACTTAAAATTGTATTTTTCATTCCTGTTAAGGGGGTCCTGAATAAACCATTCCATCCACTAATTTTAGTCAATTGACAGTAATACCCCTCTAAAATATACGCTGATTGTATATTTGATTGATCATTTTGTCTATCGGGAAAGCGGCGAGAAGAGAGAAGATGAGAGATCGATCTTTGGCTGAGATTGGTACATGACCACAAACCTCAGATTGATTTCATCTCAAGTAGCTTCCAAGTCTCACAGATTGATTTCATCTCAGATTTCATCTCAGATTGACAACCACAAACCTCAGATTGATTTCATCTCAGATTGATTATTCTGGTATGATTTTTGATTTTAGATATATATTCATCTATAAATGGAGATAAATTGTTTGATCGTATTTTTTGCTTTGATTTTGTGGTGATTTTGACTGTTATTTTATAGCAAGTAATTTGTTCTGATTTTGTCTTCCTTCTTAAGTGGATTTAGACTTGATTTTTTTTCTCCTTTTCATTTTTTTCTGATGATTTTCAATGAGTTTCATATAAATGAATTGGATATTGATAGAAATTTTGGACTCAATTTATGAATTCGATAGAACAAATGAAACAATTTTGTAGCATACTAAAATTTACAGATTTGGAATGGCATGGGATGTCAATTATACCAGGTAAACTCATGGGATGTTCCTCAAAATTACATCCATGGTAAACCACTGTGCGCATTATGTTTGTGTAAATGCCTGTGAGAAGTCAGATTCTTTAATACTTTGGGACTCTGATATATTCGTTTCTAATTAACAGAAAATCATTCATGTATGAAAAAAACTGTTGAAATTTGATCACAAATAGATACCTATAAAGTATAAACACTCTTCTTCTTGGCTCTCTAATATATGGTTGTTGGGAATGTTACATCAAATGGTTTTGAAACAAGAAAAGATATTCCAAAGTTAGTTCCCTGCAAATTTGATTAATCCCATATATTAAATCAATGCACATCAGCATATGAATGTGAATATGATGCCCATTTACAATTTAATTTATCTGCCTTATTCTGAGATTTCTTATATACTTTTTTACATCAAATGGTTTTGAAACAAGAAAAGATATTCCAAAGTTAGTTCCCTGCAAATTTGATTAATCCTATATATTAGATCAATGCACATTCAGCATATGAATGTGAATATAAGCACATTCCAAGAAACACCACTGATGCCAAGAGAAATCATTTTATTTGTATGTATGCATCTTATTATATTCCATTTTTCTTTTTACTTTGTGGTTTTTGCTTGACCAAGGGAATTGCAGCCGCTTATATTGACAACAATCACCAATAGACTCTATAATTGTAGTCATAACTGGGATAATGAAGATAACTAAACCTTTAAAATAATAAAATGTCAACTCTCCAATATCTGTCTCATATCTGAACCTGTAAATCATTTGATATGAAAGTCTTTTGTGGCTGTAAATCAAATAAGAGTTGTTAGCCTGTTAAATAACAAACTTCAGTCAACTCTTATGTTAAATAACAAACTTCAGTCAACTCTTATGTAAACTATATGATTAAAAAAAATCAATTAGTTGTTAAGATGTTTAGTTGATTCTTTTGTTTTGAAGCCTAGCGAATGAACTGTTTCATTATAGTATGTTTCTTGAAATTGTTTTACAATATGTTTATTGTTCGAGTTTGCTCTTACTTTTTCAATTGAATTGCAGTCATGGCTCGTTGTAGACTAGACAAACGGAAGAGAATGAAGAGATTAATTGCCTTTTTTTATTTTTGGTCCGAAATAGTTGCCATGGTTACCTTATTCATGCAATTTGTTATATCTATGGCACGACATAGACATATGAGAGCACTTAATCGACCAAAGTACACCCTTTCTTGCTCGAGCGGTCTAAAATTTATGAGAGAGCTAGTGTATGACAGTGACATTACATGCCACAATTACCTTAGAATGGATAGGGCAAGTTTTACCAAATTATGTGATATTTTACATACCACAGGCAAACTTAGTAGTACAAAGTACCTTCAAATAGATGAACAAGTTGCGATATTCTTGTATGTGCTAGCCCATCATGTGAAAAATCGTGTCATAGTATTACAATTTCGTCGATCCGGTGAGACAATTAGTAGGCATTTCAACAACGTACTCAATGCCGTGATAAGATTGGAAGGTCAACTTTTTAAGAAACCGGAACCTATACGTGAAAACTCTACTGACGATAAGTGGAAATGGTTCAAGGTATTTCTTTAACTTAGATATTTGTTATCCTACCAGAACAAGCTTTTTTTAAATTACATATTTATCATTATGTTTTTGAAAAAGATAAGTATTTCTTACTAGGGTTGTCTAGGGGCTTTGGATGGAACATACATAAAGGTTCATGTCCCTGAAGAAGATAAACCTAGGTATCGAAATCGAAAAAATGAGATTACAACTAACGTGTTAGGTGTGTGCTCCTCGGAGATGCAATTTATCTACGTCTTACCTGGTTGGGAAGGGTCCGCGGCAGATGGTAGGGTACTTTATTCTGCAATGCATCGTAATCATGGTTTGAAAGTAAATCGAGGTAAGAAATAAGAAATATCTTAATATAATTTAATATGTATAGACTCACACGAACAAAAACAAGCAAACACAACCCTATTTAACATCCTTTTTTATTTGGTTAAGGTAACTACTACCTTGTAGATGCTGGATATACTAATGGAGAGGGCTTTCTTGCACCTTTTAGAGGTCAAAGATATCATTTAAATGATTGGTTAGATGGACATCGACCTACGACTGCCAAAGAATTGTTTAACATGAAGCACTCCTCAGCTAGAAATGTCATAGAGCGTTGTTTTGGCCTTCTGAAGAAAAGATGGGGAATTCTTAGAAGTCCTTCATTTTATCCTATTCGAACACAAAATAAAATAATTGTTGCTTGTTGCCTAATGCACAACTTTATAAGGCAAGAAATGGCTATTGATCCGTTCGAAGATGAGGAGATAGAAGTCAACCATGAGGAAACTAGAGTTGATGAAGACTACATCAATACAGTTGAGACATCCCATGTGTGGACAAACTTTAGAGAAAATCTTGCCGTTGAGATGTTTGATGTGTGGAGGGATGACCATAGTTTATAGTTTAAAATTGTGTTATTTATTATTAGTAGTACCTTTCAATGCTTATTGTATCGATTAATAGGATTTTGTATGATAATTTTTTAATGAATGAATGAATGATAATATGCAAATGAAGTTTGTTTTGTTTTTATACTCTTGACTTACACAGTTTCTGTTAGAAGAATCATGTTTCTTAACAGAAGAATCATGTTGTAGGTGAAATGCTATGGACCCAAAGTTTTGATTTTCATAGTTCTCTTGGAGCATATAACATGTTTTGTGTTTGGTGTTTTGAGTTTCGTACACATTGGAAAATGTTTTTTTTAAATTAAAAAAAAATCAAGAAAATGTTTTTGTGGTTTGACCTTTTTCTAAGCAGCCTAATCATGCAGGGGCATGGAAGATGCCCAAGAGAAAATGTTAAACTGCAAGTTAAATGGTTAATGGTGGATGCAAAATTATAACACATCCCATTTGCACCTGAAAAAACAAGGGAGAAGATACATACATATTTGATTATTTGTACATGGATAAATTAGATTTTTTCTGGTTATTGGTTGCTGTGTTTATATTAATTTTCTTCATCTAAATTTACTAGTATTACCATCATATTTGCACAACATATTTGAAATTTAATACTATGTAGGCAACTATGAGCAATATGATCAAATGGTGCAAAAGGCTGAGCAACTGTAGATTTATATACTATATGAATTGAATTGAATTTATATTTGGCCAGACTTCAATTTATGATGGATTCTCAAGTAAATGATGAAGCAAAGGGGGCAGGCAAGAGTAAGCACAAATGGGTTGAAAATGAAGATGACAAGCTTGTGGAATGTATGCTAGACATATTAAATGCTACTGGAACTTTGTATAGGGCTGATAATGGTTTTAAGCCTGGATTTTACTTGGCTATTGAGAAAGCATTGGCTGAGAAATTGCCTGCAGCAGGAATAAAGGCAAAACCACATATTGAGTCAAGGTTGAAAACATTGAAAACTGAATGGGCAGTTGTATATGATATGCTGCATGGAAAAGACAGTAGTGGATTTGGTTGGGATGTTGAAAATCATGTGCTTGAAGCCTCTAAAGATGTCTGGATTCCATATCTTAAGGCAAGTCATTTTTTAAGATTCGAAGCATTTAATTTCTAAGGTAATTCTCATACAATAGAATAATTCTTATGTTTTAAGATTGAGATGTTTGAATATATGATCAGAGTTTTTTTTAATTACTGTGTTATTTTTTTCTCTTACTTGTTTTAGGTGCACCAAAAGAGAGCAAAGTGGCAGAATAAGATATTTCCACATTATTTGGATCTCTGTGTTATATTTGGCAAGGATAGAGCAACTGGAAAAGATGCTCTATCGGCTGCGGAAATGGTCGAGTTAGATGAAGAGATCCAAACAAATGATGGAGATGATGACTTGATTCCAACTCGCAGTGAGGAAATATCTAGCAAGTCCTCTAGGTTCAAGAAAAGGAAGAGAAAATCAAGTTTTGATATTAATTCTGAATCTGCCATGGAGAGGGCTGCTACTATTCTTGCTGCACAACTCGAGAAATCATCTGCTCAATTTGCTAACTTTCTTGGATTGGAGGCTTCATTAAATGAGCAACGGAAGAATCTCAGTAATGCGTTGAGTAATGTGCCCGGTCTAACTGATAGTGAGCGTAACAAGGTCATATGCAAGCTTGCTCGTGAGGAGGAGTTGATGGTGGTCTTTTTTAGCCTTCCCAATGAGCGAAAAGAGGGTTTCGTCAAAGATTTATTGAGTGGAGTGTTATACTAGTTATTTAGACATTTTATTATGTTACTTATTGAACAATGATATTGGGATTTTGATAGAATGCATTACTACTTGATTAGACATTTTATTAAGTTGTTGGTTGTTAAATGAAATTATGCATTATGTTATTGAATTTTATCATCACTTTATATTATTGAGTGAGGTGTTATACTAGTTGATTTAGTTTTGTTGGTTGTATTTTATTTTACACTACTTATCTTTACATTTCATCAATTAAAATAAAGTTAATTCTAGAGAAATAAAAAAAATATATAAAAAAAAGATAACTTACAAGTAAGAAAAAAAAGTATATGAAAAAGTATAGTAAAAAAGAAGAAGAATATAATTATAAAAAAAATCTAGAGAAATATGTGTTAAATTTTTAATATAAAATGAATTTAAGTTAAATTTGAACATTTGGGGGTATTTAGGTCACTTTTTAATTATTTATTTCATTCTTAGATGTATTCCTAACATCAACCAAACATGTACATGGAATATTAAAAAATTATTCCATTCCCTTCCTTATTTCATTCCCTCATCTATTCCATTCCCTACTCTATTCCATTCCTTCAATCCAAACGTAGCGCTAGTGATGATATGGTTTTTAGTTACGGAATGGCATGCTGCTGTTAAAAATTAATTCTTGTTTTACTCGTGTAAATCTTTGCTAGAAATGTCGTTTTCAGAAGCCTTGGATTTTATTTCAATATGTTTCCAGTTTGCATTGACGAAAATTTTCCTGGTATAATTGGTATTGCATGGTTTTGGCAGATTTGCTATGGGGAATTGTACAGCTTGCAGAAAGACCATGAAACATGAAACTGCTCTTGAGAAAAGTGAAATTTAACATTTGATAGCACTATGAGCCTCAGGTTTTAATTTCTACAATGAATTTATATTGTTCTACATATGTTTCAGGAGTCCATTTTAGAAGCTCCATCTCTTGATGGCCAAGTATTTGAGGCTGTACAACAGGAGAATGGAGAGATGCATAGTCTGATGAAGCACACACAGAAAGTTGTGGATGAATGTACGTATTTTGGGAGAACCTAGGTTTTTTTGCATATGCTTAGGTAGTAGTTTAATTTTATGGATAGTTTGGTTTATTTTGTGGATGTAATCAAATTCACAATTCAATATAGTAGTAATTTATATTGAAAAGTGAATTTGAGATGTATATATGGATACTTTGGTATATATTTTGTGGATGTAGTAATTCGAAACTGTAAACGAATGGTATTATTGGGATGTATTTTGAATGGTTGATACATTTTGGCTTTTTAGAACTTTTTTAGCTATATATTATGGCATTAGCAGATTGTAGGTGCACTGGTAATATAGGTGAACTAAATTTTTTTTTCCAAGTCAATCTACAATATTTTTAAAACGTTGTGTAAATGTGCCTAAACATTGTCTAATATACTAAACAACGTTTTTATCCAGAAAACGTTGTGGAATCATACATTCTATAACGTTTTTAAGCATCTGTTAATTTTTTTTAAAAAAATCTACGTTTTTTTCATAAAAAACGTTGTGTATTGTGCTTAACTACAACGTTTTAAAAACGTTATGTAAGGGTGTCAAATACATAACACCCTTAACCACGAAGTTTTTCTGACTGAAACTACAAAATTTTTTTCGCGTTGTCTATTTACTGTTTTGTAGTAGTGGGAAGGAACCAAACCCGGTGGATTCAAGTTGAACGCGAAAGGATTTGGATGTGAACTCGTACATAAGGAAGCTCGAATCTTCAAGGGTATGATTTTTATTTTTTATCTTTTCGTTTAATTAATAATTGCGCATAAAAGATGATCCGGGTATATGGTTTGTAAAATTTTAAACTCTGATTTTTACACGTTTTCGCTTATTTTGTGCAATTTGATTGCGTTCATGAATATTACAAACCTAACACACACACACACACATATATATATATATATATATATATAATATTCTTAATTAATTTATAATTAAAATAAAATTTTATTTTAATCTTAAAATAAAAGGTTTATTTTAATATTAAAATAAAAGAGTTTATTTTAATTTTAAAATTGGATTTCATGCTAACTAATTAGAGTTGGAATGAGATTCCATGATAACTAATTGAAGTTGAAATTGGATTCCATGTTTCCTTAAATAAAGGAGTTTATTTAGATATGAAATAAGATTTTAATTATTCAAAATAAAGGAGTTTATTTGTGAATAGGATAGAGAATCCGTATTTTCTTTAATAAAGTAGTTTATTTTTTACTTGGAATTGGATTCTATAATTAATTAAAATAAAGGAGTTTATTTTGATTAAAATAAAATAGTTTATTTTATTCAAAATAAGATAAATTAAAATAAAAGAGGTTTATTTTGATTTAAATTTGAATTAAAATAAAGGAGTTTATTTCGATTCAAAATTAGATTTTATGCTAACTAAATTTGTCCATTAAATGATATCAATATATATATTAAATGTTTATTATTCATGAGATGAATGTTATTTATTGATGCATATGGTGATGTGTATGATAATAAATGGAATTGATTATGGACTATTGACCAATGTGATTGGATTTTATTTTAGTTGGATGCATGAATGTATGAGTTTTATTAAATAGGGTCTGCGTACCCCGTCTTCTCTAATTTTTCTTAATGTAAATTCTATCTCCTTCCAATGTACTTCTCCTTGACTGTTAATCAAAGTTTCTATTTATTTTAAATATTTTTGTAATAGGAATAGTTAGAATTAATTTTGAAGAATTGGAGATCAAGGTGCAATGAGCGCTTGAAGACCCGTTTGTAATGGAGCCCGGGTTTAAATATAATAGTTATATTTAAATATTAATTCTTGCACCCCTATGGTTTGACCTTTTGGTTCACTTGGTGGCTCTAGTGAACCAAACTAGAATAAAAATCCATAATCAATTTAGGTAGAATATAATATTCTATTTGTGCATGCTTATACTATATATATATATATATATATATATATATATATATATATATATATATATATATATATATATTATTTTATGCAAACATGTTTCGCATGTTAATTAATGTGACGCGTATTTTATATATATATGTGCATGCACGCTAAACAAGATGAGAAAAATTAATAACAAACCCCTCAAAAATTTTATATTAAGTCCTAAGCGTTCAAAGATATTTGGAATATCGAACGTCGCCTTCTAGCATGATAAAAATAATAGAGTATCAATTAAGTATTATAAGTTTGTTGTGTCACCACAAGGCTTATTTTAATTATTTGAGATATTAATTTTATCACATTTGATGCTTATAAAGAAAATTGAACAATATTATTTTGTTGTGTCACCACAAAGACAATATTTTTCTTTTTTGAATATATGGAAGTACTAGGTTGGACTTAACTTGGATAATTTTGATTCGGATATGCCACCACTTGATCAAAATAATCTAAGAGGCAAAATACAAGGAGTTGCATAGTTGATGTAATTGACAAGAGTTGTCTACCTATTTATTTATATATAGTTTGTTGTGTACACACAAGGCTATATACATTTGAAATGGGATCCTTATTCTCACTAGTAAATCTTTAATTAGATTTTGCCGAACTATATAAGTGAGGGTAATATAGTTTGAAGAAAATAGTGGAAGATACCAATTTAAAACAAGACCTAAATTATTTTGGTAATTAATAAAAAAATGTATGCTAAAATATTGTTAAGAACAAATTCATTTATAGAATTTTACAATGTCTAAATTACTATCACTGCGTAGCATATTAGATGTTAAATTAACCGGACCGAATTAAACGGATTGGATAAGGAATTTGAGAATAGTTCTCATGGCTGAAAAGGTATCTTATGTCCTTAATACGCCTATCCCTGCAATGGTTACAGGCAATGCCTTTGAGAAAGAGATTGTTACTTTTAGAAAGTGACAAAATGATACACAGTTGGCTCAATGTATCATTCTCGCATCCATCAGTAACGTGCTTCAGCGTCAGCATAAAACTATAGATGCTCCTACTATATTTCTGCACATTAAGTAGTTGATGGTGAGAAAAGTAGGATTGATAGATATAAGATATCTAAGGAGCTCTTCCGATCTAGATTGATCAACGACACTACAGTACAGACATATGTCCTAAACATGATCAATTTGATTAAACAATTAGGATAACATGTTTTGTCATGGATGGAGAGTTGAGCCAAGATTTGATCTTGCAGTTACTCCTAGAATCCTTCTCGCAATTATTGTAAATTTTTCATATGAACAAGCTAGATATCAGCCTCGCTGATTTTTCTAACATGTTGAAAAATATTGAGAGTCACTTTTCAACCAAGAAAGACCAAGTCTTACTGGTAAGGGCCAAAGAATCTTCTGAAAAGAACAACGATTCAAAGAAGGTAAATAGAAAGGCAAAAATAAAGGATAATAAGAACAAAACTAATACGGATAGCAAAGAAGTTTGCTTCCACTACAATAAGCCTGGACACTAAAAAAGAAAATGCGAGAAGTATCTTATAGAGGCTAACCAGAAGAATCTTAGTGAAGCTTCAGTTCTAAATATAGTTTTTGTTCATAATTAAAATAAATTTTCTTTTGGTCAAGGTTCTACTTGGGTATTGGATATCGTCTTTGGTTGTCATAAATATAAATTTATGAAGGGACCAAATAGAAGTAGAAAGCTAAATAAAGTTAAGTAATCCTATGTGTGGAAAATGAAGCAAAGGTTGCTGCATTAACCATAGAAACTTATAGTTTAGCATTGCCTATGGGCAAATCTATTAAGTCAATAAGTTGTTATTGTATTCCAGTTCTCGTTAGAAACAATATTTCTATTTTGTTGTTGGATAATGAAATCTTTGGTATTATATTTAAGAACAATTATTGTTCTATTTATAATAATAATATTTTATATAGAACTGGACACTACTACAAAACCATAAAAAGACAACACTTAAAAGATGACGTTTTTATAAAAAACGTTGTAGTATTTTTTTCACAACGTTTTTTTAACAAAATATTGTAGATACATATTGTAAAGACCCCAAAATAGGTCCATTCCATCCAACCTATTCTGAGTCGCCAAATACATGGTACAGAAAATAACTAAAATTTTATGACAACAATTGTTGTCCAAAGTACAACAACACATATGGTGTGAGTTTTAATACAAATATATACCAAATGTGACTCATGTCCCAACCGTGGATAGCACGTCACAATGACACCTTACATAAAGGTATAGTCAAAAACTGTTTTAGAAATTAGAATCTTTGGGAAGTGCTCAAGGAAACATTCGTACATGGGAGGCCATGCGTCTAGGTTATGATAGATATCATATGGCTACAGAATTATCCTTGGTTGACCCAATAGATCCCAAAGAAAAACGAGAAGATTACTATCATATTCTTCCCAATGGTGAGTCTTCTCTTGACTTATCATTATCTCCACTATCTTTAATCGTGAATTATACTTCAAACAAACACCAAGATTATATAGGTAGTGCTCGTAGATATACTCAGCAAGTGAATGAGCACAATCCTGTCTTATGATGACACGAGGTTGTATGTCATTAGACATCTTGTATGATAGTGGCAAAACACCCTTCCAACGTTGGGATCGCTTCACCCTAGATGATTCACCAAATATAACTACTAAATGATGACCACCTTTCTATTCCCCTGTTAACCCCGCTCGACCCAGCTACAATCTTATTACCTGAAAGGAATTGTGAAACAGAAGGGTGAGCACAACTAGCCCAGTAAAGAATATCATGACTAAAGATAAATAAGTTATCAATAGCCTTCAACAGAATTAAATCAGAGATTTAGAACATATGGTAGATGATAAAAATTTTAACCATAGTTGCAGCGGAACGAGCAATCCATTAGAAGAGTCAAATAGACCATAAAGTCTATTATATTCTCCATGTTAAAAGTCCACCAACAATATTTTATCCTTGTAACATCAATCAACAATTCTCGTCCACAATCACGTGTATAACTCATAATCGTAATTGTAGTTCTAAATTCCTTTTCTCATCCAGGACAAAGATAATTTTCATCACCTGAAATATCAAATATTATGATTATACCAAATCACAGTTCATGTTCATAATCATACTAATAAATTCATCTTTGCACTACAGCCCAAAGATATTCATCAACAAGTCATCTTTGCACTACAGGCCAAAGATATTCAACAACAGGTCATCTTTGCATTACGAGCCAAAGATATTCATCAACAACTCATCTTTGCACTACAGACTAAAGATATTCAATAGCAAGTCATCTTTGCATTACGAGCCAAAGATATTCATCAATAATTCATCTTTGCACTACGGGCCAAAGATATTCGTCAACAGTTCATCTTTGAACTACTGGCCAAAGATATTCAACAACAGGTCATCTTTGCGCTACGGGCCAAAGATATTCATCAATAATTCATCTTTGCACTACAGGCCAAAGATATTCATATCTCAAAGAATTATATAATCATTTTAGAATTTATATAAACAATAATTATAACCATGTTAATCAATTCATCTTTACACTTAAGCTAAAGATATTCAATTATAAATTCAATGTTCATGATCATACCAGTTAACAATTTATCTTTGCACTATAGGCCAAAAATATTCCTCAGTCACGATCATACCAATAATTTACCCATCTTTACACTCAAGTGAAAGAGAAATTCAACATCAGGGTTATAAAAATATTATATATGATAATAAAAATAATATGATCAACAACTACATTTATTTTCAAGAGCAACAATCATAAATCAATGATAATTTGGTCAGAAAAAAGAAACTAATTTCTGTCGTAAATAGTACCCGTGAATAGTAACTCGTGAATAGTAACTCATGAATAGTAATCCCGACACAAAAAGGTAAAAATTCTACAATAAAATCCATACCAATATTTCGGTATAATGATATTGAAAGAATAATATTGCTTAAATTTATAAACAATTTATTTTAATTGTTTACACTTTATTAAATAATACATTTAATCATCCTAAAATGTCAAACTCATAAGATTTCATCACCAATAACCAAAACACTTATCCAAAATCTGCATATACCTCATATAGGATTCTCAAGCCATAAAATCCTATTTTTCACTTTTCTTACTTCACATAACATATTTAATTTATTTACTCATAACTGTTCTATTTTCATGAAAAATACCAAATCAGTCCCAAAAATATTTTTTTTCTGGAATTTAGCAGAATATAGTCCCATACTGAACATATATATTTTTTTCGGAATTTTTAAAATTTATTTACTATTTTTCATATGGCCAAAATTGCCGAATATTTAGACATTTATCATAAACTGTACTTTTGTCCAAAAATTTTGAAATTTACAGAGTATACTTCTGTTATATACATGTACTCCCAATAAAATTTCACCAATTTTGGAGTTAACCACAAGGAGTTATAAACGGTTACTTTTAAAATAGTCTTTTCCCATAAAATTCATAAATCTTAATCCATACATCCAAAAATCACCATTTTTAGACACAATCAATACAACTCATCAAAATTTCATTTTAAATTTTTCCAGAATTTTCTGAAGGTCAGAAAAATTACAAAACTGAAAAACATAACAACCCTTAAATTTCCTTACTATGCCTTACAATCCCTTACCTCAAAAGAGCAGTATTTCTGATCGGATATCGGATATGACGCTGAAGGAAACTTGCACTGATGAATAGCAACTCACCAAGTATCTAAATACTCACAAAATACACTCGATAATCTAGAGAGAAAAAGAGATAAAACTTATGTTTCTGATGTGATTTTCAATTATAACTTAGCCCTCTATTTATAGGAAAATGTTAACACGCCGAAGCAGACTTGACCTGCTACCTGATGGCTTTACCTGCTACTATTGCCACCCACCACATTTGAAATAAAATTCAGCATATTTTTTCACCAACCACAAGTGGGGCCCACTCAATTCTAGAATTTTTCACCAAAATTATTTATAAACCTAATTTTCGAATCAGTCACCTCTTAAAATTCATAACAAATCATTCGTTCATTTTTAACGGTTCAAAATTTGTGAACATATACTCAACTTATATATGTATAACATATCTAAAAATTACAACGATCCAACGGTCAGATTAAAAATTATAACCCTCGTAAAATATCTCAAAAATATTAATTTGATTTTTAATACCTCCGTTCCCACAAAAATACAGATAAAACACCTCAACATTAACTCCTTCATTTTTAACCACAAAAATAAATTCATCATTTATATCCATATCAAATAAATATTTTCTTATCATATGAATCAATAGTTAATTATTCACAAATAATATTACAGAATCACATTTATGACAATCAGGCCGTTCTCAGGAAAGAGGGGGCTTTTCAATAAGGATTTCTCCTTACTAGCGCGCAATTAGATGACCAAACCTCTCCTTAGACAGAACTTTCTAGACATTGCCAATAATGCTATCTAATAATATTATTTAAATAATATGAATTATTGATCAGATAATGGAAAATACTGTGCAGCGACAATTATTGAACAACAATAATATAAAATTTCAACGTAGCAATTATTGAATCAATAAAATAAAATATTGAACAATAATTACTGTAACAATTATTGAGTAGTGCCTTCCTTCGTAAGAATAAATAATTCAAAAATACTGTGCAATAATGCGTATTACTGTATTTTAACCATCGGGTATTCTAACAGTGTTAACGGTAACAACTACGCCGTTATTTGTAAAAACTCAAATTTATCGTTTTCTTCATCCGACAGTTATTCTGTTATGGGGCCCAAAAATAGCTGTGCCGTCGAACGAATATTCCCCGACAGAAAGAATATTCCACGATCAAACGAATATTCCTCGACAAAATGAATATTTTATAATCACTTGCTTATTTTGAAAAATATTCATATATCACCTTTAACTTTAACTTTTTATCAATTTAACCATTTACTAAATAGAAAAATTGAATACTTTTATTTGATAAAATTCGGGGTCTTACAATCTCCCTTCCTTATGAAATTTCGTACCCAAAATTTACGTACCTAGTATTTCAAAGAGTTGAGAATACCTTGTTTTCATTTCAAATTCCATCTTCCCTGTCATCATGATTTCTCCATTGTTCATCTCCTGTATTTCAGATATCATTCTAGAATACAGCTTCAAAACAAGGGTTAATTTAATAAATTAACATATCACATAATATCCCGATATTATGATTGACCAACAAATAAGCTTAGGTAGGACACACTAGCGAAGGATTTACTCATCTCTCCCCTCCTAGTTATATTCCCCTATCTCCGCCAGAGACCGTATCCCTAAGCTCTGATACCAAAATGTAACGACCCCAAAATAGGTCCATTCCATCCAACCTATTTTGAGTCGCCAAATACATGGTACAGAAAATAACTAAAACTTTATTACAACAATTGTTGTCCAAAGTACAACAACACATATGTTGTGAGTTTTAATACAAATATATACCAAATATGACTCATGTCCCAACCGTGGATAGCACGTCACAATAACACCTTACATAAAGGTATAGTCAAAAACTGTTTTAAAAATTAGAATTTTTGGGAAGTGCTCAAGAAAATCCTCGTACATAGGAGGCCATGCATCTAAGTTATGATAGATATCATATGGCCACAAAATTATCCTTGGTTGACCCAATAGACCCCAAAGAAAAACAAGAAGATTACTATCATATTCTTCCCAATGGTGAGTCTTCTCTTGACTTATCATTATCTCCACTGTCTTTAATCGTGAATTATACTTCAAACAAATACCAAGATTATATAGGTAGTGCTCGTAGATATACTCAGCAAGTGGATGAGCACAATCCTTTCTTATGATGACACGAGGTTGTATGTCATTAGACATCTTGTATGATAGTGGCAAAACACCCTTCCAACGTTGGAATCGCTTCACCCTAGATGATTCACCAAATATAACTACTAAATGATGACCACCGTTCTATTCCCCTGTTACCCCCGCTCAGCCCAGCTACACTCTTATTACCTGAAAGGAATTGTGAAACAGAAGGGTGAGCACAACTAGCCCAGTAAATAATATCATGACTAAAGATAAATAAGTTATCAATAGCCTTCAACAGAATTAAATCAGAGATTTAGAACATATGGTAGATGATAAAAATTTTAACCATAGTTGCAGCGGAACGAGCAATCCATTAGAAGAGTCAAATAGACCATAAAGTCTATTATCTTCTCCATGTTAAAAGTCCACCAACAATGTTTTATCCCTGTAACATCAATCAACAATTCTCGTCCACAATCACGTGTATAACTCATAATCGTAATTGTAGTTCTAAATTCCTTTTCTCATCCAGGACAAAGATAATTTTCATCACCTGAAACATCAAATATCATGATTATACCAAATCACAGTTCATGTTCATAATCATACTAATAAATTCATCTTTGCACTACAGCCCAAAGATATTCATCAACAAGTCATCTTTGCACTACAGGCCAAAGATATTCAACAACATGTCATCTTTGCATTACGAGCCAAAGATATTCATCAACAACTCATCTTTGCACTACAGGCCAAAGATATTCAACAACAAGTCATCTTTGCATTACGAGCTAAAGATATTCATCAATAATTCATCTTTGCACTACGGGCCAAAGATATTCGTCAACAGTTCATCTTTGCACTACTGGCCAAAGATATTCAACAACAGGTCATCTTTGCACAACGGGCCAAATATATTCATCAATAATTCATCTTTGCACTACATGCCAAAGATATTCATATCTCAAAGAATTATATAATCATTTTAGAATTTATATAAACAATAATTATAACCATGTTAATCAATTCATCTTTACACTTAAGCTAAAAATATTTAATTATAAATTCAATGGTCATGATCATACCAGTTAACAATTTATCTTTGCACTACAGGCCAAAGATATTCCTCAGTCACGATCATACCAATAATTTACCCATCTTTACACTCAAGTGAAAGAGAAATTCAACATCAGGGTTATAAAAATATTATATATGATAATAAAAATAATATGATCAACAACTGTATTTATTTTCAAGAGCAACAATCATAAATCAACGATAATTTGGTCAGAAAAAGAAACTAATATCTGTCGTAAATAGTACCCGTGAATAGTAACTCGTGAATAGTAACTCATGAATAGTAACCCCGACACAAAAAGGTAGAAATTTCACAATAAAATCCATACCAATATTTCGGTATAATGATATTGAAAGAATAATATTTCTTAAATTTATAAATAATTTATTTTAATTGTTTACACTTTACTAAATAATACATTTAATCATCCTAAAATGTCAAACTCATAAGATTTTATCACCAATAACAAAAACTCTTATAAAAAATCTGCATATACCTCATATAAGATTCTCAAGCCATAAAATCATATTTTTTACTTTTCTTACTTCACATAACATATTTAATTCATTTACTCATAACTAGTCTATTTTCATGAAAAATACCAAATCAGTTCCAAAAATATTTATTTTCTGGAATTTAGCATAATATAGTCCTATACTGAACATATATTTTTTTTTCGGAATTTTTAAAAATTATTTACTATTTTTCGTATGGCCAAAATTACCGAATATTTAGACATTTATCATAAACTGTACTTTTGTCCAAAAATTCCAAAATTTACAGAGTATACTTCTGTTATATACATGTACTCCCAATAAAATTTTACCAATTTTGGAGTTAACCACAAGGAGTTATAAGCGGTTACTTTTAAAATAGTATTTTCCCATAAAATTCATAACTCTTAATCCATACATCTAAAAATCATCATTTTTAGACACAATCAATAAAACTCACCAAAATATCATTTTAAATTTTTTCAGAATTTTCTGAAGGTCAAAAAAATTACAAAATTGAAAAACATAACAACCCTTAAATTCCTTTACTAACACTTACAATCCCTTACAATCCCTTACAATTCTTTACTATTCCTTACCTCAAAAGAGCAGTATTTCTGACCGGATATCGGATATGACGCTGAAGAAAACTTGCACTGATGAATAGCAACTCACCAAGTATCTAAATACTCACAAAATACACTCGATAATCTAGAGAGAAAAAGAGAGAAAACTTATGTTTCTGGTGTGATTTTCAATTATAACTTAGCCCTCTATTTCTAGGAAAATATTAGCACGCCGAAGCAGACTTGACCTGCTACCTGTTGGCTTTACCTGCTACTATTGCCACCTACCACATTTAAAATAAAATTCAACACATTTCTTTACCAACCACAAGTGGGGCCCACTCAATTCTAGAATTTTCTACCAAAATCATTTATAAACCTAATTTTTGAATTAGTCACCTCTTAAAATTAATAACAAATCATTCGTTCATTTTTAACGGTTCAAAATTTGTGAACATATACTCAACTTATATATGTATAACATATCCAAAAATCACAACGATCCAACGGTCAGATTAAAAATTATAACCCTCGTAAAATATCTCAAAAATACTAATTTGATTTTCAATACCTCCGTTCCCACAAAAATACAGATAAAACACCTCAACATTAACTCCTTCATTTTTAACTACAAAAATAAATCCATCATTTGTATCCACATCAAATAAATATTTCCTTATCATATGAATCAATAATTAATTATTCACAAATAATATTACAGAATCACATTTATGACAATCGGGCCGTTCCCAGGAAAGAGGGGGCTTTCCAATAAGGATTTCTCCCTACTAGCGCGTAATTAGATGACCAAACCTCTCCTTAGACAAAACTTTCTAGACATTACCAATAATGCTATCTAATAATATTATTTAAATAATATGAATTATTGATCAGATAATGGGAAATACTGTGCATCGACAATTATTGAACAACAATAATATAAAATTTCAACGTAACAATTATTGAATCAATAAAATAAAATATTGAACAGTAATTACTGTAACAATTATTGAGTGGTGCCTTCCTTCGTAAGAATCAATAATTCAAAAATACTGTGTAATACCATGTGCTACTGTGCAATAACACGTATTACTGTATTTTAACCGCCAGGTATTCTAACAGTGTTAACGGTAACAACTACGCCGTTATTTGTAAAAACTCAAATTTGTCGTTTTCTTCATCCGACAGTTATTCTGTTATGGGGCCCACAAATAGCTGCGCCGTCGTACGAATATTCCCCGTCAGAAAGAATATTCCACGACCAAACGAATATTTTTCGACAAAATAAATATTTTATAACCACTTGCTTATTTTGAAAAATATTCATATATCACCCTTAACTTTAACTTTTTATCAATTTAACCATTTACTAAATAGAAAAATTGAATACTTTTATTTGATAAAATTTGGGGTCTTACAATCTCCCCTCCTTATGAAATTTCGTCCCCGAAATTTACGTACCTGGTATTTCAAAGAGTTGAGAATACCTTGCTTTCATTTCAGATTCCATCTTCCCCGTCATCATAATTTCTCCATTGCTCAACTCCTGTATTTCAGATATCATTCTAGAATACAGCTTCAAACCAAGGGTTAATTTAACAAAGTAACATATCACATAATATCCCGATATTATGACTGACCAACAAATAAGCTTAGGTAGGACACACTAGCGAAAGATTTACTCATCTCTCCCTTCCTAGTTATATTCCCCGATCTCCGCCAGAGACTATATCCCTAAGCTCTGATACCAAAATGTAACGACCCCAAAATAGGTTCATTCCATCCAACCTATTCTGAGTTGCCAAATACATGGTACAGAAAATAACTAAAACTTTATTACAACAATTGTTGTCCAAAGTACAACACATATGCTGTGAGTTTTAATACAAATATATACCAAATGTGACTCATGTCCCAACCCTGGATAGCACGTCACAATGGCACCTTACATAAAGGTATAGTCCAAAACTGTTTTAGAAATTAGAATCTTTGGGAAGCGCTCAAGGAAACCTTCGTACGTGGGAGGCCATGCGTCTAAGTTATGATAGATATCATATGGCCACAGAATTATCCTTGGTTGACCCAATAGACCCCAAAGAAAAACGAGAAGATTACTATCATATTCTTCCCAATGGTGAGTCTTCTCTTGACTTATCATTATCTCCACTGTCTTTATTCGTGAATTATACTTCAAACAAATACCAAGATTATATAGGTAGTGCTCGTAGATATACTCAGCAAGTGGATGAGCACAATCCTGTCTTATGATGACACGAGATTGTATGTCATTAGACATCTTATATGATAGTGGCAAAACACCCTTCCAACGTTGGGATCGCTTCACCCTAAATGATTCACCAAATATAACTACTAAATGATGACCACCGTTCTATTCCCCTGTTACCCCCGCTCGACCCAGCTACACTCTTATTACCTGAAAGGAATTGTGAAACAGAAGGGTGAGCACAACTAGCCCAGTAAAGAATATCATGACTAAAGATAAATAAGTTATCGATAGCCTTCAACAGAATTAAATCAGAAATTTAGAACATATGGTAGATGATAAAAATTTCAACCATAGTTGCAGCGGAACGAGCAATCCATTAGAAGAGTCAAATAGACCGTAAAGTCTATTATCTTCTCCATGTTAAAAGTCCACCAACAATATTTTATCCCTGTAACATCAATCAACAATTCCTGTCCACAATCACGTGTATAACTCATAATCGTAATTGTAGTTCTAAATTCCTTTTCTCATCCAAGACAAAGATAATTTTCATCACCTGAAACATCAAATATCATGATTATACCGAATCACAGTTCATGTTCATAATCATACTAATAAATTCATCTTTACACTACATCCCAAAGATATTCATCAACAAGTCATCTTTCCACTACAGGCCAAAGATATTTAACAACATGTCATCTTTGCATTATGAGCCAAAGATATTCATCAACAACTCATCTTTGCACTACAGGTAGGGATGCACAAAAGTCCCGAGGCCTGCGGCCTGGCCTTGATCTGGCCTGGGCCCGGCCTGGTCAAAGTCCGGCCCGGTCAAGGCCTGGCCCGGTCAAGCCTGGCCTGGAAGGCTTGAAAAGGCCTCTTTTTTTAGACAAAAGTCTGGCCTAGCCTGGCCTGCAAAAATGTCTGGCCTGGCCTGGCCTTGGGCCTGGCCTGGCATGAGGCCTGGCCTGGCCTGATACCTTACATGATTTTTTATCCAATTATTTGTAATTTTTGAACTTTAAATTTATAATTATTCATCAATAAAGTATAAATTTTTACTTATTCATTATTGTAATTTATAAATTATAATACATTAGTTTTAATTAATACATCAATAAAATTTAAAATTTTAATTATTCATTCTTGATTTCTTGTTGATACATTTAGTTAATATACATCTTCAATGAATATAACTAGTTAGTATATTTAATATTAATAATAAGTTAGTTACTTAGTTGATTAAATATTAATAATAAGTTAATTTATTGTAAATACTAAAGTACTAATATTTAACAATAAAATTTTATTAATATTCTTTGTTACTTTAATGTTAAATATTAACATTAATTAATACATCAATAAACTAATTTTTAATATTAAATATTATTAATAAGGTAGTTTCTTGTAAATACTCAAGTTCTTCATTAATTTGGATATGCTAAATTCTTGGGGGGATTTATGATTGTAGTTATTTTTTAGGTATTCCGTTGTACTAATTTAAATAAAAATTTCATAAAGTAATTAGAAAATTAACTGGAATAACCATGTAAGAGTGTAATGATCATAAATGAAAAGATATATGTGTGTTTAAACTTTACAAAATATATGTCCAACCGATTCTAGTACGTACTATAAGAAAATAAAATCAAAACTAACTTTATATTCAAAAAATAAAAGTTTAATCTACAGTATTTAAGTAATCTACAATATTAATATTTTACAAAATTTATTAATATATATTTTATTATTTATATTTTTAATATTTAATATGTAACATTAAAAAAAAGGGACCAAACCAGCCAAGGCCTTGGGCCTGGCCTGGCCTGGTCTGGCCTGGTCTGGCCTTGGGTTTGGGCCTGGCCTGGCCTTGAGTTTGGGCCTGGCCTGGCCTGGCCTTGGGTCTGGGCCTGGCCTGGCCTTGGGTCTGGCCTGGCTTGCAGGCCTAGCCAGGCCACAGCCCAGCGACCAAGGCCTGGCCTGGAGGCCAAAAGTCAACGGCCTGGCCTGGCCTGGTCAAAGCCCAAGGCCTGGCAGGCCCAGGCCAGACCAGGCCAGGCCGACCTGTTGTGCACCTCTAACTACAGGCCAAAGATATTCAACAACAAGTCATCTTTGCATTACGAGCCAAAGATATTCATCAATAATTTATCTTTGCACTACGGGCCAAGGATATTCGTCAACAGTTCATCTTTGCACTATTGGCCAAAGGTATTCAACAACAAGTCATCTTTGCACTACGTGCCAAAGATATTTATTAATAATTCATCTTTGCACTACAGGCTAAAGATATTCATATCTCAAAGAATTATATAATCATTTTAGAATTTATATAAACAATAATTATAACCATGTTAATCAATTCATCTTTACACTTAAGCTAAAGATATTCAATTATAAATTCAATGGTCATGATCATACCAGTTAACAATTTATCTTTGCACTACAGGTCAAAGATATTCCTCAGTCACGATCATACCAATAATTTACCCATCTTTACACTCAAGTGAAAGAGAAATTCAACATCAGGGTTATAAAAATGTTATATATGATAATAAAAATAATATGATTAACAACTGCATTTATTTTCAAGAGCAACAATCATAAATCAACGATAATTTGGTCAGAAAAAGAAACCAATTTTTGTCGTAAATAGTACCCATGAATAGTAACTCGTGAATAGTAACTCGTGAATAGTAACTCATGAATAGTAACCCCGACACAAAAAGGTAGAAATTCCACAATAAAATCCATACCAATATTTCGGTATAATGATATTGAAAGAATAATATTTTTTAAATATATAAATAATTTATTTTAATTGTTTACACTTTACTAAATAATACATTTAATCATCCTAAAATGTCAAACTCATAAGATTTCATCACCAATAACCAAAACTCTTATCAAAAATCTGCATATACCTCATATAGGATTCTCAAGCCATAAAATCATATTTTTCACTTTTCTTACTTCACATAACATATTTAATTCATTTACTCATAACTAGTCTATTTTCATGAAAAATACCAAATCAGTCCCAAAAATATTTCTTTTCTGAAATTTAGCAGAATATAGTCTCATACTGAACATATATTTTTTTTCAGAATTTTTAAAATTCATTTACTATTTTTTATATGGCCAAAATTGCCGAATATTTAGACATTTATCATAAACTGTACTTTTGTCAAAAAATTCCAAAATTTACAGAGTATACTTCTGTTATATACATGTACTCCCAATAAAATTTCACCAATTTTAGAGTTAACCACAAGGAGTTATAAGCGGTTACTTTTAAAATAGTTTTTTCCCATAAAATTCATAACTCTTAATCCATACATCCAAAAATCACCAGTTTTAGACACAATCAATAAAACTCATCAAAATATTATTTCAGATTTTTCCAGAATTTTCTGAAGGTCAAAAAAATTACAAAATTGAAAAACATAACAACCCTTAAATTTTCTTACAATCCCTTACTATCCCTTACCTTAAAAGAGCAGTATTTCTGACCGGATATCGGATATGACGCTGAAAGAAACTTGCACTGATGAATAGCAACTCACCAAGTATCTAAATACTCACAAAATACACTCGATAATCTAGAGAGAAAAAGAGAGAAAACTTATGTTTCCGGTGTGATTTTCAATTATAACTTGGCCCTCTATTTATAGGAAAATATTAGCATGCCGAAGCAGACTTGAACTGCTACTTGATGGCTTTACCTGCTATTATTGCCACCCACCACATTTGAAATAAAATTCAGCACATTTCTTCACCAACTACAAGTGGGGCCCACTCAATTCTAGAATTTTCTACCAAAATCATTTATAAACCTAATTTCCGAATCAGTCACCTCTTAAAATTCAGAACAAATCATTCGTTCATTTTTACCGGTTCAAAATTTGTGAACATATACTCAACTTATATATGTATAACATATCCAAAAATCACAACGATCCAACGGTCAGATTAAAAATTATGACCCTCGTAAAATATCTCAAAAACCCTAATTTGATTTTCAATATCTCCGTTCCCACAAAAATACAGATAAAACACCTCAACATTAACTCCTTCATTTTTAACCACAAAAATAAATTCATCATGTATATCCACATCAAATAAATATTTCTTTATCATATGAATCAATAATTAATTATTCACAAACAATATTACAGAATCACATTTATGACAACCAGGCCGTTCCCGGGAAAGAGGGGGCTTTTCAATAAAGATTTCTCCTTACTAGCGCGCAATTAGAAGAACAAACCTCTCCTTAGACAGAACTTTCTAGACATTGCCAATAATGCTATCTAATAATATTATTTAAATAATATGAATTATTGATCTGATAATGGGAAATACTGTCCAGCGACAATTTTTGAACAATAATAATATAAAATTTCAACGTAGCAATTATTGAATCAATAAAATAAAATATTGAACAGTAATTACTGTAACAATTATTGAGTAGTGCCTTCCTTCGTAAGAATTAATAATTAAAAAATACTGTGCAATACCATGTGTTACTGTGCAATAACGCGTATTACTGTATTTTAACCACCGGGTATTCTAACAGTGTTAACGGTAACAACTACGCCGTTATTTGTAAAAACTCAAATTTGTCATTTTCTTCATCCGACAGTTATTCTGTTATGGGGCCCATAAATAGCTGCGCCGTCGTATAAATATTCCTCGACAGAAAGAATATTCCACGACTAAACGAATATTTCCCGACAAAATGAATATTTTATAACCACTTGCTTATTTTGAAAAATATTCATATATCACCCTTAACTTTAACTTTTTATGAATTTAACCATTTACTAAATAGAAAAATTGAATACTTTTATTTGATAAAATTCGGGTCTTACACATGATAAAACGTTATCTATTTATAAGGGCAATTTTTGATTTTAAATAGATAACGTTTTTAAAAAACACGGAGCACTTAATTGAAAACTTAAAATTAAAACACGGAGCGGAGTTTTTATATGTCTTTCTCTGTATACTTCTTATATGTCTTTCTCTGCTATTCCGCCTCTTCATCCTTTCACATCATTCGCCGTAGTTTGTCATCGAAGCCTGCACCCGGGAGTCAAGTTTCCGTCCTGGGTGCCGCCAGCGGGATCGGACAGCCGCTCGCGCTGTTTATGAAGCTTAACCCCCTCGTGTCTCAGCTTGCTCTCTATGATATTGCTAGAACTCTCGGTGTCACAGTCGACGTCAACCACATTAAAACCAGATCTGAGGTATGCTCTGCCTAAAATTATAGAGTATTTCTTTTTAGGGTTTTGTGTAATTTCCTATTATTTCATTTCTTTTTGTTTTAATTATTGTTTTTTAAAAGTAAAGTTTTGAATTTTGTTGAATATTTCCGTAATTATTAACTTCCCTGCTCAGGTGTTCATCCAAAGACCTATATATGCGTTCTTCTGTACGATAACTTGTATTTCTCTGGTAAATGCTCTTGTTTTGGGAATTTTGATTTGGGGTTTTAGTGATTGAAGTTGATTTTTTGAAAGGATATGTTTTGATACTGTTTGTTTGTAAGACCCCAACTTATTAATGAATAAAATTAAATTTTCTCTAAATATTATTGTGAATAATAAGGGGTTAATTTGATATAATACTTTGATTATGGGTGAAATGTGCAAATTTTGCAAAATAAGCAAGTGGTTATAAAATATTCATTTTGTCGGAGAATATTCGTTTGGTCGTGGAATATTCTTGCTGTCGGGGAATATTCGTACGACGGCGCAACCTTGTGTGTGCCCCATATCGAAAAACGATTGGATGAAGAAAACGACAAGTATAAGTTGTTTATAAATAACGGCGTAGTTGTTACCGTTAATACTGTTGGAATACCCGGTGGTTAAAATACAGTAGCACACGGTATTGCACCAATTATTGATTCTTACGTAAGAAGGCACTACTCAATAATTGTTACAATAGTTACTGTTCAATATTTTATTTTATTGATTCAATAATTGTTGCGTTGATATTTTATATTATTGTTGTTTCAATAATTGTTGCTGCACAGTATTTTCCTTTATCAGATCAATAATTCATATTATTTGAATAATATTATTAGATAACATTATTGGCAATGTCTAGAAAGTTCTGTCTAAGGAGAGGTTTGGTCATCTAATTGCGCGCCAGTAAGGAGAAATTCTTATTGGAAAGCCCCCTCTTTCCTGGGAACGGTCTGGTTGTCATAAATGTGATTCTGTAATATTATTTGTGAATAATTAATTATTGATTCATATGATAAGAAAATATTTATTTTATGTGGATATAAATGAGGGATATATTTTTGTGGTTAAAAATGAAGGAGTTAATGTTGAGGTTTTTATCAGTATTTTTGTCGGAATAGAGGTATTAAAAATCAGGGTTTTTGAGATATTTTGCGGGGGTTATAATTTTTAATCCGACCGTTGGATCGTGGTAATTTTTGGATATGTTATACATATATAAGTTGAGTATATGTCCACAAATTTTGAACCGTTAAAAATGAACGTATGATTTGTTATGAATTTTAAGAGGTGGCTGATTCGGAAATCAGGTTATAAATCATTTTTGGTGGAAAATTCTAGAATTGGTGGGCCCCACTTGTGGTTGGTGAAGAAATGTGCTGAATTATATTTCAAATGTGGTGGGTGGGAATAGTAGCAGGTAAAGCCATCAGGTTACAGGTCAAGCCTACTAAAATTTTCCTATAAATAGAGGGCTAAGTTAGAATTGAAAATCACACCAGAAACAAGTTTTCTCTCTTTCTCTCTCTAGATTATTGAGTGTATTTTGTGAGTATTTAGATACTTTGAGAGTTTCTATTCATCAGAGCAAGTTTCTTTCAGTCTTATACCGGTATTCCTACCAGAAGTACTGATATTTTGAGGTAAGGGATATTATTTTCTTCTTAAATGATATTATTTTCTTCAATATCATTATGCTGAAATATTGATATGAGTTTTTATTAAATTTAGAACTTTTTGTGTCGGGGTTACTATTTATGTATACGGCACTATTCACGTATACGGTACTATTCACGAATACGACACTATTCACCGAAAAATAAATTTTTTTTATCCAAGATGTCTATTATGGTTACTATCTTTGATTGTATCCATGTTTTGATCTTTATTTTTGAATTCTGCTTCACAATTGATTATTATGAAGTATTATTGATCTTGGATAAACTGTTATATGAATCCCTACTATTTGTCCTTCTGTCTCACTGGATTCGTTTTCTTTAAGATATTTTTCATCATCCTCAGTCCTAAATGATGATATTACTGAATATTTTTGGCCTGTAGTGCAAAGATGTATGATTACTTGATGAATATCTTTGGCCTGTAGTGCAAAGATGAACAGGTGTTGAGATGAACATGACTGATAGGTGATACAAATGAATATCTTTGGCATGTAGTGCAAAGATGAATATTTGGATAAAGATGATTATTAATTGATGTTACAGGGATAAAATATTGATGATGAACTTTTAAATCTTAGAAGATAGTAGAATTCATTCTCTACTTGACTCTTCTAATGGTTTGCTGTTTCCGCTGCAGTTGTTGATCTAAAACTTGTTGTCGATTATATTCTATCAGATTTTCCCTGTTGAAGACTATCGATAATTTGTTGTATATTATCTTAGTCATAATATTCTTTACTGGGCTAGTTGAGCTCACCCTTTTCTTTTTTGTTCTATTTTTCTTCTCAGGTGGTGAGAACATAGCAGGATCTAGTCGGGGTATGGAGTGATGGTTCTAGAAAGATGTTTTAGCAGTCCTCACTATTTCTGTAAAATAGTATTTGAATAATTATAATGAAGATTTATTTGAGTGTGGATATTATCCAGAAGACAATATTTATATTTAAACTCACAGTATGTATTGTCGTATTTTGCACGACAATTGTATTATTGAAGTTGTTGTTTGCTTTCTGTACCATGTATTTGGCGACTCAGAATGGGTGTTGTATACCTATTTTGGGGGCATCACAGTTGGTATCAGAGCTTAGGGATATGATCCCTGGCTGAGATATGAGACAAGAACTAGGAGGGGAGAGACGGGAAATTCCTTCGCTAGTATGACCTGACTAAGTTTATTTGGTGTTTATTTGGTCGGTCAGAGTATAGGGATAATATATGACATGACTATTAACCCTTATTTTGTGGCAGTATTTTAGAATGGCAGCAGAGAACATTAATAATAGAGTGAATGAGACTGTAGAGACACCTTTGATCACCACCCAGAGGAACGTGCAACAGGAAGGCAATATTCCTCCTGTAAACAATGTTACCGAGCAAACGATGAATGATGGAATGTTTAGGAGCTTTTTGCAGTTTATGCAAAATCAGACGAGGGAGACTCGTGTGCAGAATACGGGTGGAAATGATAACAACGCGCGATTTGTCACAGCTAAGCACTTCAAAGAATTGGGACCACCAGAATTTAAGGGAAAGTCGGATCCGATCATGGCGGAAACGTGGGTCAAGTAAATTACCAAGATATTCGATGTCTTGGGATGCACGAAGGAACAGAAGGTTCCATTCGCCACTTTTATGTTCCGCGGTGAGGCAGACTACTGGTGGGAGTCTGTGAAGCGTACTCAGCCTGACGCACTCAACATGTCCTGGAAAACATTTCAAAAACTGTTTAATGACAAGTACTTTCCTGAAAGTATTCGTCATATGAAGGAGGTAGAGTTTATTAGACTGGAACAAAATAACATGACAGTGTCCCAATACGAGGCGAAGTTTGCAGAGTTATCCAGGTTTGCACCTCATTTGGTCGAGAATGAGGAACGAATGACAAGGATGTTTCTGAGAGGTTTAAAACCCGAGATTCGACAATATCTTATCTCTCATAAATTTTTTTTATATTCAGATGTTGTAAATAGGGCTCAATTATTAGAGCGAGATAATGAGTATGTGCAACCGAGGGACCACAACCAGGATCATACCGGTGGCGGCAGTCATCGAAGCAATGAAAACCAGCAGGGAGGAAAACATTCGGATAAAAGCGGTAACCACTCTGGTGGTAATCGTGGTCGTGATAATAGAAGGAGCGAGTCGGGAGGAGATTTTAAGAAGAGAAGGTACAACAATGATAACGTGAAGACGTCAGCACAAACATCAACTGTTTCTAGGGGAGGAGAACGACCACCGGTCGTATGTTACAAATGTGGGAAAGAGGGACATATCAGCCCAAACTGTCCACAACAATCCAAGGTATGTTATAACTGTGGAAAGGAGGATCATATAGCTCGAGAGTGTTCTTTAGTAAAACCAAGTTCAGCGGGGATGGTGACTCTAAAAGTTATCCCGGATAAGTCGAAATCAGCAGTTTCTGGAAGAGCGTTTGTCGTGACTGCCCAAAACGCGAGGAACCCGAACGAAGGTATAACGGGTTAGTTAATTATAAATTCTTGCGAAGTTTATACCTTACTAGATACCGATTCTACCCATTCTTTTATCTCTCCTGCTTGTGCTCAACGTTTAAACTTGACTCCGGAGAAATTAGACTTTGACCTATCTGTGGAGACTCCGTTAGGAGAAACTTTCATTACATCTACAGTTTATAAATCTTGCTTAATCCAAGTTGGCACAATCACATTACCTGTTGACCTTATCTCTTTAAAGATACTTGCTTTTGATGTGATTTTAGAAATTGATTGGTTAGCTACTCATCTTGCCAAAATTGATTGTTTTCGTAAGGTTGTTAGTTTTCATATTCCTAACCAACCTGTTATGCGAATTCAAGCAACCAAACCACTAAAATCAATCGCGGTCATACCAAGCCATAAATCCATTCGTTTATTGAAAAACGAATGTCAAGCTTTCTTAGCCCATGTTATGGATTTGAACAAAAACACGTCAGATTTGAATAATATTTCTGTTGTTAGAGAATTTCTTGACGTATTTCTTGAAGAATTTCTTGGCCTAGCTCCAGAGCGTGATATTGAATTTTGTATCATCTTTGAATCCGGTACAAAACCCACTTCTAAAATCTCATATCGAATGGCTCCTATTGAACTTCAGGAGTTAAAAACCTAACTGTAGAAGTTTGTACCCGAGCCTATATCTGGTGACTTCCTTTGCAGAATGCACCAAAGCCAGACTCTCCGTAGGGGACGCCATATTCGTACGATAGTAAACTGATAGGTGTCATTGTGACGTGCTATTAAAGGTTGGGAAATGAGTCACAGTTGAGAGCAATCTAAGTCGGTAATCGAAATATATAGCTTTCTAGGCTTAGTTGGTTATTATCGGAGATTCGTTGAAGGATATTCTCGAATCGCTATTCCATTAACGCAGCTGACTCGTAGAGATACAAAATTCATATGGAGTGAGGAATGTGAGTAGAGTTTTCAAGAACTCAAGAGGAGACTCATTTCGGCACCTGTTCTGACAATACCATCTGGTTCGGATGGATTTGTTATCTACAGCGATGCTTCAGGCAAAGGGTTAGGATGTGTTCTCATGCAACATGGGAAAGTCATAGCCTATGCCTCGCGACACCTCAAAGAATATGAGAGGAATTATCCTACTCATGATTTGGAGTTGGCAGCAGTCGTTTTCACGTTGAAGATCTGGAGACGCTACCTGTATGGGGAGAAAGTGGAGATCTATACGGAGCATAAAAGCCTCAAATATTTCTTCACCCAAAAGGAACTCAACATGCGACAACGACGTTGGCTTGAGCTGTTGAAAGATTACGATCATACCATCCAATATCATCCTAGAAAAGCAAACGTAGTAGCTGACGCATTGGGTAGAAGATCATACGCGGGTACGAGTGCAATGTTGTTAACACAAAGGCCCATTTTGTATGACTTGCAAAGGATGGAGATAGAGATGAAGGCTCTAAGTACCCATATGATGATACCAAATATACGAGTAGAACCGACTTTAATCGATAAAGTTAAAGCTGCTCAAGCTACGGACATAGAGCTGATGCGTATGAAGAAGAAAGTGCAAGAAGATTCTATTCTAGAAGCAAGAATCGATGAAGAAGGAATACTTCGAGTCAACTCCAGACTTTGTGTTCCTAACGATTTTGACTTGAAGCATAGAATAATGATGGAGGCACACAACACACCGTTTGCAATCCATCCTGGGAGTACCAAAATGTATCACGATCTTCGACATACATTTTGGTGGAGCAATATGAAAAGAGAGATCGCGGAGTTTATCTCGAGATGTTTAACTTGTCAACGTGTAAAAGCGGAGCATCAAGTACCAAAGGGTCCATTGCAACCACTTGAGATTCCAAAATGGAAGTGGGAACACATTACTATGGATTTTGTTACGGGTCTTCCCAAGGTTTCTCAAGGTATAGATGCGATTTGGGTTATTGTTGATAGATTAACCAAGTCCGCTCATTTCTTGCCGATACGTGAGACTTATTCCCTTGAACGTCTTGCTAGTATGTACGTGAACGAGATTGTGAGATTGCATGGCATGCCAGTATCCATAGTTTCGTATCGTGACCCAAGAATCACTTCACGATTTTGGGTTAGCTTGCAGAAAGCTATGGGCACGGATTTACGATTCAGTTCGGTATACCATCCTCAAACGGACGGACAATCAGAGAGGACTATTCAAACTCTTAAAGATCTATTAAGACTTTGTGTCCTAGATCTCAAAGGGAGTTGGGATAAGTACCTACCATTGGTGGAATTCTCCTACAACAACAGTTATCAGGCGAGCATAGGTGTGGCTCCATTCGAGGCGTTGTATGGAAGAAAATGTCGTTCTCCAGTATGCTGGGACGAGGTGGGTGAAGCAACATTGTTGGGACCAGAGTTGGTACGCATGACTACAGAGAAGATCCAAACGATTCGACAATGTATACAAACGGCACAGGAACGACAAAAGAGTTATGCGGATCTTCATCGGAAGGACGTGAAATTTAATATTGGGGATCATGTATTGTTACGTGTTGCACCATGGAAGGGAGTTACAAGATTTGGGAAGAGAGGAAAGCTCAATCCAAGATTTGTTGGTCTATTTGAGATTCTTGAGCGAAAAAGAAATGTGGCATATAGACTCGCGTTACCTCCAAGCATGTCTCGTGTTCATAATATTTTTCACATATCTATGCTTCGTAAATATGTTAAAGACCCGAACCACATTATTGAGTTAGAACCAGAAGAGATAGCTGAAGATTTAACGTACGAGGAGTTACCTGTTAAGATCTTGGATAGGAAAGAACATGTCCTACGCATGAAGGTTATACCACAAGTTAAGGTTTTGTGGAGAAACCATGCTATTGAAGAAATGACCTGGGAGTTGGAATCAGAAATTAAAGTGAGGTATCCTCACCTTTTTGAAACATCAGGTACGTACGTCAATTTCGAGGACGAAATTTCATAAGGAGGGGAGGTTGTAAGACCCCAACTTATTATTGAATAAAATCAAATTTTCTCTAAATATTATTGTGAATAATAAGGGGTTAATTTGATATATTACTTTGATTATGGGTGAAATGTGCAAATTTTGCAAAATAAGCAAGTGGTTATAAAATATTCATTTTGTCGGAAAATATTCGTTTGGTCGTGGAATATTCTTGCTGTCGGGGAATATTCGTACGATGGCGCAGCCTTGTGTGGGCCCCATATCGGAAAGCGATTGGATGAAGAAAACGACAAGTATAAGTTGTTTATAAATAACGGCGTAGTTGTTACCGTTAATACTGTTGGAATACCCGGTGGTTAAAATACAGTAGCACACGGTATTGCACCAATTATTGATTCTTACGTAAGAAGGCACTACTCAATAATTGTTACAGTAGTTACTGTTCAATATTTTATTTTATTGATTCAATAATTGTTGCGTTGATATTTTATATTATTGTTGTTTCAATAATTGTTGCTGCACAGTATTTTCCTTTATCAGATCAATAATTTATATTATTTGAATAATATTATTAGATAACATTATTGGCAATGTCTAGAAAGTTCTGTCTAAGGAGAGGTTTGGTCATCTAATTGCGTGCCAGTAAGGAGAAATTCTTATTGGAAAGCCCCCTCTTTCCTGGGAACGGCCTGGTTGTCATAAATGTGATTCTGTAATATTATTTGTGAATAATTAATTATTGATTCATATGATAAGGAAATATTTATTTTATGTTGATATAAATGAGGGATATATTTTTGTGGTTAAAAATGAAGGAGTTAATGTTGAGGTTTTTATCAGTATTTTTGTCGGAATGGAGGTATTAAAAATCAGGGTTTTTGAGATATTTTGCGGGGGTTATAATTTTTAATCCGACCTTTGGATCGTGGTAATTTTTGGACATGTTATACATATATAAGTTGAGTATATGTCCACAAATTTTGAACCGTTAAAAATGAACGTATGATTTGTTATGAATTTTAAGAGGTGGCTGATTCGGAAATCAGGTTATAAATAATTTTTGGTGAAAAATTCTAGAATTGGTGGGCCCCACTTGTGGTTGGTGAAGAAATGTGCTGAATTATATTTCAAATGTGGTGGGTGGGAATAGTAACAGGTAAAGCCATCAGGTTACAAGTCAAGCCTACTAAAATTTTCCTATAAATAGAGGGCTAATGTAAGACCCCAAATTATTAATAAATGAAATTTAAATTTCCTCTATTTATTATTTTGAAATAGTAAGTGTTAAATTGATTAATGAGGTTAGTTATGGGAAAAATGCGCAAATATTTCAAATAAGCAGGTGGTTATAAAATATTCATTGTTGTCGGGGAATATTCGTTTGGTCGTGGAATATTCTTCCTGTCGGGGAATATTCGTACGACGGCGCAGTCTTTTGTGGGCCCCATAACGGAAAGCGATTGGATGAAAAAAACGACAAGTATATGTTGTTTATTAATAACGGCGTAGTTGTTACCGTTAATACTGTTGGAATACCCGGTGGTTAAAACACAGTAATACGCGTTGTTACACAGTAGCACACTGATTGCACCAATTATTGATTCTTACGTAAGAAGGCACTACTCAATAATGGTTACAGTAATTACTGTTCAGTATTTTATTTTATTGATTCAATAATTGCTGCGTTGATATTTTATATTACTGTTATTTCAATAATTGTCACTACACAGTATTTCCCATTATCAGATCAATAATTCATATTATTTGAATAATATTATTAGATAACATTATTGGCAATGTCTAGAAAGTTCTGTCTAAGGAGAGGTTTGGTCATCTAATTGCGCGCCAGTAAGGAGAAATCCTTATTGGAAAGCCCCCTCTTTCTTGGGAACGGCCTGGTTGTCATAAATGTGATTCTGTAATATTATTTGTGAATAATTAATTATTGATTCATATGATAAGAAAATATTTATTTTATGTGGATATAAATGATGGATATATTTATTTTTTATGTGGATAAAAATGAAAGAATTAAAGCTGAGGTGTTTTATCAGTATTTTGTCGATGTGGAGGTATTAAAAATCATCCGTTTGTGGATTTCGGATATTTTTGGTTTGGAATTTGAAAAAACTTAAAGCTACAAAGTTGTAGAGAATTCGATTTCAGTCAGAATGGACATAAAATTCGTATTTTTCTGATAAACGGTCTATTTTCTATGAATTATTAAAGTTTTGAAAAATAAAATGATTTTTATTAAATTTATGGGGGGACCCACTTTTGGTTGGTACAACACATGGGCTGCTGAAATTTTTAGCATTGAGGGGCTGGTCTTGGTCATTGATAGCATACGTAGAATTGTTGTTTGAAATATTAATATTTTATTATTTTAGTCTCCTTTGGCGTTCTAGCATTTTCCTATAAATAGAGGGCTAAGTTAGAATTGAAAATCATACCAGAAACAAGTTTTCTCTCTTTCTCTCTCTATATTATCGAGCGTATTCTTGTTAGTATACTTTGAGTGTTGCTATACGGTGCAAGTTTCTGTCAGCACTATACCCAAAATTCAGTCAGAAGTACGATTATTTTGAGGTAAGGGATGTTATTTTATTCGAAAATGATATTATTTCTTCAATATCATTATGCCGAAATATTGGTTGAAAATTTTTATCAAATTTGGAACTTTTCACGTCGGGGTTACTATTCATGAGTTAGTATTCACGAGTTACTATTCACGAGTTACTATTCACCGAAAAATAAAATTTTCTTCTTTTCGTCTAAAATATCTATTCTGGGTACTAGCTTTGATTGTATCCATGTTTTGATCATTCTTGAATTCTACTTCACTATGAATAATTATAAGGTATTTTTGGACATGAATAAATCGAAATACGAATCCTTAATATTGTTATTTTGTTTCACTGGATTCATTTTCTTTAAGATATTTTTCATCATCCTCAGTCCTAAATGATGATATTACTGAATATCTTTGGCCCGTAGTGCAAAGATGAATGATTCACTGATGAATATCTTTGGCCCGTAGTGCAAAGATGAACAGGTGTTGAGATGAACATGACCGACTGGTGATACAAGTGAATATCTTTGGCCTGTAGTGCAAAGATGAATATTTGATTAAAGATGGTTATTGATTGTTGTTACAGGGATAAAATATTGATGATGGACTTTGAAATCTTAGAAGATAGTAGAACTCATTCTCTACTTGACTCTTCTAATGGTTTGCTGTTTCCGCTGCAGTTATTGATTTACAACTTGTTGTCTATTGTATTCTATTAGATTTTTCCCTGTTGAAGACTAACGATAATTTGTTCTGTATTATCTTAGTCATAATGTTCTTTACTGGGCTAGTTGAGCTCACCCTTTTCCTTTTTGTTCCATTTTTCTCAGGAGGCGAGAATGTAGCGAGTACTAGTCGGGGTATGGAATGATGGTTCTAGAAGTTACTTTAGTAGTCCTCACCATTTTTGTGAAATAATGTATCAATAATTGTAATGAGGACTTATTTGAGTGTGGATATTATCTAAATGACAATATTTGTATTTAAACTCACAGTTCTTATGTTGTAATAATAAAGATGTAGTTGTTTCTGTACCATGTATTTTGGCGACTCAGAATGGGTGTTGTATACCTTTTTTGGGGGCGTCACAGTTGGTATCAGAGCTTAGGGATATGATCTCTGGCGGAGATCGGAGAATAGAACTAGGAGGGGAGAGATGAATAAATCCTTCGCTAGTGTGTCCTACCTAAGCTTATTTATTGGTCAGTCATAATATAGGGGTATTATGTGATTTGTTAATTTATTTAATTAACCCTTGTTTTATGGCAGTATTTGAGAATGTCGACTGAGAATGTTAACAGTGGAGTAAATGAGACCGTGGAGACACCGGTGCTTACCAACGAGGAGAACATGCAACAGGCTGGCAATGTTCCTCCTGTGAACAACACCAATGAGCAGATGATGAATGATGGAATGTTTAGAAGTTTTTTGCAATTTATGCAAAACCAGACGAGGGAGACTCGTGTTCAAAATACAGGAGGAAATGATAGCAATTCACGGTTTGTCACAGCCAAACAGTTCAAAGAATTGGGACCACCAGAATTTAAGGGAAAGCCGGATCCGATTATGACGGAAACGTGGGTCAAGCAAATTACCAAGATATTCGATGTCTTGGGATGCACGGAGGAACAGAAGGTTCCATTCGCCACCTTTATGTTCCGTGGCGAGGCAGACTACTGGTGGGAGTCTGTGAAGCGTACCCATCCAACCGCACTCAGCATGTCTTGGGAGACATTTCAGAAACTGTTCAATGACAAGTACTTTCCTGAAAGTATTCGTCATATGAAGGAGGTAGAGTTTATTAGACTGGAGCAGAATAACATGACGGTGTCTCAGTACGAGGCGAGGTTTGCAGAGTTGTCCAGGTTTGCACCTCATTTGGTGGAGAATGAAGAGCGTATGACGAGGATGTTTTTGAGAGGTTTGAAACCCGGTATACGTCAATATCTCATTTCTCATAAATTTTCTCTCTATTCAGATGTTGTCAACATGGCTCAATTATTAGAGCGAGATAATGAGAACAGTCAACTGAGGGACCACAACCAGGATCATATCGGTGACAGCAGTCATTAGAACAATGATAACCAGCGGAGAAAGAAAAATACAGACAAGAACGGCAACCACTCTGGTGGTAATCGTGGCTATGAAAATAGAAGAAGCGAGTCGGGAGGAGATTTTAAAAAGAGGAGATTCAACAATGACAATACGAAGACGTCAGTACCAGCAGCAACTGGTTCCAAGGGAGGAGAACGACCATCGGTTATATGCTATAAGTGCGGAAAAGAAGGACATATCAGCCCAAATTGCCCACAACAGTTTAAGGTATGTTATAACTGTGGAAAGGAAGGACATATCGCTCGAGATTGTACTGTAGCAAAACCAAGTCCAGCGGGGATGGTGACTCAAAAAGCTGTCCCAGAAAAGATAAAGTCAACGGTTCCTGGAAGAGCGTTTGTCGTGACTGGTCAACATGCGAGGAACCCAAACGAGGTGATCACGGGTAAGCTAATCATAAATTCATGCGAAGTTTATACCTTATTAGATACCGGTTCTACCCATTCTTTTATCTCTCCTGCTTGTGCTCAACGTTTAAACTTGACTCCGGAGAAGTTAGACTTTGATTTATCTGTGGAGACTCCGTTAGGAGAAACTTTCATCACATCCACTGTTTATAAATCTTGTGTGATCCAAGTTGGCACCATCACCTTACCTGTTGACCTTATCTCTTTAAAGATACTTGCTTTTGATGTGATTTTAGGGATTGATTGGTTAACTACTCATCATGCCAAAATTGATTGTTTTCGTAAGGTTGTTAGTTTTCATATTCCTAACCAACCTGTTGTACGAATTCAAACAACTAAGCCATTAAAATCAATCACTGTTATATCAAGCCATAAAGCCATTCGTTTATTAAAAAACGGATGTCAAGCTTTCTTAGCCCATGTTATGTATTTGAATAAAGACACGTCAAATTTGAATAATATTCCTGTTGTTATTGACTTTCCTGACGTATTTCCTGAAGAACTTCCCGGTCTACCCCCGGAACGAGAAATTGAATTCTTTATTGATCTTGAACCTGGTACAAAGCCCATTTCTAAAACCCCATATCGAATGGCTCCTATTAAACTTCAGGAGTTAAAGGTCCAACTACAAGAGTTGTTGGACATCGGTTTCATTCGTCCTAGTACATCTCCTTGGGGTGCTCCTGTTTTATTTGTAAAGAAGAAAGACGGGAGTATGCGACTTTGTATTGATTACCGGGAATTAAACCATGTCACTATTAAGAATAGGTATCCGCTACCTCGTATTGATGACCTGTTTGACCAGTTACAAGGAGCACAATTCTTTTCAAAGATCGATCTTCGTTCTGGATATCATCAGCTGAAGGTTAAAACTGAGGATATTCCAAAGACTGCCTTCAGAACTCGGTACGGGCATTATGAATTCCTAATCATGTCTTTTGGATTGACTAATGCTCCTGCGGCTTTCATGGATATGATGAACCGAGTATTCAAGGATTATTTGGATCAGTTCGTTGTTGTCTTTATTGATGACATCCTCATATATTCCAAAAGCCGTGAAGATCATGAGCATCATTTGAAGCTGGTACTCCAAAGGCTGCATGAAAACAAGTTATATGCTAAGTTGAAGAAATGCGAGTTCTGGCTTGAGGAAGTAGCTTTCCTAGGGCACGTGGTGTCAAAACATGGAGTATCTGTTGATAATCTGCATATACCTCATATAGGATTCTCAAGCCATAAAATCATATTTTTCACTTTTCTTACTTCACATAACATATTTAATTCATTTACTCATAACTAGTCTATTTTCATGAAAAATACCAAATCAGTCCCAAAAATATTTCTTTTTTGAAATTTAGCAGAATATAGTCTCATACTGAACATATATTTTTTTTCAGAATTTTTAAAATTCATTTACTATTTTTTATATGGCCAAAATTGCCGAATATTTAGACATTTATCATAAACTGTACTTTTGTCAAAAAATTCCAAAATTTACAGAGTATACTTCTGTTATATACATGTACTCCCAATAAAATTTCACCAATTTTAGAGTTAACCACAATGAGTTATAAGCGGTTACTTTTAAAATAGTTTTTTCCCATAAAATTCATAACTCTTAATCCATACATCCAAAAATTATCAGTTTTAGACACAATCAATAAAACTCATCAAAATATTATTTCAGATTTTTCCAGAATTTTCTGAAGGTCAAAAAAATTACAAAACTGAAAAACATAACAACCCTTAAATTTCCTTACAATCCCTTACTATCCCTTACCTTAAAAGAGCAGTATTTCTGACCGGATATCGGATATGACGCTGAAAGAAACTTGCACTGATGAATAGCAACTCACCAAGTATCTAAATACTCACAAAATACACTCGATAATCTAGAGAGAAAAAGAGAGAAAACTTATGTTTCTGGTGTGATTTTCAATTATAACTTGGCCCTCTATTTATAGGAAAATATTAGCATGCCGAAGCAGACTTGAACTGCTACTTGATGGCTTTACCTGCTATTATTGCCACCCACCACATTTGAAATAAAATTCAGCACATTTCTTCACCAACTACAAGTGGGGCCCACTCAATTCTAGAATTTTCTACCAAAATCATTTATAAACCTAATTTCCGAATCAGTCACCTCTTAAAATTCAGAACAAATCATTCGTTCATTTTTACCGGTTCAAAATTTGTGAACATATACTCAACTTATATATGTATAACATATCCAAAAATCACAACGATCCAACGGTCAGATTAAAAATTATGACCCTCGTAAAATATCTCAAAAACCCTAATTTGATTTTCAATATCTCCGTTCCCACAAAAATACAGATAAAACACCTCAACATTAACTCCTTCATTTTTAACCACAAAAATAAATTCATCATTTATATCCACATCAAATAAATATTTCTTTATCATATGAATCAATAATTAATTATTCACAAATAATATTACAGAATCACATTTATGACAACCAGGCCGTTCCCGGGAAAGAGGAGGCTTTTCAATAAAGATTTCTCCTTACTAGCGCGCAATTAGAAGAACAAACCTCTCCTTAGACAGAACTTTCTAGACATTGCCAATAATGCTATCTAATAATATTATTTAAATAATATGAATTATTGATCTGATAATGGGAAATACTGTCCAGCGACAATTTTTGAACAATAATAATATAAAATTTCAACGTAGCAATTATTGAATCAATAAAATAAAATATTGAACAGTAATTACTGTAACAATTATTGAGTAGTGCCTTCCTTCGTAAGAATTAATAATTCAAAAATACTGTGCAATACCATGTGTTACTGTGCAATAACGCGTATTACTGTATTTTAACCACCGGGTATTCTAACAGTGTTAACGGTAACAACTACGCCGTTATTTGTAAAAACTCAAATTTGTCATTTTCTTCATCCGACAGTTATTCTGTTATGGGGCCCATAAATAGCTGCGCCGTCGTATAAATATTCCTCGACAGAAAGAATATTCCACGACTAAACGAATATTTCCCGACAAAATGAATATTTTACAACCACTTGCTTATTTTGAAAAATATTCATATATCACCCTTAACTTTAACTTTTTATGAATTTAACCATTTACTAAATAGAAAAATTGAATACTTTTATTTGATAAAATTCGGGTCTTACACATGATAAAACGTTATCTATTTATAAGGGCAATTTTTGATTTTAAATAGATAACGTTTTTAAAAAACACGGAGCACTTAATTGAAAACTTAAAATTAAAACACGGAGCGGAGTTTTTATATGTCTTTCTCTGTATACTTCTTATATGTCTTTCTCTGCTATTCCGCCTCTTCATCCTTTCACATCATTCGCCGTAGTTTGTCATCGAAGCCTGCAACCGGGAGTCAAGTTTCCGTCCTGGGTGCCGCCAGCGGGATCGGACAGCCGCTCGCGCTGTTTATGAAGCTTAACCCCCTCGTGTCTCAGCTTGCTCTCTATGATATTGCTAGAACTCTCGGTGTCACAGTCGACGTCAACCACATTAAAACCAGATCTGAGGTATGCTCTGTCTAAAATTATAGAGTATTTCTTTTTAGGGTTTTGTGTAATTTCCTATTATTTCATTTCTTTTTGTTTTAATTATTATTTTTTAAAAGTAAAGTTTTGAATTTTGTTGAATATTTCTGTAATTATTAACTTCCCTGCTCAGGTGTTCATCCAAAGACCTAGATATGCGTTCTTCTGTACGATAACTTGTATTTCTCTGGTAAATGCTCTTGTTTTGGGAATTTTGATTTGGGGTTTTAGTGATTGAAGTTGATTTTTTGAAAGGATATGTTTTGATACTGTTTGTTTGTAAGACCCCAACTTATTAATGAATAAAATTAAATTTTCTCTAAATATTATTGTGAATAATAAGGGGTTAATTTGATATAATACTTTGATTATGGGTGAAATGTGCAAATTTTACAAAATAAGCAAGTGGTTATAAAATATTCATTTTGTCGGAGAATATTCGTTTGGTCGTGGAATATTCTTGCTGTCGGGGAATATTCGTACGACGGCGCAACCTTGTGTGGGCCCCATATCGAAAAACGATTGGATGAAGAAAACGACAAGTATAAGTTGTTTATAAATAACGGCGTAGTTGTTACCGTTAATACTGTTGGAATACCCGGTGGTTAAAATACAGTAGCACACGGTATTGCACCAATTATTGATTCTTACGTAAGAAGGCACTACTCAATAATTGTTACAATAGTTACTGTTCAATATTTTATTTTATTGATTCAATAATTGCTGCGTTGATATTTTATATTACTGTTATTTCAATAATTGTCACTACACAGTATTTCCCATTATCAGATCAATAATTCATATTATTTGAATAATATTATTAGATAACATTATTGGCAATGTCTAGAAAGTTCTGTCTAAGGAGAGGTTTGGTCATCTAATTGCGCGCCAGTAAGGAGAAATCCTTATTGGAAAGCCCCCTCTTTCTTGGGAACGGCCTGGTTGTCATAAATGTGATTCTGTAATATTATTTGTGAATAATTAATTATTGATTCATATGATAAGAAAATATTTATTTTATGTGGATATAAATGAGGGATATATTTTTGTGGTTAAAAATGAAGGAGTTAATGTTGAGGTTTTTATCAGTATTTTTGTCGGAATAGAGGTATTAAAAATCAGGATTTTTGAGATATTTTGCGGGGGTTATAATTTTTAATCCGACCGTTGGATCGTGGTAATTTTTGGATATGTTATACATATATAAGTTGAGTATATGTCCACAAATTTTGAACCGTTAAAAATGAACGTATGATTTATTATGAATTTTAAGAGGTGGCTGATTCGGAAATCAGGTTATAAATCATTTTTGGTGGAAAATTCTAGAATTGGTGGGCCCCACTTGTGGTTGGTGAAGAAATGTGCTGAATTATATTTCAAATGTGGTGGGTGGGAATAGTAGCAGGTAAAGCCATCAGGTTACAGGTCAAGCCTACTAAAATTTTCCTATAAATAGAGGGCTAAGTTAGAATTGAAAATCACACCAGAAACAAGTTTTCTCTCTTTCTCTCTCTAGATTATTGAGTGTATTTTGTGAGTATTTAGATACTTTGAGAGTTTCTATTCATCAGAGCAAGTTTCTTTCAGTCTTATACCGGTATTCCTACCAGAAGTACTGATATTTTGAGGTAAGGGATATTATTTTCTTCTTAAATGATATTATTTTCTTCAATATCATTATGCTGAAATATTGATATGAGTTTTTATTAAATTTAGAACTTTTTGTGTCGGGGTTACTATTTATGTATACGGCACTATTCACGTATACGGTACTATTCACGAATACGACACTATTCACCGAAAAATAAATTTTTTTTATCCAAGATGTCTATTATGGTTACTATCTTTGATTGTATCCATGTTTTGATCTTTATTTTTGAATTCTGCTTCACAATTGATTATTATGAAGTATTATTGATCTTGGATAAACTGTTATATGAATCCCTACTATTTGTCCTTCTGTCTCACTGGATTCGTTTTCTTTAAGATATTTTTCATCATCCTCAGTCCTAAATGATGATATTACTGAATATTTTTGGCCTGTAGTGCAAAGATGTATGATTACTTGATGAATATCTTTGGCCTGTAGTGCAAAGATGAACAGGTGTTGAGATGAACATGACTGATAGGTGATACAAATGAATATCTTTGGCATGTAGTGCAAAGATGAATATTTGGATAAAGATGATTATTAATTGATGTTACAGGGATAAAATATTGATGATGAACTTTTAAATCTTAGAAGATAGTAGAATTCATTCTCTACTTGACTCTTCTAATGGTTTGCTGTTTCCGCTGCAGTTGTTGATCTAAAACTTGTTGTCGATTATATTCTATCAGATTTTCCCTGTTGAAGACTATCGATAATTTGTTGTATATTATCTTAGTCATAATATTCTTTACTGGGCTAGTTGAGCTCACCCTTTTCTTTTTTGTTCTATTTTTCTTCTCAGGTGGTGAGAACATAGCAGGATCTAGTCGGGGTATGGAGTGATGGTTCTAGAAAGATGTTTTAGCAGTCCTCACTATTTCTGTAAAATAGTATTTGAATAATTATAATGAAGATTTATTTGAGTGTGGATATTATCCAGAAGACAATATTTATATTTAAACTCACAGTATGTATTGTCGTATTTTGCACGACAATTGTATTATTGAAGTTGTTGTTTGCTTTCTGTACCATGTATTTGGCGACTCAGAATGGGTGTTGTATACCTATTTTGGGGGCATCACAGTTGGTATCAGAGCTTAGGGATATGATCCCTGGCTGAGATATGAGACAAGAACTAGGAGGGGAGAGACGGGAAATTCCTTCGCTAGTATGACCTGACTAAGTTTATTTGGTGTTTATTTGGTCGGTCAGAGTATAGGGATAATATATGACATGACTATTAACCCTTATTTTGTGGCAGTATTTTAGAATGGCAGCAGAGAACATTAATAATAGAGTGAATGAGACTGTAGAGACACCTTTGATCACCACCCAGAGGAACGTGCAACAGGAAGGCAATATTCCTCCTGTAAACAATGTTACCGAGCAAACGATGAATGATGGAATGTTTAGGAGCTTTTTGCAGTTTATGCAAAATCAGACGAGGGAGACTCGTGTGCAGAATACGGGTGGAAATGATAACAACGCGCGATTTGTCACAGCTAAGCACTTCAAAGAATTGGGACCACCAGAATTTAAGGGAAAGTCGGATCCGATCATGGCGGAAACGTGGGTCAAGTAAATTACCAAGATATTCGATGTCTTGGGATGCACGAAGGAACAGAAGGTTCCATTCGCCACTTTTATGTTCCGCGGTGAGGCAGACTACTGGTGGGAGTCTGTGAAGCGTACTCAGCCTGACGCACTCAACATGTCCTGGAAAACATTTCAAAAACTGTTTAATGACAAGTACTTTCCTGAAAGTATTCGTCATATGAAGGAGGTAGAGTTTATTAGACTGGAACAAAATAACATGACAGTGTCCCAATACGAGGCGAAGTTTGCAGAGTTATCCGGGTTTGCACCTCATTTGGTCGAGAATGAGGAACGAATGACAAGGATGTTTCTGAGAGGTTTAAAACCCGAGATTCGACAATATCTTATCTCTCATAAATTTTTTTTATATTCAGATGTTGTAAATAGGGCTCAATTATTAGAGCGAGATAATGAGTATGTGCAACCGAGGGACCACAACCAGGATCATACCGGTGGCGGCAGTCATCGAAGCAATGAAAACCAGCAGGGAGGAAAACATTCGGATAAAAGCGGTAACCACTCTGGTGGTAATCGTGGTCGTGATAATAGAAGGAGCGAGTCGGGAGGAGATTTTAAGAAGAGAAGGTACAACAATGATAACGTGAAGACGTCAGCACAAACATCAACTGTTTCTAGGGGAGGAGAACGACCACCGGTCGTATGTTACAAATGTGGGAAAGAGGGACATATCAGCCCAAACTGTCCACAACAATCCAAGGTATGTTATAACTGTGGAAAGGATGATCATATAGCTCGAGAGTGTTCTTTAGTAAAACCAAGTTCAGCGGGGATGGTGACTCTAAAAGTTATCCCGGATAAGTCGAAATCAGCAGTTTCTGGAAGAGCGTTTGTCGTGACTGCCCAAAACGCGAGGAACCCGAACGAAGGTATAACGGGTTAGTTAATTATAAATTCTTGCGAAGTTTATACCTTACTAGATACCGATTCTACCCATTCTTTTATCTCTCCTGCTTGTGCTCAACGTTTAAACTTGACTCCGGAGAAATTAGACTTTGACCTATCTGTGGAGACTCCGTTAGGAGAAACTTTCATTACATCTACAGTTTATAAATCTTGCTTAATCCAAGTTGGCACAATCACATTACCTGTTGACCTTATCTCTTTAAAGATACTTGCTTTTGATGTGATTTTAGAAATTGATTGGTTAGCTACTCATCTTGCCAAAATTGATTGTTTTCGTAAGGTTGTTAGTTTTCATATTCCTAACCAACCTGTTATGCGAATTCAAGCAACCAAACCACTAAAATCAATCGCGGTCATACCAAGCCATAAATCCATTCGTTTATTGAAAAACGAATGTCAAGCTTTCTTAGCCCATGTTATGGATTTGAACAAAAACACGTCAGATTTGAATAATATTTCTGTTGTTAGAGAATTTCTTGACGTATTTCTTGAAGAATTTCTTGGCCTAGCTCCAGAGCGTGATATTGAATTTTGTATCATCTTTGAATCCGGTACAAAACCCACTTCTAAAATCTCATATCGAATGGCTCCTATTGAACTTCAGGAGTTAAAAACCTAACTGTAGAAGTTTGTACCCGAGCCTATATCTGGTGACTTCCTTTGCAGAATGCACCAAAGCCAGACTCTCCGTAGGGGACGCCATATTCGTACGATAGTAAACTGATAGGTGTCATTGTGACGTGCTATTAAAGGTTGGGAAATGAGTCACAGTTGAGAGCAATCTAAGTCGGTAATCGAAATATATAGCTTTCTAGGCTTAGTTGGTTATTATCGGAGATTCGTTGAAGGATATTCTCGAATCGCTATTCCATTAACGCAGCTGACTCGTAGAGATACAAAATTCATATGGAGTGAGGAATGTGAGTAGAGTTTTCAAGAACTCAAGAGGAGACTCATTTCGGCACCTGTTCTGACAATACCATCTGGTTCGGATGGATTTGTTATCTACAGCGATGCTTCAGGCAAAGGGTTAGGATGTGTTCTCATGCAACATGGGAAAGTCATAGCCTATGCCTCGCGACACCTCAAAGAATATGAGAGGAATTATCCTACTCATGATTTGGAGTTGGCAGCAGTCGTTTTCACGTTGAAGATCTGGAGACGCTACCTGTATGGGGAGAAAGTGGAGATCTATACGGAGCATAAAAGCCTCAAATATTTCTTCACCCAAAAGGAACTCAACATGCGACAACGACGTTGGCTTGAGCTGTTGAAAGATTACGATCATACCATCCAATATCATCCTAGAAAAGCAAACGTAGTAGCTGACGCATTGGGTAGAAGATCATACGCGGGTACGAGTGCAATGTTGTTAACACAAAGGCCCATTTTGTATGACTTGCAAAGGATGGAGATAGAGATGAAGGCTCTAAGTACCCATATGATGATACCAAATATACGAGTAGAACCGACTTTAATCGATAAAGTTAAAGCTGCTCAAGCTACGGACATAGAGCTGATGCGTATGAAGAAGAAAGTGCAAGAAGATTCTATTCTAGAAGCAAGAATCGATGAAGAAGGAATACTTCGAGTCAACTCCAGACTTTGTGTTCCTAACGATTTTGACTTGAAGCATAGAATAATGATGGAGGCACACAACACACCGTTTGCAATCCATCCTGGGAGTACCAAAATGTATCACGATCTTCGACATACATTTTGGTGGAGCAATATGAAAAGAGAGATCGCGGAGTTTATCTCGAGATGTTTAACTTGTCAACGTGTAAAAGCGGAGCATCAAGTACCAAAGGGTCCATTGCAACCACTTGAGATTCCAAAATGGAAGTGGGAACACATTACTATGGATTTTGTTACGGGTCTTCCCAAGGTTTCTCAAGGTATAGATGCGATTTGGGTTATTGTTGATAGATTAACCAAGTCCGCTCATTTCTTGCCGATACGTGAGACTTATTCCCTTGAACGTCTTGCTAGTATGTACGTGAACGAGATTGTGAGATTGCATGGCATGCCAGTATCCATAGTTTCGGATCGTGACCCAAGAATCACTTCACGATTTTGGGTTAGCTTGCAGAAAGCTATGGGCACGGATTTACGATTCAGTTCGGTATACCATCCTCAAACGGACGGACAATCAGAGAGGACTATTCAAACTCTTGAAGATCTATTAAGACTTTGTGTCCTAGATCTCAAAGGGAGTTGGGATAAGTACCTACCATTGGTGGAATTCTCCTACAACAACAGTTATCAGGCGAGCATAGGTGTGGCTCCATTCGAGGCGTTGTATGGAAGAAAATGTCGTTCTCCAGTATGCTGGGACGAGGTGGGTGAAGCAACATTGTTGGGACCAGAGTTGGTACGCATGACTACAGAGAAGATCCAAACGATTCGACAATGTATACAAACGGCACAGGAACGACAAAAGAGTTATGCGGATCTTCATCAGAAGGACGTGAAATTTAATATTGGGGATCATGTATTGTTACGTGTTGCACCATGGAAGGGAGTTACAAGATTTGGGAAGAGAGGAAAGCTCAATCCAAGATTTGTTGGTCTATTTGAGATTCTTGAGCGAAAAAGAAATGTGGCATATAGACTCGCGTTACCTCCAAGCATGTCTCGTGTTCATAATATTTTTCACATATCTATGCTTCGTAAATATGTTAAAGACCCGAACCACATTATTGAGTTAGAACCAGAAGAGATAGCTGAAGATTTAACGTACGAGGAGTTACCTGTTAAGATCTTGGATAGGAAAGAACATGTCCTACGCATGAAGGTTATACCACAAGTTAAGGTTTTGTGGAGAAACCATGCTATTGAAGAAATGACCTGGGAGTTGGAATCAGAAATTAAAGTGAGGTATCCTCACCTTTTTGAAACATCAGGTACGTACGTCAATTTCGAGGACGAAATTTCATAAGGAGGGGAGGTTGTAAGACCCCAACTTATTATTGAATAAAATCAAATCTAAATATTATTGTGAATAATAAGGGGTTAATTTGATATATTACTTTGATTATGGGTGAAATGTGCAAATTTTGCAAAATAAGCAAGTGGTTATAAAATATTCATTTTGTCGGAAAATATTCGTTTGGTCGTGGAATATTCTTGCTGTCGGGGAATATTCGTACGATGGCGCAGCCTTGTGTGGGCCCCATATCGAAAAGCGATTGGATGAAGAAAACGACAAGTATAAGTTGTTTATAAATAACGGCGTAGTTGTTACCGTTAATACTGTTGGAATACCCGGTGGTTAAAATACAGTAGCACACGGTATTGCACCAATTATTGATTCTTACGTAAGAAGGCACTACTCAATAATTGTTACAGTAGTTACTGTTCAATATTTTATTTTATTGATTCAATAATTGTTGCGTTGATATTTTATATTATTGTTGTTTCAATAATTGTTGCTGCACAGTATTTTCCTTTATCAGATCAATAATTTATATTATTTGAATAATATTATTAGATAACATTATTGGCAATGTCTAGAAAGTTCTGTCTAAGGAGAGGTTTGGTCATCTAATTGCGTGCCAGTAAGGAGAAATTCTTATTGGAAAGCCCCCTCTTTCCTGGGAACGGCCTGGTTGTCATAAATGTGATTCTGTAATATTATTTGTGAATAATTAATTATTGATTCATATGATAAGGAAATATTTATTTTATGTGGATATAAATGAGGGATATATTTTTGTGGTTAAAAATGAAGGAGTTAATGTTGAGGTTTTTATCAGTATTTTTGTCGGAATGGAGGTATTAAAAATCAGGGTTTTTGAGATATTTTGCGGGGGTTATAATTTTTAATCCGACCTTTGGATCGTGGTAATTTTTGGACATGTTATACATATATAAGTTGAGTATATGTCCACAAATTTTGAACCGTTAAAAATGAACGTATGATTTGTTATGAATTTTAAGAGGTGGCTGATTCGGAAATCAGGTTATAAATAATTTTTGGTGAAAAATTCTAGAATTGGTGGGCCCCACTTGTGGTTGGTGAAGAAATGTGCTGAATTATATTTCAAATGTGGTGGGTGGGAATAGTAACAGGTAAAGCCATCAGGTTACAAGTCAAGCCTACTAAAATTTTCCTATAAATAGAGGGCTAATGTAAGACCCCAAATTATTAATAAATGAAATTTAAATTTCCTCTATTTATTATTTTGAAATAGT